>JAODXP020000024.1:27652744-27790167 GCA_027497455.2 Sardinella longiceps | reverse complement strand
TTATTTCAAATGTAACACAAAGGAACATACATACATAAAAAGAAAAAAAAATCCGAAAGACGCATCTTAATACATTTGAAAAGGAGTGGGAAGAAGTATACACTTGTTTACTCCCACCCCTTTAGATCAATCATGCACCTTGTCTGCACGTCACTGATGTACACATTTGCACATGTTCACACACATACAAACATACATATATATACATTCATACATACAGATACATACAAACACACCTGCACATACAGATATGCACACACGCACACGCACACACACACACACACACACACACACACACACACACACACACACACACACACACACACACGCACACGCCTATACACTCATATACCTATATACACTTAAACACATATACACCTATATACCTATACACCTACATAACTAATTGTCATAGCCTGCCTTCATTATTATACTGCTGAAAAACTACCAGTTTATAGAGCTTTTTGAAAAGGTTTATATTTGGACATTGTTTTAGCTCCATGTTCAACTCATTCCATAGCCTTACTCCACAAATTGATAAACTAAAGCCTCTCATATTTGTTCTGTTCCTGTGTCTTACAAAATTAAATTTCCTTTTTAAATCATAATGATCCTCCTGTGTTTTAAACAATTTTTGGAGATTCCCTGGTAGTTTATTATGTTTTGCCTTATGCATTAATTGTACAGTTTGAAAATTTACAATATCAGTAAACTTCATTATTTTTGATTGTGAAAAAAGTGAATGTGTATGGTCCAAATATCCAACTTTATGGATGATACGAATTGCTCTTTTTTGTAACACCATTAGTGATTGCAAAGATGTTCTATAGCTATTACCCCATACTTCAACACAATACGTAAAATATGGTAACACTAATGAAGAATACAACATGTGGAGTGAATTTTTATCAAGAAACAATTTTGCCTTATTTATAACTGAAATACTCCTTGATAGTTTAGTTTGTAAGTGCTTTATCTGTAATTTCCAACTTATATGTTCATCAATAATAACTCCAAGGAATTTTATATCACCAACTCTTTCAATACCCACCCCATTAATTGAAATATGCACCTCTTTAGCCACCTCCTTTATGCACCTCTATTTTTCCCAAATAATATAAATTTAGTTTTTGTCAAATTTAAAGACAATTTATTATAATCAAACCATATTTTCAAATTAACCAATTCTTTAGAAATGTCATTCTGTAATTGCTTTAAATCATTTCCTGAACAGAAAATATTTGTATCATCAGCAAAAAGAATCAACTTTAGCTTCTTAGATACTTTACATATATCATTTATATATAGGATAAACAGCTTTGGTCCCAGTACTGACCCCTGTGGGACACCACATACAATGTCCAAACATGTCGAAGAGAACTCCCCTAATTTCACAAATTGACACCTCTTATTTAGATAGCTTTTCACCCAATCTAAAACCACTCCTCTTAAACCATACCTTTCCAATTTATTAATTAATAGCTCATGATTGATAGTGTCAAATGCTTTTTTAAATCTATAAATACTCCCATTGCATGTTTATTGTTATCTAAAGCCATAGTAATTTCCTCTATTGATTCTATTAATGCCAATGTAGTTGATCTATTTGAGCGAAACCCATACTGTCCTTCGTCAATTAAATTATACTTTTCTAAGAACTGATCCAACCTTTTATTGAAGACTTTCTCTAGTATTTTTGAAAATTGTGGTAACAGAGAGACCGGCCTATAGTTAGTGAATTGATGTTTACTTCCACTTTTAAATAAGGGTATAACTTTAGCTCTTTTCATGTCATCTGGAAAGGTGCCTGTTTGAAATGATAAATTACAAATATAACATAACGGTTCTGAAATTGCTGTAATCACTTTTTTCACTAGTGCCATATCAATATCATTGAAGTCAGTGGACAATTTACTCTTACAATTCCTTACAATATCCAGTATTTCATTTTCATCTACCTCATACAAGAACATTGAGTTAGGATTTCTCTCCACCAGTTCTTCCATAATTTTGCCAGCTGCCCCTGGATCTGGAATTTGTTCCGCAAGATCTGGCCCCACACTAACAAAGAACTTGTTAAAACTTTCAGCAATTTTTTCTATATTATAATTTTCTTCACCATCCTCAATAAAATAGTTAGGATAGTTATTTGTTGGGGTCCCATTTCTTATAATACTATTTAATGCTTTCCATATCCCTTTAATGTTATTTTTATTATCTTTTAACAATTTCTTGTAATACTCATTCTTATTGGCCCTTATTATCTGAGTTAATTTGTTTTTATATTTTTTATACCTGATTTCTGCTTCTTTTGTTTTTACTCTTACAAATTCTCTATAGAGTGTGTTTTTCTTCTTGCAAGCATTTAATAATCCTTTTGTGATCCATGGGCAACTAGCTTCCTTTCTATTAGTCTTACTTTCCTTTAATGGACAGTATTTATCATAAAGCGTACTAAAGATTGTTAGAAAAGTCCTATATGCACTATTAACATCACCCTTTTCATAAATGGCCTCCCATCTCTGCATTAACAAGTCTTGCTTGAATAGGCTGATGGATTCCTCAGATCTTAATCTTCTGTACTGAATTTTTTTAGGCCTGTCCGGTCTTTTTGTCCTATAATTTCCATTGATTGTAAGAAACACTGGTAAATGATCAGTAATATCATTGATCAATAGCCCACTTACAGTTTTATTCTGGATGTCATTAGTAAAAATATTGTCAATTAGTGTGGCAGAGTGGGATGTAATTCGGCTAGGTCTTGTGATTTTTGGAAATAAACTCAGACTATACATTGTGTCAATAAAGTCATCTATATTTTTTAGCTTACTAGGGTTTAACAAGTCAATATTAAGGTCTCCACAAATGAATACAGATTTGCTACCCTTATTTGAAAACATACATTCAATCCATTCTGTAAACCCTTCAATACTCGTACCTGGTGCTCTATATATACAACTAATGATGATATTTCTACTTTTTTCCATTAACAATTCAATTGATAAGCATTCACATAAGTTATTAACAGCAGTTGTCATTTCATTCAGGACTTTGTATCTCATAGAATTATCCACATAAATCGCTACTCCTCCACCCTCCTGTGTTCTGTAGACAGCCTGCATGCTATAGCCTGGACTTGGAGATCATGGAACACTGCACACATTTTGTGGTTATTGGCGAATGTCTGTCAGCTAACCAGGGAGCTCTGACCTCAGACATGTAATAATAGATCAATCAACAGATCTTACACATGAATATCCTATGGCTGAGTAGGTACACCAGTGGCCATATTGTGGATATAGCGAGTGTTTCTCAAAGTTGAGGAAGCATGCTTGGAAGGCTTCTTTTTTGTCATTCCACGTCATTGTCTGTCGCCAAGTAGGCCTATCATAGAAATATACAATATAGTGTATATTTCTATGGCCAAGTACTGTTCCAATGTCAAGGATCCTTCTAAATTCTAGCGAGGACAGAGGCCTTTGTTCATAGATTTTTCAAGGATGCACTGATGGAACTTCGCTTTTGAAGTGCACAACTTCCAAGGCGAGTGTGCTACCTAAGAAGCATTCTCGACTTTGAGAAACATTTAGCATTGTTGTGTTCCCTTTTCTTCTGGACTATTACAATTGAATATTAGCTTTTAGTGTGTCCTCTTTGTAAATTACATTTAGATAAATTTGATTGTTTCAACTGGCTCTATGAAGCAGAAACATTAGCAATGTTGTAATATATGTAAAACGTGTATCAAAAAACTAATATAGGTCTGGGGTCTGTTTCTGAGGATCCACATACAGTAGCAACTTTGTTGGTTAAAATGGAATTTCCCATAACTGGTTAGCAACTATCCTTTTGGGAAACGGCCGCATCAACTGACTGATTCTGTGTCAATAATATAGCTGTGCATACCTCTATGATGCTGACGGAAAGAGCCATATAAAGTAGTGCATATCATCCTATAGATGTGAGCAGTTAGAAGCCAAAGGCCCCTGTTGGTCCCTCTTTGCTCATTACTGTGAAGTCTGTCCAGGGTAAGAACATCCCTCACCTGACAACCTCTGCCTGACCTTTGACCTCTGAGACATGCTATGAGGACTTAATCATAGACAGACTTTGAAGTTTCTGCTTTAATAAAGCCATCACGTTCTAGCAGCAGAAATCATTTTATTTTTACTTCCCTTAAGGTTTTTTTTTTCTCTCTCTCTCTCTCTCTCTCTCTCAGATAGAGACCAGGATTTCAGTTATTTTTTCCAAAACAGTTTCCAACAGCTGCTTTTTTTTCTGTTCTCAGTCACGATTAAAAAAGGGAACATCTGTTGGTCCTCATTTGTTTTCAATACCTCTGGATAAATCATCCGTGAAATATTATTTCCTTTGATAAATATGTCCTGGGGGGTTCTCATCATTACTAGAACTATGCTTCCACAGATTTGTTTTATTTTTTCTGTGTTTTTATCTCCTGAAAGGGGTGTTTACACACACACACATACACACACACACACACACACACACACACACACACACACACACACACACACTCACACACATTAAAGCATGCATATATAATTGTAATTTTTGTCTAATTTGTTTCCTGGCCAGCACCCTTCAGCAGTGATCTCACTCCCACACTAAACCTGTTCTCATGGAGTACAACCTAGATTTCTTTAGGTATTGCTGAATTATTAATAGGTAATTATGTAGGGAATTACTTTAGGTATTCTCAGTCAATCTACAGTGTACAGCATTTCAGAGCTTTATGAATACAAGATTCATGGTAACTTATGCCCCTGCAGTGCACCTGGAAGCATTGTGCTCCGCCAAGGCCATTGTGTTTCCTTGTTTATTATACCTCCTAGAGACACACATTGTTCTTTGTTTGTCAGCAGGAGTATGCACAAACTGCAGTACCTGAGCAATTTCCATGAAACTTGTTGAAGAGACGTGCGCCATGATTCGCTCTTTTTTTTCATGTTTCGAGGTATCCCAAGCCAGGTATGCGATCTTTCTAGCAGCTCTCCAGAGATGAACTTCAAATGCATCTTGAAATGTTTGACATTTTGAACTCTTTGAACCACTGAACAGTCAGCTGCCATAAAGCAGGCTCCCAGTCTCACCAGACAAAGGGCACAACCTCATCATTTCTCAGCAACCTCTGCATCTTTACATATTAGTTGCATCAATGGGTCCTTGCTTCAAATGTCACCACTATTCAGCCAGCATGTCATTGGCATGTCACTGGGCAGCTAATTGACTTTTCAGTAAATGAAGTACTTACCAGCATCCCCTCTCTTCACTTAAAAGCCCTCATTCATTCATTCCCATCCATTCCCAAGCCTGGTATCATGTGTGAGAGTGATACTGTACGGCTGTGACATTTAATAGGCCGCGTGACTCACCTGGGATGGAAGGCCTGGTGACATTTTAGCAATGCAATTACACTGTGCGTCAGCCAGCATAAAGCCAGCTGTCCCTTTATGTTGCTCCGCTAATTAAGGAACATGCACTGTTACAAAGGCTTTGCATAAGCGCTGCTCATTCAGCCAGTGTACAGTATGTAAATGCCTGGACGCCATCTTGGAGCTTGATTGAGTTCCTTTGTAGGGGGCCATGGTGAATTATATTAGTAGTGAACAAGGACTGGAATACATTCTGTATTGGGGCGATGGGCGTGGAGAAAACAGAAGTTGTGTTTTGAAAGGAATTTCATCATGTGGAAAGACTGTGCGTCTGGTGAGCAGGGAGTCAAGGATTTGATTCCCTGATGCAGATTGTAGCCCCAGAACTACGGTAGAATTGCTGGAAAAGAACAGAGGTAATGTTGTATGGAACAACACAGAGAAACCCCAGTAGAATGTGTGGACGTCATAGATGGTTTCCATGAAGCAACTGCAAGGCATGAAGGGGAATTATATAACACAGCCAAGAAGCAATGGAAGATCAGTGGCATGAGAATAACATGCTGGCATAGTAGGCAAGAACAGAACAGGACTTTAACACCCAGTTCTTTCCTGTGTGGACTGCTAGTGTGAATCTTAAAGACTACAGATGAATGAGTGATTGAAGTTTATTCATTGACCTTTACACCCAGATAATGAAGGGACTATTTTAATGACCACTTTTAATGCTGTGTTTTTTTTATGCTACATCACAACAGCTCGGTTCCTCCTTCTGAAGGTCACCACAGCCTTTGGTTATGTTCAGCCAGGGACAGATGTGAGTTGGCCTTTTGCTCCGCAGGAGGGACTACTGTATGCATTTTAAAGACCCACTCCAGCAGAATTTTTTTTGCTACTTTCAACATGATTATTTTCTTTACGTGTTCCCCAACATGTTTGGGTTGAACCATCAGCTCGTAATGTTTGTCTAAAAATTGACTTCCCATATTGTTTTCCTCATCAATACAGGGTGGCAATTAAATCCTAACGTTTAACCACTTGCACATGACATTAAGATAAAAATATGAATACACATAAAAAGGCTTTCTCTCCATGATTTGCCTCACCCTTATGAATCTGAGAGAGAGTAAAATTTGGCAGGTTTACAATAATTGTAAAAAAATAAAATAATTAATAATAATAATTCAATCACCATGTAGTGATTGGCAAGCTTGGTACACATAATTTGGAAAGGGGTCTTCTTTTCCGTAACTTCCTTTCCCTGCGCCATGTGCTTTTGTCCTGGAGTTTCACCTCCGTACACATCCCTCCACTCCCCGTTCCTTCCCAAACTCCTTAGATTCACACTCTGTCAAGTTTTTCCACTGAATCTTTAATATTTTGCCTTGAGTCATCATCACAAAGACACCTGACAGGGTCTTTTCATTCCCACTGACAATAAGACAGATGCTTTCATCTTTGCCTTGGCTGATGTTGTGGCTTGGGATGATTTGTTTTTGTTTGCCAAGTTTGTAATATTTTAATGATTGTCTTACATATAAAGGGAAGATAATCTGACATAAATTGTCACAGATTAAAAGTGAATGATATTCATATTCAAGTTTAAAATAGCCTTACCTTTCTACCAAGTTTATTATCATGACATCATGCTTCAGACACACTTTGATGTTGTACTGGTAAATCTGTAATGCACTTCATTGTATTGAGAGCGAGCAGTTAGAAGCAAACTTGACTCTCAGAATGTCTATCATATTTTTGTATAATTCATTTAGTAGTATTGCCTATAGATTTAGCCGATATTCATATACAGCTATATTAAATTTCAGATAGATAGAGATTGATAGATAGACATACACTCATGTGCATTATAATGAGCAAATAATGAGGTGCAGGACTGGCTAATCATAGTAGAAAACCTCCAGATGAAATCAGAAAAGAGGTTTTATCTGTGAACTAAATGATTCCTGGGTCGCTGGTTACCTTGCTTACCTAGCTTACTTATTTTGCTCTGTCAGAGTGTCAGCGCATACTGAAAACCAGCCAACACATACACACTTAAAAAACAAACTGACTGCAACATCTGTCAATCCCCCACCCCCCATCTCTCTCTCTCTCTCTCTCTCTCTCTCTCTCTCTCTCTCTCTCTCTCTCTCTCTCTCTCTCTCGCTCCCTTGTGTGTGTGTGTGTGTGTGTGTGTGTGTGTGTGTGTGTGTGTGTTTGCGTATACCTCTGGCTCACTCATTCTCGTGATGACGCTATGCTAAGTCACAGGCCAGCTGGGATCCCTCACCTCTGGGTGGAGAACCACATGATGAAGACTGCAGTGGTTGCCCACACTTTCCTGGCAATGCCCCTCTGCAACCCAACCCTCACTTTCCCCAGTGGCACCGGACTGGGCACACGGCCCCTTAACACAGATCCATCAACTAGGCAAGTTAACTCTGGTCTTAGGGAATGCAGGGCTGAGGTATGATAGCACAGTCTATAAGGGGCTCCTTGCTTCTGAGTTTGAAAGGCTTAGGAGAGCGATGGATTTTTTTCCTCTTTTTTTTCTTTTTGGAGATACTCTGGGGGTTGGGGTGGAGGAGAGAAGTATTAATTATTGAATCCCTCTCACAGCCATAGGGCAGAGCTCTTCTCAGGCAATAACAAGAGCTTGTTTACATACTCCAGCTCTGGAGTCATTTAAGACTGAACTTTAATTTCTTTGTCATTATTTCACTCCCGGAGGTTTGGAATAAATGGGAGAGCGGCGAGGAGGAGGAAGCCTCTAATTGAAATGGTGTATATGTCCTCCCTGACGAGAATGTGCCCTCCACTCCAGTTTCCCTGAGCACAGCTTTGCGATGGTCACAAGTTTGCCTGCAAAACACGCACCAGTTTTTCAGCATCTACTTTTGGAAAACAACTTTCAGGGCTCGTGTAAGCTTACAGGTCCCTGTGGTGGTGGTGTTAGCACCCAAAGGAGTTGTGCTACTGAACAAAAATAAGCTAAAACTCTGAACTTAGAGACAATTATCATTCACATCACATCATAATGTCCTAATTTTAAAAGAAAGCAGCGACAACTGCTCTGGTTTGAGGCTAATGCCAAAGCTTGCCACTAGAGGGCGATATATTGTGCTTTGATGCGCTATCTATCCCCTTGGCATTAATTAGTCATAGTGAATAATGACTCCGATGCATAAAATATATCTTGGGTATTATTGTGATAGCAGTCTGTTCCCTTAAATAGTCTGGCAGTGGAAAACACCCCCAGTATCTTTTTCTGGAGTGGATAGGGAATATTTAGACTGAAAATAGCGGCCTGTGTAGCTCATGTAAAATATGAAAGGATTCCTGGAAGTTTGAACAAGGTTCTAAGGCGATACATTGGGTCTTGTTACCACTGGGCCACATATTGGACCTCAGGATGATCTCTTTGGAAAAACTGTGGCCACAAAAAGACAGGCTGCCAAACCCCAGAAATGTGGTTTCTAGTCTACTTGGTGTGTCGTTTGGATGTTGTCATGCCTATCAATGCATGTCTTTGGCCCAAATTTGAGCATCATATGTGGATTAGATAATGTCAGTAGACCTCTGCTGGCTTGTTTACAGCTGATTAAACTTGCTGAATAAGAGAAGTTTAAGTTAAGTTATTTTTATTGATCCTTAGGAGAGACTTGTCTTTTGCTTTTGATCCATCCAGAGGGTAGTATGCACACTGTGAACTCACAACCCTCAGAGCACATACTGTACATATCCATGCACAGAACAGACAGTGGGCAGCAGCTATTTGATACAGCAGCCATTTCTACTACAGTATGCCATCACTGTTCCACACCCGGGGAGCAGGTGGAGGGTTAGGGTGCTTTACTCAAGGGCACCTCATCTCTGGCTGTTGATGTGGGAGAGTATTGCATAATCCCTGTTGTACCAGCAAGGGATTAAACTGGACACCCTCCGGTTACTGGTCCAATCCCCTGACCAGTATGCCACAGAAACCCCCGGTAGTGTAGTAGTCATTGATACTGTAGCGCAGTAGTTGGCATCTGGGTACTGTAAGTCTGCTTAGTGTGGGAAACCCATTTGCGCAGATAGCTGACTTCTTACAGGCCCTCTATAAACATCAAAGCTTTTTGTGAGTCTGTTGCTACAGGTAAAGTATGTCTGTGTAGATCTGTTCCGTTTTGCACACATATCACTAAAATCAGCTTTGATCAGGGTAAAATCAGGGTGCACCATCTGCCTTGGTGTCAAAATAAATGCAAAGGAGTATTTAACAACTCTACGCTCAGGATTTAATGACATCTGGAAAAGTTGTGAACACAACAGAAAGGAGATGACTGTAATTTGCCACTCGTGCCTTGCACAATAACTCGTATTTACGGTGGGGGAAAAAAGAAAAAAGAGAAAAAAAATAAACAGAGAGGGAAGCTTATTAAATTGATTTATTACCCTGTCTGTCTCTTTTTATTCTTGATTTGTGTATTGACTCTAATAGTTGCAATCTAGTGGTTTTCATCTCCACTACCCTGCCCTCTCTATCACACACACACACACACACACACACACACACACACACACACACACACACACACACTCTTTTTATTGCTTTGCTTTCTTTTTGTCATTCAGCATATCACAGTGCGAGTGCTTAGTGTGGGTCGAGGGCCGGGGGTTGGCGTGTGTGTGTGTGTGTGTGTGTGTGTGTGTGTGTGTGTGTGTGTGTGTGTGTGTGTGTGTGTGTGTGTGTGTGTGTGTGTGTGAGAGAGAGAGATGTAGAAGCACCAGCCCTGGAAACAGGCATTTATTCAGGGCAACAGATGAGCCGTTCACAGACGTTATAAAAGTCATTTCATGATATAGAAGTTACTGTTCAGCATCCCCAGCTCTGGCACAGGCAAAAACCCATCTCAGTGCAAAGGAATCCTGTGGCTTTTCTTTTAAATGAATTGATGGATAATAAGTCTTTTTGCTTCATGCATCTCTTAGTCAAGTCTTCTGTTGTCCTTGTCATCTGATGTCCTTGGATGGAGTCAAGCAAAAGCAAAACCCAAATGATTCATTGGTTGGTAATGAGCATATAGGTGCTGTAGATCAAACTTTACATGTTTGATGGGACATGCTAATGCTAATGCTAATGCAACATCTCCTGCTTAACCTTCCTCCTTAAGTCTCCAGTGGCTTGAAGGTGGAGAAGAACTCAGTGTCCCTCTCTCTGCCTCTGCGGCCACAGACAGCACAGCATAAAGCCCCCGTCTGATCTCATCTCAGCCTATAGCTGAAACGTCCGAGGTGTCCTGATGCATGTGATCCCATTTTTAACACTCCTTTGCTGTTTTTCAAGGTGATCTGGAGGTCTGTATCTTTGTAGTGACCGATGCTGAGCTGTAAAAGGACAAACTCCTCTTGAGTTTTGCTGACAAAGGGTGGTTTACAGGATTCAGCACGAGTCTGATCTTCAGTCTGATCACAGCTCTATTTACCCTGACCCCCATCCATTAATACCTGGATTTCTCATTGAATCCTTCCGGATGTGTTTTATGCGTAGGATAGGATAGGAGCTGAATGGCGGACGAAAAGAACATGTCCCCTAAATGTTTAAAAAGTAGCTTGGTAATACTTTGAAATGATATTTATGATGCTTGAATAGTTTGTTGACTAACACAAAGTGAGCTTGTCCTACGGTACCATTCAGTCAATACAGTCAGTGACATAATGCCAGCCATGCATGTCGGTAGTAGTTAGCGTTGTGTACTGGACTCTATCCAAACGAGTGCTGATCCAGTTTAACATTAGAGGATATTCATGAAATCAACAAGTTAAGACATCTCACACTTACAGTAATTTAATTAAGATTGGCCTGTTTGTAATCCTCCATAGAGAGTCGCAGTCAGGCTAGCCACCAAGCACTTTGAGGGGAAAAGTGAGTTTTTGTGCTGCGCCACTGAAACCACCCGGTGCCCTCGGTCAGCGATCCTGTTCCTGAAAGTGCAGCCGGTAGCTGTAGCTCTCCGAGATGATTAATGGTCATTGATCCCAAGCCACAGAAAAACCACAACTCCGACAGACCTCATGTCTACCCCCCTCCGCCCTCCCTTTCCCCTCACCCCCCTACCCCACACACACCCATAGGTGCTGGCTTGGGAATACACTCCCTAAAACACCCTGAGAAGTGCTGTGCAGAACATTCTAGGCCTGTTCCCTTCTGATTGGTCACTCCTGTTCAGCTCCCTATGCCAACCATCTCTGGCTTTGCTGGTCCTATTTAGAGGGCTCCTTAAGTTTGCTTGTGTTTACATAGGCCTATTTTGTCTCGATTGTCAAATGAAAATACTTTGTTTGCATCAATGTGTTTATTTTTTTTCCCCTCTTATCTACTGGTTCTGCTTCCTACACCGACAGTGTTGATACCTGAAAGCGTCAAGTGACACCTAAAGTCTTTGTTCTTGCAGAATAAATTGGATATTTACCCAGTGGCAATGCGCAATGTTTGCCCTTTGAGGGATTTATTTGTGTGAAGATGAAGCATATTGTTTTGTTTATGTGCTTTTCCCCTGAATGCACAAAGGCCATAACAACTGATCTCGCCTAAGTGTGCTGTGCTTGCTAATTCTAGCTGTCAATCAAATGGACAAATTTTATAGCCAGTGTACAATTCTATTAATAAATCATCCAAAAAAATAAAAACAAATAAATAAATAAATAAAATACCTGGCACGCATAATCAAGAATGTTCCCCTAGTGTGGGTGTACTTACTTGGGCAGAAAAGCGTATCATGCAGAGAATTTCAAAAACAACAGGGCAACGGGTTGAAGGGGATTTGAGGCCAAGCTGGCAAATGATCCCTATAGAATATTTTCTCATGCAAATGCAGCTGTAATATCTCCTCCTTACTACCACACATCCACTCATAAATGAATGGCTTCTGCCCTTCTGATCTCTTTGATGCTTTTTAATCAGGCTTTGAAATAATTGCCATTTTTAAATAAATATCCCATGTTCCCCCGAGGTGCTGTTGATCTTGGGCCTTTTCCCTTTTGGAAGCAATCATTTGGCTCCGCAAAATAACTTGATAAAAAGATAATTGACTGCTTGCACTGCAAATCAATGGCTTGACAAATGAGCAGCTTAATGTGGGTTGATGGCGATTAATGTATTATGTCCTTACAAATCACAGCTAATTGAGACATCCTAGTTTGTCAAAGAGAAAGATCAATAGCAGTGCAATAATGTAAATGCGCTTGCAGACTGGATGATGCCCAAACTATGAAGCACAAGGCATAAAATCCTTTACGTACGTAGCAAACATTTTCATGCAATCCGGAAAGCTATACTCAACTCAACCATAACTTGGAAGATGCAGCACATTCTTACGTATTGCCAGGTATAGGTTTAAATCACTTTGCTATTAAAAAACAGTCTGGAGAGGCACAGAGTGAGAAGTTGTCTGATGACCTCCTTGACCTGGTATCAGTGGTACAGTAGCAAACGACCATGGGAAGAAAACAAACAAACAAAACAAACAAAAACAAAAGCAAGCAAGAGCAGGGAAACTGCTGCAGAGGCGGGCACTAGCTTCATTAAAAATGCACAGCAGCGATGAAATGCTCTGTTAGATGCTCATCATTCCAGATCAATTGGATTTTAATCAGCAGATAACATCTGCTCTCGTCCTGATACAAGTGGAAGGGTTTGGAATCAGGTCTGCCATACGCCTCAGCGCCAGGAGAGGCCTAATGAGAGGGATGGGGGAGGAGGAGTTGCTTAACACAAGTATTTATACACAGATTAGGATATGCTGCTGTGATGCAGGCAGAAAAGCACACCAGTCACTCTGTCACTTGGCATAGCATGGCAGGCTTATTGTTAAACATGCTTTACAGTTACATAGATTGTTTTCTTTGGATGTGATGCAATTTATAGTCTATAATTGATCCATAATGTTATACAAAAGCTCTCACTCTTTGCAGCATAATGGAAAACTACACAAGCACATACAGTAGTCTCTTGTTTTTCCTCTCAGACTTTCATTTTGTAAGGAAAAAATAAATAAATAAATAAATAAATAAATAAACAATAGTCAGGTACAGACAATATTTTAATCCTTATGGAGGCCCGTGATGAGATGAGTGTTTTTTTTTCACACAGATGTCAACAGCATGTATTTTTAGTGTGTGTTCTGAGAGCATGGTTATAAAACCAAAAATCATAGAGAACGAGAGTCTCTTGGCTCATCATGTTTTTTAGTTTTTTTCCTTTTTGGATGAATACCTCTGTGTGGGTAGTCTCTCCCTCTTCATCTGGGCTTGCAGAGATGAGAGGCCCTTTGAAACACATGCTTGATAAAGAGTGGCCATATGTGTGTTATGGAGGTAAAGAGTGGCCATATGTGTGTTATGGAGGTGTCTTTTAAGAGGTGCCTCTACAGCAGTCTGCTTTGACATTCCTCATATAAGCCCAGCTGTCAACTAAGCAGGGTTTGCATTCAGTGGTTTATGCATTCAGTGTTTTTCTCTCTGTTACACACACACACACACACACACACACACACACACACACACACACACACACACACACACACACAAAAACAACTGGTGGATTTTCGTGTGGATTCAAAATGTCTTTCTTTTTGCTGGCATGCTCAGCCTTATCATATAAAGGCAGGAAGATGAGGAATAAAAAAATGTAAAGCTGTAGATTTGGCCGAGTTTAGTGGCGGATGGAACTGAAAAAAATATGCATATGTGAGACAATAAAATAACCCAGCACCCAGTCCTTTTCACCTCTGCCTGCCGTGCTCAAACAAGCAGCACCTGAATTAGAGATGGATTATTGCGTCGCAGTTTTGTTGTTTTTGTTGTTGTTGTTGTTGTTGTTGTTGTTGTTGTTTGTTTAGCACTGACATAACTGAATGGCCTGGAAGTGTGAAAGGGGTCACAGTCAGCATGTCACGAAAGAATTCTGGTGTTTAATTTTGTACAAGCTGAGGACAGTGCAACACAAGAGGGGCTTTTGTTCACAGCTGGACAGCCTTGCGCACCTCTGGGAACTCTCACATCAGTTCAATTTATTTCCGTAAATAGAGCTATTCATCTGGGAAATTTGCTGTGTTGTCTGTGTTGCCTTCCTAGTGCTCTGTCATGGTCATGGTTATATTAAAACTTTCTGCAGACGTCAATGAAATTAAAAAAAAAAGCTTTGGGAGAGAGAGAGAGAGAGAGACAGAATGAGTGAGAGAGAGAGAGAGAGAGAGAGAGAGAGAGAGAGAGAGAGAGAGAGAGAGAGAGACAGAATGAGAGAGAGAGTGGTTGTCAAAATGTCAACCATGAAATCAGCTTCTTTGGCCACCAGCAGCCACTAGAAGTATTGTAAACCTCACTTTTTAACCAATGGACAGTCTGACATGGGTAAGAACCTGGCAGTACAATGATGAGGATTGGGCACGGAATGGCAGAATGCCGGCCCCAACTCACGTCTGTGAGAAAGTTTGCCCCCCGAGTGAGAATGAGTCATAACTCCACTTCCATTCCCTGATTCTGGGAGCAGCTTGTTGAAATGGCTCTCACACACATATGGCATTGTCACATTTACAAAATAAATAAGCTCAGCAGAGTCTCGGCAGAATGAGTGACCCAACAAAACTGGCTTATGCCGCCCACTAGACTTGCCTTCAATGCTTCAACATGAGCAACACTGACTACATTTCAGAGTTTTTTCCCCCCGTGCATATATGTAGCTGACTGAGACATATGTATGTCAAGACTATTGATGATTTTTTTATTATGTCACCAACCAGTGAAGACCATGAAGCTTTTAGTGTCCTGCTAACAAACAGAGTGGCTGATCGATCAATCAATCAACAGAGTGACTGATCAAAGTTGTGTGATGCATGTAGTATTGATTTCTTAAGGAAAGCATATCTGTTCTGTGGTCGTTGGTTTGAAATATCCCATGCATGCACGCATACAGTAGTGTCACATTATGAAATAAATAAGTACAGCTGAGATATTTTGGTAAGCTGTTCAAGGCTGTGAGTATGTGAGTGTGTGTGTGTGTGTGGGGGGGGGGGGTAGGTGGGTGGGGGGCTTTCACCAGCGAGGAAGATAGCAAGCAAGTGGCTGAAGTGGTGGAACCTTCCACGTGTCGGCGTGTAGCCGTCTCTTCCGCAGCAGCCGTGTGTTGACGAGCGAGCGGTGTCATCCCAGTGACATTTCCCCCGTACCAGCCATCACATCTCATCAGGACCATAATTAATCATCCCTCTAACAGTGCACCAGGCCTGGAACAGCTAGGCTGCCAGATAGAGAGAGAGAGAGTCAGAAAGAGAAAGAGAGAGAGTCAGAAAGAGAGTGAAACAGAAAGAGCAAGAGAAAGAGAGAGAGAGAGAGCAAAAGAGAGAGAGAGAGAGAGCGAGAAGGCCAGGCTGTGCCATGGCACCCCACATGGTACTGTATGCTGAAGCACAATTCTTAGCCCACCCCCGGCTCACCAAACTGCCGGAATAACATTACGGCCCCAGTCAAGACCGTCTCAGCGCCAAAAGGAGCTAGATGGCTGGCTGGCACGCACGTCAAGATGCTCCTCCGCCAGCAGCACGCTCCGCTCAGCTCCGCTCAGCTCAGCTGTCCTGTCCTCTGCCTCGCTCTCTTGGGAACGCGCTTGTTTCGGAGCACCGATCATCCAATCTCAGGTGTTTAAATGTCAGAGGGAAATGTGTTGAGAGACTGACATATTCCCACATGTCCTCTCATCTATTTCACGCTAATGACGGCTGCTGTGTCCCCCTCCACCCCTTTCACTCGCTCCTTTGGGACTTGGGTTTGGGTTTGGGCTCTGCTTCTGTCTGTGGCATTCTTCTAATTAGTTTTCTCCTCAAAAGGTGGATTAACTATTTTTGCCCCTTGAGTGACCATGAGGAAAAAGTGCAGTATTGTGCATAGTGGCACCTTGACTGCTGTTAATGCATCATATAGGGCCAGCTGTTAACATATGATGGTGTTCTTGAAGGTGTGTGCCCACCGTTTGAAATCCTTTTCATCATATGACGCTTTTAAGCTACCATTTGAATACCAAAGGTTTTGCATAATGTGAACCAAAAACCTTTCCCCATCCACCTGCCTTGTGTTCTTCGCCTCTAATGGCAAAGTGACAAGGCATTTTCCATGGCTGCACATCATGTTGTCAAAGGTGACCTTTTTCCTGTGTTGGTCCAGTGTTTTGGACGCTGCTCTCCATTGGTCTGCATAATAAATGGAGTCAGTGGCTGCACATGTGGACACATAAAGCCATTAGTGTCAACACGCTCTGTCAGCTGGTATTTATCAGAGGCTGAGGGGGCTCAGCCCCAACCTGCTCTTCACCTATAGTGTGGTCCTCTCCCAGGTGTATTTATCAGAGGCTGAGGGGCTCAGCCCCAACCTGCTCTTCACCTATAGTGTGGTATTCTCCCAGGTGCTTAAGTCCAAAAAAGTGCTTCTTTTAAATCTGAAATGCATGGAGCTAAGCACTTCTTTTGGACTTTTTGGCCCTAGAGAAAACCACATAGGTATACCAGGAGGAGGGAAAAATTAGGAATTCAGAGAGCAGAGTTGGTGGGAATTTGGGAAACAGTCCTTTTTAATAAAGTTTTCATAACTGGTACTAGCTTTTCTATGAAACTCTGCTGAAGGCCTAAAAGGAATTGTTAGTGTTGATGATGATGCATAGATAGGTTTTTGTAGCAACTATAATGATTTTTTTTTTGCAAGGTCATCATAAACTTATGCAAATATTCCAAAATGTCTGTGTCACAAAGCATTTTGCTGCACATTTCATGTGATTTTCTCACTGTATGCAGGGCCGGTTCTAGCGATTTTGGTGCCCTAGGCCAGATATAAGTTTTGCCCCCTCTTTTCTAAAAATGTAAGAGAAAAACTGAAGAAAAGAGGTAAGAAATGTATTGTGATGCCCCTCTGATATTTGGCGCCCTAGGCGACCGCCTCGTGTGTCTATGCCTAGAACCGGCCCTGACTGTATGCATGTGCCCAAGGTGAAAGCTGAAGGTGGAAGGCTGTTTTCAGAGCTTCTCCTTGACTTGGAAGCTTAGTTGTTATCAAGCACAGAGAGGTGCCAGCTTACAAATGAAGAGACTGCTTGAAATCTGCTCACGGTTTACATTGTGTTGTGGGCTAAAGCAACCCTCGTAATTGGAATGGGTTTTGGGTCGAGCTGAGCTGGAGCAACAATGGGCAGATTGCACAATGAGACTCTGAGCCAGGCTCTCTCTGCATGAGGCCGGGAAGCCAGACAGTCAGTCCTCTCGCTCTGGACAGTGTGCAACAGACAGGACAGGACAGGACAGGACAGACAGTAAATATAGAGAGGCTCGCTAACCAAGATGCTCTTCTGGAGAGCTTCCCGGAAGTATCTACATTCATATTTCATAAATTAAAATAAGAGATATTAACTGCCAGAGCCTGCAGAAGAGTTTTATTGGATGTAAAAACAGTTTATAAAACTGTTTAAGTCTGTGTGTTTGGTTTTCCCAAGTTCCTCTTCTTCAGTGCATTAATGTAGGCTACTTCGGCAGTATTTGTTTGTGTATCGTTGCACCCAAAATAGTAAGTTTGGACGAGAGCCTGTGACTCATTATAAATGAGAGGGCCCAGCTTCAACACACCTTAGCGCCTTTGAGCTGTCCGCTCCACCAGAGAGCCATCAATGAAATTCTAAATGAAGGTTTGAATTTATCGCGGCTTGAAAGAAGACAAAGTGGGCAGGGGGGGGGGGGGTAGTTCAGTCCCAACATTTCAGCTAACCAAACTAGATGAGGTCAGATTATTATCAAACTTGCTGAACCAGAAACTTGGTTTTGCGCCTGAAGGGGAAGCTACTGACTGTCCAAGGCCTTGGAATCTGCAGCAAAGGGGGGGCAAAAAAAGGGGCCTGCGCAGAAATGCCTCTGTAAGCACTCGTATTATTAACATTTAGGTGTGCTTACAAGACAGTATTAAAACGCAGTAAGCAAAAAAGAGAAAGAGCTGCAACGCTGTACATCAAAAAAAAGGCTGCTACATTTTTCACAGTTTCCATTACGGTTGTCACCTCCAATTGACTGGAATGCGTTAGCAGGCTTCATGAAATTAGTTATCCGGAACACCCACTGCATGGATATTGTATGTTTCCATAAATATTATTTTAGATGTCAGTGTGGTCATCGCAATGTAAATTTACTTTGCAGGCCTTCATATTTAAATAAATGAAAAAAAAAAAAAAAAAAAAACTACCATAAATACGTAATCAAGGGCAACTTGACAGGGCTAAACTTTTGGAAAAAATCAAATACACAGCTGCAGAAGGTATTCTGCTGGAAAGACAAAAGGGAGCTGAAATAAAGGATCAGTATAATGGTGATGAAATGACAAATGTTTTATGTGCGCACACACACACACACACACACACACACACACACACACACACACACACACACACACACACACACACACACACACACACACACACACACACACACACACACACACACACAAAGAAAATAAAAAACAACCTTGAGACATAACAGCAGCGTTGGTTTCCAGGAGCTGGCTGGCTGGCAGACATAAGTTTGTAAGTAGTTTCAATTCAGTCTGTCACTGAGCCCTTCAAGGCAGTCTGAGGGTCTGACGGACGGGAATTGAAAGACAAATCAATAGAGATCACAGCTCAAATGAAGACTGATTTTAATTGGCTTAGCCTTATTGACTGGAGCCTCTGCCTCTGCCTTTGTTTCACTCTGCCGTCTGTGTTGGCTTTGGGCTCCCAAAATGAAGTCGTGCTAATCGCCGAATGTTCATTAGTGAGAACAAGCTCGATCATGGATGCCAGTGGCCACAAATCCACCACTGCCTTGAATGACAGGACCACTTGGACTCGTGCAACACCAATGCTCACCTGCACACATTTTTCTTCACAGCTTAAGTTTACATTTACAGTTAATTTACATTTACATTAATTACACAACCATGGCCCAGATTGTTTGAATATTGCAGTACAGCCATGAGTACAATCATCAAAGCTCAGTGTGATTTTTGAAATCAGTATTAAAAAAGTAGGCCTAGTGTAGGAGCAAAATGTAACCTTTTTTGTTTGTTTTGTTTTGGTTTGGTTGGTGAAATGTCACATTATGCCCTTAAGGCTCTTAGCCATCAATGTATTGTTGTTTACACAACATACTGTATGGATTTACAGTGTGCTAAAGTTGTATTCATTCCATAGAAACGTTTCCTGAATGATGAAGTGATAAAGTGGTTATGATTCAGAGACTCGTCTGCTGTGGCCTTGGTGGGCTTAATACGGTTTCCTCTCTGGGTCAGAAGTAAAGGCACTGTCCCAAGATACACTATCAGTAGTAACTTACCATTGAAAAGTCTGTGTCATATTATCAATGAAAAGGATAAAGAGTGTGTGGATTCCCTTCTGCTCTGGGTCACAGGCCACACAAGGAGAGATACTGTATGACTTCCACTTGCAGGTGGAGAAGATATCAAAGGATCCTTTGGTGCTGTATTTCTGCTGGGGAAATGTGCTCTGGTCTGGTCTGGTCTGCCTGCCTGTGAAACTGTCAGTGTGAAGGCATGAGGGACTCAGTGTGTTTCAGAGTAAATGTTGGGAATAACATGGATGGACACACATGCAGGCATCCGCATAAATTTATCGCAAAGGAGATGTATGGTGTCACTGGTGGTTGGCTCGGAACTTGAGAGTGAAAGTTTGCTCTTTGGAATCTTGGACTCAGGTAGAATTAGAAAGTGAATGACACTTCCCTCTTCTTTTTTAACCTCGTCCTTAAGCCCCTGAACACTGTATCTCAACCAACATTGCCCTAGCCTAGTAGAACTACCCTAGACTGTGTGTGTGTGTGTGTGTGTGTGTGTGTGTGTGTGTGTGTGTGTGTGGTTGGGGGGTGTTTGTGTGTATGTGTATGCATGTGGCATTGCAACAAGCAATAGACCGATTAATATCTATGCATTTTCCATTCATCTAGGTTAAACACAGGTTAAATACAACATAATGAACCAACAGGTATTCATCAATCTACAACAGTGAGCAGCTTAAAATAGACACGCATTTAATGGAAATTCCCTGAATTTGTGGGAGCTGAATATGACAGCCACTGTGACCTAAAGACCTTAATGAATTCTTTAAAAAGTGCTGATGATGGAAACGCTTTTATAGCAGATATAGCAGCGCAGTGAGCCCACGGAGCTCCAAAGGCCTGCTTTGAGCGGGGCGAGATGGAAGACGTGGACTGCATTTAAACTCCCAGTGAGGTATGGGAACCCTTTTTTTTTTTTTTTTGGAGAGGAAATACTGAGTGTTCATCATAATAAAAGAATGAATAAAAATGAAGTGCATAAAATGGCGAATAAAGTTTAATTTATTCTAGGAAAAGACTGCATAGGCAGCCCCACACAGGTCAAGTAGGGCTATAGGTTTGAAGCACAGAACTGCAGAGCAGAATGTATAGCCTACTGCTGTGGTCACCCTGTCTTGGTGATTATATACTCAGTATATGACAGGTAAAGACCAATTCTCAGGGGTCATAAGTCAATGCTACGGTCCCAGTATAGACATTCAGAACATCCATAATGGTTCTCCAAAGGATAGGACTTTGGTTTGTTCTGCCCTGTGCCTTTTAAGAAGCGCTGCATTCAAGGCACTACCCCTGTAAATACAGAGTTAGGATGAGGGTTAAGGGGGTAGGGGTTAGGAGTAGCGCTGCATTCAAGGCACTACCCCTGTAAATACAGAGTTAGGATGAGGGTTAAGGGGGTTGGGCTTAGGAGTAGGGCTAAGGTAGTGACTTGCAGGCAGTGCTACCTGGAAGTTGCTGTTGAGGGGAAAAAATACCATTGAGTGCAATGGTACAGTAGTGCAATGAAGTCCAAATCCAGTTTTGATTGGAACCGCTTACTTCACTGTACATTTTGTAACTATGCTAATAGAGGTAGTAGCAGAGGCCAGTTGACTTGCATCCCTGTAGCAAAAAGTCCCGCCAAACCTCTTTAACATTATTCCATATTATAGCATCTACAGTTTAGAACTACTTGGTACAATTTCATAAGGACTCTGGATAGAAACTCTTGTTAACAATCAGGACACAGCTAGTTTGATGCGCGCACACACACACACACACACACACACACACACACACACACACACACACACAAAAACTACAGATCACATGGTTGTCTCATCCATGGTTGTCTCACTGATTGTGGAGATTTATTCAAAACTTTGTGTACAAAGATGAAGCACAAACAATAGTGAGCAACCAAGTGAACAACCAATTCCTTGTTCCCTAGTTATAAAAGAAACATCATCGCTGAGAATACTGAGAATGAGCGAAACGGGAGTCCCATTTGCTTGTGGCAGTGAAATATGCAAACGCTGCACCTGATTATGAAATAAGACCCCCAAATCGCAGGCCTCAACTTCTGATACACGCACAGTCAGCACCAGGGAATGCCTGTAAGATTAACACGGAGCGCCCCAGTCACTTATTGCCCCCCAGCAGCCCTGAATGGGCCGTTTCAATAATACCTTCTCAGGCCTTGCATATGCTCAGCGTCTTCTCTCAGAGCAGCAGAATTAAACAACTTTATCATGCTCAAAACTGACACGTTTTACACCACGCACAGTTTTTATGACGTACAGTATGGCGCAGCCTGGATAGCCACCATCCAACCGCTTCTTGCTGCGTCTGTGAGTTGCATCAATGGGGACGTTTATCAAGCTGTGATGTGGTCTAATTTCCTTCGGATACTGTAGCGCTTGCTTGGACTCTTCGGTTGTATTTTTATTGTCTGACTGCTCCCTAAATAAACGTGCTCAAGCTTCTGTGATTAACAGCTACGTGTTGACAAAGACAAAGCTGAGACGTGATGAGCATTGGTGATGAGCTCTTGTAATCACTATCTCATTCTTACAGACATCCCCATTCTTTCTGAAAGGTTGGCAACTTACAGTCCGTAAGGAATAAAGGCAGGAATATTGTAAAATGTGTTGTAAAGGTGTTTTATGCGTCCCGTGCTGACGAGAGGAGAGGAGGAGGACGGGGATGGAGATAAAAGAAGGAGGGGGAGAATATATCCTTACAAGATATGTAATGTACAGTAAGCATTTTGTGTGAGCGTATCTCTGCACAGCTGATTGACAGACTCGGGGCAGCATGTGGTACCGTTCCCCCCGCCCTCCCCATCCTTTGAGATTTTAGCACCAGCAGCTGCCAACTGTCAAGCAACTGTGTCTCTCTTTTCTCTCAGACGGCAATGGTGAATGTGGGCAAAATCGACATCTGCGATGGAGACTCTGTGTAAAAGCACTCTGTTACATTTTTTTTTTTATTTGCAACATAAAACACCTGTTTAGTTTTAAGAGTTGTCTGTTGGTGCGGTTGTTAGTTGTTGAGCAATATTTAAGCATAGGGATTAATCCATAAAACACTGACTTGAAGCTATATTGTGTGGTGGAACGTGTAGAGCTTAAACCACACAAACCCCTATTGCTTTTTACTGAGAGAGGGATGAAATCTGTGTGAAGGCCGAATCTCCTTTGCGTGAGTCTCCCGTCTCCCACTCCTCTTGGCAGGGCCCCATGCTGCCTGCTCTTCTCACCATTGAAGGTTTGAGTTCTCTCTCTCTCTCTCTCTCTCTCTCTCTCTCTCTCTCTCTCTCTCTTTCACTCACTCTTTCTCTCTTTCTATCGCACTCTTTCTCTCTCTCTCTCTTTCTATCTCACTCTTTCTCTCTCTCTCTCTTTCTATCGCTCTCTCTCTCTCTCTCTCCCCAAGCATATTGCGCCACTCAGAAAAACTTGGGCCTCCACCTTTCCAAATATCCTCCGGCTACAGGCAGACAGCTTGTCTCTGGCTCCCAAGTCAATACTCCACCTACTGAGGTGTCCACGTGACGGGGAGATCTGAAGGATAGGCTTGAACCGCTGCCAAAGCCCAGATCCTATAATCCCTTAGTGAGAGAGAAAGAGAGCGAGGGGGAGAGGTGGTGGGGAGAGGGAGAGAACGCTCAAGCCTTATCTTGGCCTGGATAAGTACCATTGTTAAATCCTCAGAATCATCCTGAATTTAGAGCGCTCCTCACTTGGCGAGCCAGTGATTCCTTATTTCATTTTTTTTAATACCTTCGGATCACCCTGATGTATCTAGGATCATGTTTCTTGCTAATCCTGCTGCAAGATAGCCGCATGTTTTATATGTTAATATCTCTAACCAAATGGATGAAATGTCTAGGACTTGGCAGAGATGTTACTGTCCATTTCAAGCGTGACAGCTGCATTATGATGCAAGTTTTTTTTTCCCCTCTCCTGTTTTGCCTCCACATTCCATACTATTTTTGGGTCCGATGCATAAGCTTGTATCCAATTCAAAGAGTGTGGTAGTGGTATGGGATGAAAACATTTAGGTAGTAGTATCATTTCAGGAGGAAAAAATGTTGAGCTTTGCAGATGGTGAGGCACACAGTGTTATTACCCAGTAGACTCAATATGAAAATCATTTGCACACTGCTCCGTCCTTTTAGTAGCATGTTTTAAATGGGATTTCAGAGCATGCAGCCTCTGTAGGCTAGTCGCATCAGCACCAGAGTACCAGAGGAAAACATCAATCATGAATGTTAGCAGTAGCAAAACAGAGCCATCGTATCCAGGTCTCACTGGCTGAGGATGGGTTTGTTTAGGTTTAATCTGTGGATGTTTAAAGAGCTTGATATCACCAGGGAGCAGTAGCTCTCCTTAAAAAAACACTCCTTTTGAGATCCAGATGGAGTCTAAGTGTTTTATATTGCCACTCAAACGCTCTTATATTTTTCCGGTCTCATTTATTTTATATTTTGACGCCTTCTGTGCGCTCCTTCAAAGAGATCCTTCAGCCTCCTCGAAAAACAGACCCTTCCTTCCATGGGTGAGGATGACCAGAAAAAGCCGAACTGATCAATCCTTTGTTCCCATAGTCAGATCTGATTGATGATATTGGTGATGTTGGGGAGGTTGTTTGTGCCGCTGCAAAGCTAGTCATTATAAAAGATAATATATGCCGCATACTGTAGCAAGCAGCAGTGGAGGAGAATACATTTGAATGCATTTCCATGAGATTAAAACCTTTTTAAGTATATACTCGCTGACCTGAAGAGGTCCGTGAAATAGGCATGGCTCTCCGCTCTCCCGTATGTTTTGCAAAGTAAAAAAAAAAAAAAGAGAGAAAGGAAGGAAAGCTACTGTGTGTGTTGCAGTCAGACACTAAGGATCTCTCTGCTTGCATGCTTTCATGCTCTCCTTCTGACAGGCTTTTGAAGTAAACCATGGAGTTGTGGAGATTGGAGAGATTGTGGTTTTGGTGTCAGAGATGAGATTGCATTTCACTCAGAGATTCCTTTAGAGAGTCTACCTGCATGGTGTTTATCCTCCTCTAACTTAAAGGCAACTTTCTTTTTGAGAGGGATTGTAGAGGCTCTATTATAGGCCTAGCTGAGACACATGGGCCTTTCTGTATGGTGGGCAACCATTTGGACAGTAATCAACACAATATTACTCATAGGTACTTTATTGATTCAATTATTGGTTCATTTTCAGTCTCTATATCTTGTTTAAAATCTGACATCTATTTTGTGTAACTATTGTCTATTTAAGACTTGTACAGCCTAACTTGGTTAACATTGCTCAACAGTACAACACAGTTGTAGAGAGTTTAGTGCTAAGCACATTCCATGAACTGCATTGAATTCTTACCTCCGCCAGGAGGTTATGTTTTCGCCGGCGTGTGTGTGTCTGTCTGTCTATGTGTGTGTCTGTCTGTCTGGCTCTGTACAACATAACTTGAAAAGAACTGCATGGATTTGGATGAAATTTTCGGACAATCTGTATAATGGGACAAATACTTGTTCGATTTTGGTGGCGATTGGTGATCCAGAACACCATCTGGAATTTATTTTGTGTCTGTGACCACATTGCCATGGCGGAGGTCTGGGCTCTCTGAGTGCTTTTCTAGTTTAAGTAAGTGATAACGGCTGACCAGGTGTGCTGTTATACATAGTTAATGAACGAGGTGAGGGCAGAGGATTCCACAACACAGAAAGAAACTGCAAGATCTACTTCATTCACTATATAGAACGGGTGTCCCTTATACAGAATTAGCATGTCAGCCAAACAGAACATAGTAGCCTAACCTATTCTATTGCTCCGGGTGATGGAACTTTGTAATTAATGCGCCACCCTTGAATTTGCTGACTCATAGTTAATCGTCTCCAGTCACTACATTTTTGAGAAGTGTTTTTGACAAGTAAACCCATCACCCTCAGTTGATGTTAGTCATAGCTGCCTAGCTTTCTTACAGAACCAAACAGTCATACAGCATGTCAGATGACAATGTTCTTATCAGATTAACGAAGAGTTGTCCTTCATGTTGTACATTATTCTCAACTTGAACATTTTACAATCCTTCCATGATGGATGTGCACAGATGGATGAGACATCGCAGAAGTGGTTTAATGCATCATCGGTTGGTGTGTGGAAACTTTCCTTAGTTAAGATCTTCACTACATCTACACAGACCAGCAATGTTTTGTAACTAACACTAATATTCCTAAATTCTCACTAATACATAAAATGTTTTTGAAAATCGAATTGGGCATCAAATAGGAATCAGCGATGAACATTTTTTAGTCTTTTGACTGACATGGCAATAAATTTCATTATGCTCAGGAGTATACATGTTTTAGTTTTGATTTACACTGGTGCTACGTAAGTTGCAAGCACTGTACATTTGTGAAGAAGCGGTAGAGGGAATTCTGTGAAGAGGCGGTGGAGGGAATGTTGCCTGTTATGCATGCAAGAGAAGAGTGAGTTTGACTCTGGGACAATCTGCATTGTTGTGCAGTGGCTGAGTTACACAATCAGGTTGCATTGAGAAAACACTGAACTTTTGTACCTTGGTTTGTAAGTCACTTTGAACAAAAGGCTTGGGTAAATGACCAGACAGAGGACAGACTGTCAGAGACAGACTGTAGAACAGACTTCCAGGGATATGGGCTAAGGTTGAGACATGAACATGACTGCAATATAACTGAATAGGACAGACTATTAGGGGTTTAATTACAATAAGATCGAAATATGAGCATTCAGACTCAATTATGAATCCTTGGTCTCTGTCTAGACACCCAGTGCCCAGACAAAAACATCAGACTTGGAGTACAGACAGGCTCAGGACACCAAGAACCCCTCACTCTAACATGACGACAAGATTCTACAATGACAACCCTGACAACATAAGCCTCCTAGGTGTACCTTTGCAAGTGTCAAGTTGTCAAGGGTCTGTCAAGTTGCTGCCGTCCTTCATATATGTTTTGGATTAAACTCACACAAGATCAAGAGCAGTGACATTTGGTGTCCCAGACCCAACCTCTTCAAGTCATAGTGAGAAAAACAAAATCACAATTCAGACCATTTAGACCTAACATACTGTAAATATTGTGGTTGACAAATACAGCCAGCCAAAAGCATGTAGGAGTCAAAGGACTAAAATAATCCAATCAAAAATTTCTTTTTTTATGAATAGGCAACAGTGGTTGTGTTCCAAATGGAAAAACGTTCTGCATTTGGTGGCAGCAAGGCATCTCTCAATCAGATAAATAAACTAAAAGACTGCGTTCTAATAAGCTATCTTGCTAAGTCATGCGAAACAAAGTCACAACCTTCCTTTTTCAGACACAGCCAGTGTGTGTTGAAGACTCAACAGATTACAGATGTTGGTTGTCTGGCATAATAAGTTAAACTTTGATCAGATTTTATGGGAAAACTTAACGAAACAGGAAGTTCTGAGTTTTAGCTCACTCCTAATTGTATCTGAAAGATGTACTTCTAAATCTTCAAGACAAAACATGGTGGCCTAACTTTACTGAAAAACTAGAAAAGCGCTCAGAGAGTACAGACTTATATTGTGTCACTGACACAATATAAATTCCAGATCATGTTCTGGATCACCGATCACCAACAAAATCGAATCAGTTCTTGCTTGTCCCAATAAACACATTATCCGAATTTCATCCAAATCCGTGCAGTACTTTTCGAGTTATCCTGCTGACAAACAGACAGACAGACAGACAGACAGACAAACCAATGCGACCGAAAACATAACCTCCTTGGCGGAGGTAAAAATATCTAAAGCAACCAGGGAACCCACTGATTGCATACTCCATCCAAATTTGAAGGTTGCTGCTTTATATGTGTTAATTGGTTAATGTGATGTTTGCAAATAGAAGTGCAAGGTGCCATTTTTAAAGATAGTAGTGTGAGTCAGAGGCCCACTGGTATGTTCTTGTTAATCTCTCAGACAAAATACATTTTGAGTCTATTTTAATGTTTGTAAGACAACATTTTCAAATTCCAGGGACAAATTTTCATTTAAGGCTTTAATCATGATAATGTTTCTTGGTTTCATGGATGATTCTTGACTTCAAAATTGGTAAATAATGATAATGATATTAATTATTTATAACCGCCATTAGTTTAGAAGACTATGCATGCTATAAAATTATTCCTTCTAATTCGATCCTCAGGGATGGTTGAATGTTAAATAACCCTGAGGTTTTTTTGTTGGGATACATTTTGCCTGCAATCAGCTTAGTGTTTGCATTTTATATGCATATTGAATTAATGTTCGAAATTAAATTACTTTTGAATGGGTAATGTAATAACATCTCAAGCATGTGGCCAACTTTTCTGAGGATGGTTCCTCACATCCACATGCCTTTCTACAGCATCTGAGGAAGTGGATCATATCAAGGTCAAGTGGACAATACCAAACACTTTTAACTTCAAAATCTATATTTCCTGCTTACAAAACAGTCCTGAATTATACACTTGTGTAACCTTGGGCTGAGACAAGATTGATAAATTATACTGTGGGTGTTTATAACCCTCCCAAACAGGAAATACCTCTCATTAGGCTTCTTGCTCCATATCAGAGCTTACAGTAGGGTCCATTATAGGGAGGTGGTGCCACTTGTTAAATAGCCATTCTGTAGATCTAGCCAACCTACAGTAGCCTGCTCTTGGCAGACCTCTTTTAATGTTCAACGGCCTCCAGGCTTCCATATGGGCATGCCATGTTCCTCATTAGTAACGATCAATGGGATTGTCTTTCAGGCCAAGTGGAACATTGTCAACGCCTGTGGGTGCTCATTCCATGTCATCCAGGCCACAGTGTGACTTAAAGACTCTGACTTAAAGTTTCAGTCCTATTAAAATACTTTGGCATTTTTTTGTGTATTTTTAGTTACCTTACTGTGCTACTCGAGCTGCTGTGTTAGACTAAATTGTACTTGGTGGGATAAAACCTAAAACGCATGTAATGGCATCAACATCAAAGGCTAGATTTGCGCTTCTCAGTTAAGGAGGTGTAAGTGGAAAGAAGCAGTCTGAAGCTATGTCAGTGTTCTCATCACTGGCCAAGTGAAAATTGTGCTGCAGACATCAGAGTTGAACTGGGTGTTTTTTTTTGTTGTTCTCCTAAGCTAAGCAAATGAAATGCCTGATGCCTGCGAAACCCTTTTCAACTTGCTGGGAGACTGTAAGAATAAACAGACCTAATCTTACTGCTTGAGGCCAATGTTGTCTTTATTCTGCAAACACATGCAAACGTAGCCTAATGTTTTCCTCATGGGGGTCAACAAAATGTCAGGTGTGTGTGACAAACCTCTGTGCTTTTCATATTTTGTAGAGAATATTAAGTATATTTACAAACATCACAAATTAAAGGACCATGATATTATGAATGATTGGGTTGATAAATGACAGTGACAGATTGGTTGTTGGTTATGTAATGGTTAATGTTTTCATAAATATGGACCAAGTCGGTTCACTCAGAGCTGAGAGAGAGGAATGGGAGCCAGTAGTAAAATAATGTGCGGTAGCAATTTCCGTCTGTGGACCTCTTCTTGTGTGTCTCCGTTTTATTGCTGTCCATTCCGGGCCATTTCATGCTCAAAAGCAACATCAAGCTTTAAACCAATTTATTTAGACTTTTTCCACTCTTCCTTAAACTTTTCCATTAACATCCCTTCCGCATAATGAAATATTGCCTATGTAAAAATGTTGGACGTGGACGTGCGCAACGTATAAATCTAATCATATCAAGGATCACTAAGCAGGGACTATGAAGTTATCTAATTTGTATCAACTTTATGGAGCAGAAACCTGAATTTGATCAGTGCTATAGAAGTAGCATTCATCAAGATGTCCATTTATGTTGCCTTAAAATATATGGTATTAGCATTTGGTCAGAGGAAAAATGGAGTCAAGATTAAAATGACTGGGAGAAGAAAACAAACTAGATTCTTGTGTGTTCCTAGAGAACGAACACTTTATCTTTATCTTAGGAGCCTTTGCTATTATCTCAAGTAAAACAGCCAGCGTTTAAAATTGTAAATGTGTTTAAAACATCTTCCCCCATAGCACCATTAAATGAGATCAAACCCTGTGCGGTATCATGCATTACTGAAGAGTTTGCAATAATTGTAATTATTAATGGGGCTTTTGTGTTCATTTATCATTGGAACATTTGCTATTTATAATTATGAGTACAGTAGTTAGGCAGAGCTTTGTTTACCTTTATGTGTACTGAGCATCTTGAAAATACACACACAAAAACACAAAAAAATTATCATTATTTGACCAAATGACTGAAAATTATTATTTTTGGATTTGACAATGAAGTCATTTTAACAACTTGTGGTTCAGTTTGAAGATATACCCAAAAACCCAAAACAGAATGTTCCATTATTTGACCAAATGACCAAAGATGATTATGTATCATTGGACAATCAAGTCAGCATTTAAGCCACTTGTGGTTCAGTGTGACTTTACTTTGCTGTACGTTGCAAGCTTGCAGTTTCAAAGCAGGCCAGCCAAGTCACACACTCACTGCGGTCATTTGTCACTAGGACTTGTAAAACATGCTATATGCCTTGTCACTCCATGCCTTTTAAAGGGTTCGCCTCCGCACAGTGTAATGGAACATCTGCGAAGCATGCAGGAACAGGTGGCCTTTTTACGAACATGGCTCAGTTTTATGTCCCATCCACTCATATGCAAATGACAAAAGGGAGTAGATTACATCGTTGCTAGTCTGTAAGTGCCATCTTAAGCCACATATGCCAGGGTTTCATCAAAACCATTCCAAATGATTTCACTATACTCCACATAAACGTCCCTCTTAACATTTTCTGCAATCAACTGAACTGTATTACTCACACTACACAAGACTTGTTCATCAAGGATCAAGGACAGGACAGCATGTTGTTTGTGTTGCTGTCACTATTAGGATATGTAAACATCACCATCATCATCATCAAAGTTATTATTATCATCATCACCATCATTATCATCATCAATGTTATGAGTAGTGTCAGCAGTTGCATTCATCTTGAGGCAGTGGTCTGTCAGCAGAACCGATCAAAGACTCTGAAAGTCACTTACTATGTTGTTGCTAACTAATGGACAAATAAGATTAATCTTTTTTCAAATGGGTGTTCAGAATGTTTTAATTGATCAGAGCAACATGCGGACACAGAAACACATAGGTGCCACTGACCTCATGCAGATGTTTTCTCTTGGTGCCATGAAGAGTTGAAATATATTATTGCCATTTGTTTCCCTTGATCACAGCTCCCCTGAAATGGATCCCCACAGTCCGAAAAGCAAAGACTTTAATGAGCTGTGCTTAACTCTCCCCTGTGCGACCCCACAGATAGACATTTGTATCACTGAGGGGGAACTTTTAACACAACGAATAAATGAGGAGAGAAATTAGCAGGGGTAAATCTATCTGTCCTCTTCTGTGTGTGTGTGTGTGTGTGTGTGTGTGTGTGTGTGTGTGTGTGTGTGTGTGTGCGTGCGTAGTCTGCTGATGCCACTGTCCAGGCTGATTCACGCTTGAGCTTCATGCTTTGCCACACCGTGACAGGAGCCCCTCAGGCCGGTTCTGGCAAAATGAGCTCATCGTGTTTCATTTGATTTTTTATTTTCTCCTGGCCAAGCAAGAGTGAGCGAGAGCGAGCGTGTGAGTCAGGGAGCAACTAACGGTTGGGCTGGGGAGGAATTCCCTGGTGTTTGAGTCGGGTGGACCGTCAGGCCCGGGTGGGTTTGGTGCTGCTGCTGCTGTGTCTCCTCATGGACGGACTCACTCGGCCCAAACGGGCCCGGCTGTGCCTCAGCGGCCGTGAGGGGACCCGTGTGGAGGCCTGTCAGTCCATACATCCCCTCTGGTGACACACACACACACACACACACACACACACACACACACACACACACACACACACGTCAGCATGTACACTCCTGCAATACCCACTAACAGTGCACACAGAGCTCTAAGAGCTCACTGAAGGGACAAATATAGAAAAACGTAAAAAAAAGTAAAGTCATACATATGAAATTTGTATATTTTTATCGAGCCGTGGTCCGAGAAAAGTCCCTCCTCCTCCTCCTCCTCTTCCTCCCCATCATAACGGCTCCTGTCACAAACGCTGCTTGTCGTCAGGCATCCGGTGGCTCTACTGAGGCTGGTTGCCAGGCAACGGAGCGCTGCATTAATATGCGAGGCGGAGGGAGCAGGGGAAGCCTCTTGCCTCTGGAGCGTGGCAGCGGCGGCGGCGGCAGCAGCAGCAGCGGTTGGCGGAGCCTGTGGTGGGGTTGGCGTCAGCGTGGAGCACAACTACCCCCCCCTCCACCACCCTCCCTCCCCTCCCCTCCCCTCCCCTTCCCTTCAGCACCCCGGCGAGGCGACCACCTCATTCCTCACTCTGCTGCCGAAGAAGCTGAGAGGGTCTTGTTTGCACTTCAGTGGAGGAACGATCCTCTCACACAATCCTCTCTTTTTACAACTTTTGCTCTCTTATCTTTGGCTTTTCCCCTCTCTTGTGGACATTTAAGTGGGCAGACACCAAATATAAAGATCTGAACTATTTGAAAGTTCTAAAGAACTGATTGAGGTCAGCATCAACTAAACTGGGGACTGTTTAAGAGCATAGGAGTTTAGCTAAGTGTAGAGGTGTGCATAGTTGGCTTTCACAGAGTAAGGGGAAGATATTAGCTACTTTATCGGACTGTAACAAATTGAAAGAGAGAGAGAGAGAGAGAGAAGCCTTCATTGAGCACATGATTTACTCTTTGTCCTCTCCTCTTCTGTCGTTTCATCTGCTCATCTCTACCTCTCCCTTCATCTCTGTGAGGACGGAGTGATGGAACGCAGGTCTCCTCTCCTCCTGAAAGCTGAAGAAGAAGAGGACTTGATGACAGATTGAAAAACTCGGGCGCCAGTGAGATGAAACTCAGCACGGGGAAATCCGTCCGGCCAAGTAAGAGCGAGAGACAAACTGCGCACACGCCCGAAGCGGACGCCCTGAACAGAAGTGCAGAAATAAAGCAAGTGGACGCAGACCTCTCAGAATTCCGGGAGCTTCCCCAGCTGAAGGATGATTGGAGACGACTTTCCCCGTAGTGTCCAGGGATGTCTGCACACTCCGGAAAGGCACTCCTGTCCAGCATGTCCAATGTTATGTACCTCCTGATGCTGTGCAAGGTAAGGAAACTATCTTTTTGCTGGGATCTCTCTGTTGGAGATGCTGTGTGTGTGTGTGTGTGTGTGTGTGTGTGTGTGTGGTGTGTGTGATCTCAAACTGTGGCGATACGCACCTGTGTTAATAATTGGGACAGGATAGTTTATGCCTGGTTATTGTTATGGAAGATTTACACTGAAGCAATGTAACAGTGTCTTATGCACACAAATTCTCTGACAGTTCTGATATTAGTTTTAATATGAGAAAGCCAGAAGCATCTATAATTCCTTTATGTGAAGTCCTTAATTATTGAGCACTTTTTTTGAGTATACATTACTCAAATGGTAGTATTTCATCTTATTCTCATTGAGCTTAGCTTTTAAATGTTCATGGACACTACATATTGGATTCTCAAAGATTCTGTTTGATATTATCCTTTTTGTGGCTTTTATTTATTTGTCACCATTCTTTAATTTCATAAAATGCTCGTTATGGCATATACAGTATGACACCGAAATTACAATCCTACGCAAATAATAAAAGCTAATGACTTTGTTATTAAAAATATGGACAAAAAATTATTTGAAAACTTCAAAAAGTTGAAAGCAAAACTATATACAGTAACAGACGACTAAATACAGCCAAGTGTTTCAAAACAGTTTCTGAGTAAATGTGCATGTTTACACATGATATGATTGGAACATACAATTCCATTTGTTCATCTGTGAACATGCTCATATGTCCATGCAAGCTTATTGATGTGCTTATGTGCCTTGTGTGTGTGTGTGTGTGTGTGTGTGTGTGTGTGTGTGTGTGTGTGTGTGTGTGTGCGTGCGTGCGTGTGTGTGTGTGTGTGTGTGTGTGTAAATATTTGCACTTTCTGTATGCATTTTAGGATCTTGTTTGTTTTATTTCCAGTTCAAAACAATGGCACAAGCAAACACACTCGCAGAACAGGTCATCCTCTAGAAACATTTGATGATAAGCTCAGAATTATTCAAGTAGCAGCAGGCTAGTTTTACACCTGACTGGCACCTGACTTAATTTTGATTAGGTGTAGCAGGAGGAGTCCAAGTCCAAGCTTTTCATTTTCCAGGTATGACTTTCAATTCTGTCCTGCCGCCTCTCCTGTCTGGACACTGGGGATCAGTGAAGCATTGCAGGTCTTGATTCGAAGAACTTTCCCAAAGATGAACATGATTTCATAACACATAACTACAGCAGTATGTCTATACTTGATGCCAGTCACACACTTTTACACACACACACACACACACACACACACACACACACACACACACACACACACACACACACACACACACACCTCACAGACATTTTAGGCAGAAAGTCCAGGTGTCATTATTAGATGCAGGTGAGGTAAGGGACGAAGGACTTTTCTATCACATGCCGGTGAGGTTGTTTTAAAGGTGACCGTGTCGCTGTGGGACATATTACACATTTTACCTCACAGTCTTCTGTGGAAAATGTTTTTTAATTCTGCTAATTCATTTGCGTGACTGACTATGGACACTTCAAATTACATACATTTTGAACTCTTTCTGAAATTAGTTGTTTTACATTTTTTTTATATATATAACTATAAAATATACTCAGTCCTAACAGCAGTGACGTCAACAAATACAATTATTTGAATAAATGAATAAATTCCTGGAGTCAGCCGTTTTGAATGAAGCATGTTATTGCCTAACAAATTACCCAAGTGTTAAGTTTCATTACAAAGCTATAAAGGACAGCAGTGCAAAATGTCCTATGGCTTCATGCCATTAAAGGTGCTAGTGAGTTTGCTGAGGAAAACTAAAATTGTTAAAGTAATGTTGCACATGGTATTTCTCCTTCATCTTGACAAAAAAAGTACCCAAGCAAAACGTGGCGAACAGCAAAATGATTGAATCTTTTTTAACAGCATTTCCAGTTATGCCTTAATACATTCCATGCACTGTGGAATTCTAGACGTGCCAGGTAGAGTATGTTACTACTTTTACAACATCTTAGTGTACATGTTAAGTTAACTGATTTATTAGTGTGTGACTACAAAATACATATTTATGTGTACAGGAGACTCATAGTTGCTTGTAGATGTATACTGAAAGCTTTGACAGAAATACAAAAGCAGTTTTAACACCATGAGCATAGCTTGATTTTAAATCAGTAAAAAATTTTATGATCACTTTGTGCCTTGACTGTGGTCTGTGCAATTCCTCTTACTTAATGTCAAGCACAAACTCATTTAACCTACATTTTCCTCACTGTGAGGGACTGACCTAAAATGGTAAGATGAAAGATCATCTAAGGCGATATCTAAGAAGAAGAAAAAAAGAAAAAAGCTAATTAATTAGAAGTGTTGAATCAAAATGTTGCTTTATGCTCTATTACACAATTTGTGTAGACTTACTACAGAGAGTCAGTGTTATTAGAGAAGGTGTTAGACCATATACGATACGATAGGCTATTGGTCCACCATACAGGGAAAGAATAGACTTCAAATGGCATGAAAATGACAGTGTGTCCCACCTGGAGGGCTCTTCAGTGGCTATTTAAACTGTCCGATGCCAAGCACTTGGCCACTAAGGGGGCCTCTGGGCAAGGTCCAGATCTTTTGTTTGAGATGAACAGCTGCTCTCTGCCACCCCCTACACACACACACACACACACACACACACACACACACACACACACACACACACACACACACACACACCTCCAGTGATAGACTTTCCGGTGTGCACTTTTTTTCTCTTTTTTTTGGCTAGTCCTGGATAGCACTCCTGCCACCATGGTGTATATCAGCACAGAGCAGAGCAGCCGTCTGTATGCATGAGAGCACATCCCACATCCCCACATCCAGTGGCCCTGCATAGAGAGAGTGCCATTCGGCTTCCAGAGAATCCTCGTCTCCTACCGATCCCGGGTGGTGTGTGGAGAGACTATTGTTGTGGTGTGGATCACAGACAAGCAATCCAGTACACCCTCAGACACACACACACACACACACACACACACACACACACACACACACACACACACACACACACACACACACGCATGTCTGTGCTTTCCAAAGAGGAACCTGAAGGGAACAGTGGAAAATACTTGATGACTTTGTTTTTGAATGCGAACACATAAAACACATACAGTACAGAGACTGTCTCCTAGTAGACCTACTGTGCTGGTGGTCATATGAAGTGGTTCTCTTGCCATGTAACTATATTTTATTCAAGTAGCACACAATTAAATTTCACACGTCTGGGGAGTCATCAAAGTGATAAACGCTGTCGCACGTCTTAAAATGGAAGAGTTTTTTTCTAGGCCTCGTATTATCTTCTTTGTAAGTCCTTTTAGAACCAAGCGGCTCTGTCTCGTCTCAAGGGCCTCAGGGATCCGGGGAACCTCAGGCAGGGGGCGTTGACAAAGCCCAGCCAGGCCTATGAGAAGGTCACAGACACTTTTTCAATTACACCCAGAGATGATTTGAAAATTGCCCTTAATAATCTGCATGTCACAGATGTTAATTATTGCAAACAATTGGTTAGAAACGGATTCATTCTCATTCAGAGAGCAGGAGTTTTTTTTTTTTTCCTGTCCAGTCATTTCAATTGATAGGAACTGAGGAGCTAACTGAATATTAAACACATACTTAGTCAGGAGGGTTTCGCCTACAGTGGATGAAGACTCCCTGTATAATATTTGTGCATTAGTCTAAACCTGGCGCCATCTTCCCATCCCTGGCGGTGTCGAAATATTGAATAAATTCTCCATTAGTGTGTTGAGGTATCAATTATTCATTGTATAAAACATAACTCTAGTTTTATGATTACTCTACAACCCACCGCTGTTCAGGCTACACCTGGCATAAAATAGCTTTCTATTTTTACACTTTTTTTCTCTCTTTTATTACCACAAGTGTACATAGCAAAACCACTCACCCTTAAAAGTTATCCAATCCCTCTGGCTGTGTCCAGAATGCTAACCTGCTTGGTTTTGGCTCCCTAATACTTGTTGGCCACAGAGCCCTCTATCGCCATGGTGATTTGCAGGGGCATATTGTATTGGGAAAAGCTCTTATCCCTAAAACCGCCAGAGAACTGTCCTCCTGATGAGTAACGTGTCAGTCAAGATGAATCAAGTCTGCCCAGTATTTCTGGAGAGCTGGCTCTTTTTACCGTGGGTATGTGTGTGTGTGTGTGTGTGTGTGTGTGTGTGTGTGTGTGTGTGTGTGTGTGTGTGTGTATGTGTGTGTGTGGTTGGGGGCTATGTGCATGCTTGGCTAACCACCCAGTGCAAATGGAATCAGACTCTCTCTGAGGTAAAACTGAGCTCAATGTAGGACAGTAATGTTGTGACTGCAGTTTTGCCAGAGAAAAAACAAAGTGGATTTGTGTTTCTTCAGACAGTCAGATACAAGTTCAGGTTTATCTGAGTGCATGAAGATGCTTAGATGATTAGTTGGCAGTTGACACTCTACTGGAATAACTTTGGCAGATGATTTTTCTTTCCCTTTTTATTTACTGGAAAACTGTGAACTGATAGAATGCATTGATTGTTCCAGGTCCCATTGTTCCATTTTTGGGCCTTAATTCATTCATTCATCCATAATAAATCAAAGAAATTTACAATCAATCTCGAAGTGTTTGACATCCTATAGCCTTGGCAAAAAAAAAAAAATCATATTTTATTTAGCAAAAGGGAAAAAAATGATGAAAATACTTTTCCTTGCTCTTAAATAAAACATTGCCTTATAAAAGCATGAGAAAAACTAATGCAACATGCAAAGAACATCAGTGTGAGAAAAACCAATGCCTGTAGAGCTGAGTAATCAAATATCATTACACCAGATAGTGGGTTATTCACCATCTACTGACTGAGGGACTTTTCAGTTGCATAATATGCTACGCTAGATGGAGCTAGCCTAACTTCACAAATAGCTAATTTGCAAGGGTCACAAGAGCAACCTTTTAACGCTAAACATTAACAAAACCAAAAATAATCCCACACATCGTATTGGAAATGAGCCAGTAAAAAAGCATGACGAGTGGATCCAAGACAGCTTCCAGACTCCTGCATAAGTGACAGGAATGTGTTTTCCAGCATGTTTGGATCACATATGCCTTCCTAATGATGGCATTGCTAAGGGAGCCTCTCATGGAATTCCCCAGCCGTCTGTTAGCTCTCTGCTGCTCTGTGTTGCTGACGCCATACAGCAAACATGGTGATGCACATACTGTATTCTTGACACCCCTCGCAGCAGGCCTGTGTGGAGTGAGGAGCCGAGTGACACATCACATGCCTGTAGCTGGATTATTTAAGTGGCTTAACATTCTTCCCAGGCTGTCTGTCACACAGGGGGAAAAACTGCCCATTTTATGTGGCCATAGTTGCAGTACATGTATGTTTCACTCAATGATCTCATTCCATCTACAGTGTATGGTATATGAGCATTGTTGTATGGTGTTCTGCCTTTTAGCCATACGGACAAGCCAGACTATATATAACATATACTGCTAATGTATAGACGAATCCGAGAAAACTACCAGAAGTAAGCAGGCGCCATTGTTGAGCTACCCAGATCGCCAATCTGTCCATAAGAATAACGTGATAGCACACCATAAAATGCCATGATTTACGAGATTCATTACTACCTGTATAATGTCAGAGTATTCCATGGTCTTTGCTGTTAGTTGTCATTGACTGTGCATTGTCAAAATGTTTTGTTTACAGTCCAACAATGTCGTCGCCACAAGATGGCAGCCTACACAAAACGCTCGTCGGATTCGTCTATAGTCTAGCCATGATGGCTGATTCCTAGGGGCAGAATTTTACACACTGCCTCTGCTTGCAATAGGATAGAACTACGACCAGAGTCATAGAAAGCCCTTTTAAAAAGCCCTTAAATGAATCTGGATCCGACCAATCAGAGCAACAAACAAGAAAATTCAACCAATGCTAAGCCCGCCCAACGCCTCCCTGCCCACATAGAGGGTTTTGATTGGTCCCCCACTACTGAGGGTTGAATATCCCAGTTCCCTATGGCTCATGGCTAGATGTAGCCTGGCGATGCCATCCTACGTACCTCCGCTAAGTATTTTATCTCCACACGTAGTCTGGAATAAACCCCCCTTCCCGCCTTTCCCTCGGTTACTCTACGGTTTAGCCAATCAGCACACAGTTTAGAGCGATGTCTCAAAATGTTGTAGTCCCACAGGATAGGGACGCATTTGTTATTCTCTCCCCCACTTTCGAATTACATTCACAAAATTGGTACATGACATTAGCATCCATGATCTGAGGATTTATTGCCACTATGATGTCAAAATAGATCAGAACTTGCGATAATACTGTTAATACTGAAAGCGAAAGTTGTAGGCGCGAGAGCCAGGCGAGGGAATACGTCATATCCAAAACGGAAACCTATTTCAATTGCGTTGGGCCAGACTGTATGACATAGTCAACAGTCGCTTTCGCCCAGGCTAGGCTAGATGTACATGTACATGCTGAGCAAAATTATTATACTGCTAAAGAATGCCTAGATCTCTAGGCTATATTGCTTTGGTATTCAGCACAGATTGCTGTGGAGATTTATATAGACTTTTGTTGGCAGTATTATAAGCTGTTATCGTGAAATGAGGATTTGTGGATTTCATTCATAAGAACATCAAAGGGTTTGTATGCAGCTGTGTTGTCTCATCCCTCTTTGTGGATATCTCTATTATGTTGTTGTTGTTTTCTTCTCTCAGTTGTAATCGCTGTCTCCCGTCAATTGTTATTGTTTGTTGTCTTCAGCAGATTGGTCTGAGAGGAAAGCTGCAGACTTTTTCTGGGAAAATGGTAAACACTGTCATCAGTGATGAAGAAAAGGGCATCCAAGACAAGGAGGGCAAGGAGGAGTCCATTCTGGCCATGCTGGGGATCATTGGGACCATCCTGAACCTTGTCGTCATCATTTTCGTCTACATCTACACCACACTCTAGTCCATCCCTCTCCCACTGCTCCCGGAAGACAAACAACACACACACACAACCACACACACACACACATTTCCGAACATGCTTAATGGTTCCGACCTCAGACTGGCTGCCCAGGACAGTGGCTCGCCTGACCACTGCATAGATCTCAAACTACGCTATTATCGCCAGAACGACTTGTGGTCGTATAGAAGAGCCCAAACAAACTCTCCCAGGCTTCCTGTTAATGGGTCACGAGCGCATGGGTCACGGAGCGGCCCAATCCTTCACTGTAAATATGCATGAACATACTTTACTGCTGTGATGGTATCATCAGAAGCATGGATATTCTCCAGGGAGACTGAGAAAAACTCTTTGTATAGACTTGAATTGAGCAGAATGAGATTTCGAACATTTTTGATGCACTGTATGAAATGCTATAGGTTGAACACATTGTCTTCAAACGGCAACACTGTACAGGAACAGATTGTCTGCTCTCTCAGAGACACAGAGTTGTAAATGCTTTATTTACACATGTTACACAGTTTGCATTGTCTGAAACTCCTGATGGCTAGTCCACACACATGGAATTCTCTTAAACGTGAACAAAACAGCATACCTGGCATAGGAGAAACATCCTTTAAAAACAAATAGTACCGTGGATTGGATTTCTTTAAAAGAAATTTTATCAAGGAGTTGAGATTTGACAGAATTTGAAAGCAGCTGGCTGCAAAGGAACTCTTACAGAAATCACTTTGTTTTCGTTATGATCAACATTTCACTTCTCTCTAATGGTCAGGTCAGTTTAGGAACTTGGGTTTCAATGTCATGTAAGAATGCCTGTTTTTTTTCTTTTTCCTTTAACACATCACTGTGTTTTTATTATAAGGGTTGCTTACTTTTTGTAGCTCCTTTTTAGGATAGTATGAAGTAGACGCATTTGTGCTCTACAGAGTTGTGCCAAGCTTATTACAGTATTTTTATGCATCTATTGCCTTATGAAATAAAAGGGAATTTGAATCTTATGTCCATGGAGTAGTTGTATGTAACCTTGGTGGGGCTTCATAGTGTATTTTCTAAATTTTAGATATCCCTTTAATTATGGGCGCATTCACACAGTTGGCCGCATTTTATTATGTTTTCAAAATATGTATACATATATTAAAAATAAATTTACAGTTAGTGTTTTCATTGCAGTGCAGTCATAAATAATCTTGTTTAAGTATAGTAATAAAGTAGAAGTATTCAAATTATGTTGCGAATATGTAAAGTTTTAAAGAGGCTGTTTATAAGATAACACATAGCTGTTTTCTTCTAAGATGCATAATTAGAGTTCTGCTTAAGTTCCAGGCCTGGAGAGTTCACTGCAGTCACTGATCACACATGCTGCATAGCAGGTCACACTATCTGATCCCTTCACTTTTTCTCAAGTAGCCTATGGCTGGATCCTTAAATCCACCCAACATCTATTCATACAAACTGTGTCAGCTGTGTGGACCCTAGCATTACACATTCTTGGGCTGCCATGCTGTTGTTGTGTTATGTTTACTGAGAAGTGTTTTCTTTTTCCTTAGCAAGGTTCCAGAGGATGAGGATGGATTATAATTGGCTACTTTACATTTCTGCATGAATAAATCAGTATTGTCAAATGTCTGCTTAGGGCACTGCTGTCTCCGTCAGCTCATGTTGCACACGATGGCCAATGCATTTCAGAACCGACTATCCACGATTCTTCAGTTGGTCCATTTCATTGTACAGAACATTTGCTGTAATGTTTGTTTTTTCAAAGCATTGCTCATTATTTTTTTCAGACATGGTTTATTCTTAAGGTGTTTATGGATTTATGATACTGTATATGGCCAGCTGATTACAGTAGCATGATGTAGATATACAGTAGGACACAAAGCACAAATTCTTGTTGGGTCTATATGGTATGAATGTACTGTATGTTCATTGCATAGGCCTACTGTACATGTATGTGTTTACAGTGTTCTATGTTATGGGAGTGCATCTTGTTGCCTCATGTGCCTGCAGTCAAGTCATCATGGTCGCCTGTTTCTCTGGACTCTTTACAGGAAGATCAGTGAATGGATATAATACATTATGCCCCGAACACAACAGACTATTCATATGTGCTTCACATGTGCTATGAGACCTTTCTCTAACAAGAGGAGTTTGGAATATCCTCAGAAAATTACACCCATACATTTTTTTTATTTGTTTTTGTTTTTTAAAAACTGTTTTGGACTCGATAGCAAATGTTTGGAGACTTCTGTGCCTCTGTTTCTAAACGTTTATAGGAAGAATGGACGCTATTGGAGTAAGAATCTGAGCAGTATTGAAATGGCTAGTTATGGGAATGTATTTGCATTACGTAGTTAATCATTCACATGGTTCACGTAATCTTTGTGAAACAGGATCAAATAGATTGTGTCATTAGCTGAGTCTGCTATAGAAACCTAAGGCACAACCCTAGAATGTTTGCATTGAGTGAAAGTATTGCATGGCAAGTTGAGATCATTTCTATCTAAATTCTTTCAGTTAGGATTTGCTCACATCTTTATAATAAATCTTTACATAAAGCCTCCACAGTTTCAGACATTGTTTAAATTGATGTGAGGTAAATGATGTGTTTATTTCCCCTTTAAAACAGGGATTAATCTTATATGTTTATGGTTTGTTTTCTTTTTGTGCTGATCATCAGTTGTACAATTGCAACATAGCAAAGTTTTACAGCTTTCGGATTTGTAAACAACAATCAAAACCAAATAAAAATCATATACCAACATCCCTTGTACACTTCAAATGTTTGTATTATTCAAACATACCATATTAAACTGAAGAAAGTGTAGGAGCAAAGATGCATTTTAGGTCCAGGTGCTATTTTTCAAGGGCCACTCAAAGCACAGATGAAACATAACCAGCTCAGGTCCTACCTTAGAGGGGGGGATAAACACCCTATTCAAGCCACTCAGACGAGACTGCTTGAGACTCTACACCATTTCACACAATGAGACAGATCCCCCGTCAAATCTCAAATCAATCTGACGGATGGAAAGTGAGGAGAAAGAGAGGGAAGGGTGTGTGGGGAGGCATAACAGGCGGGGACAAAAGCAGCAGAAACCAAACAAGTTTATTTTTGTTCTGTCTCTTTCTTTTTTGCCTGCATCATTTAGGTCATATATGTGTCAAAATCATTTCTCTCTTCCTGCAGAAGCCCCTCAAGATTTGTAACAGACTGGAATAATCCTGTTTGGGGGAGAGAAATAAGTATAAAAAAAAAAATAAAACCGCTTAACTCCATATTTTTTGAATATATTGGATTAGGCAGTGAACCAAGTAAACAATGTTGTTTGAAGTTCCCCAGCTGTTGGAACTCACACATGCCCAGGAGCTTCTGTTCAATTGTTTCACCTGGATATGGAGCAGAGCCTAAGATCACTTTGTTTTAATGTGCTCGCTGAGGAGGAAAAAAATATATTTTCAGGATTTTCATGTAATGTGCTCAGTTTGTGAATTTAAAGAAGCAATTATGCCCCCTGTGCAAGTCAAATGGACCAGTGCTGATTGTTTGTCTGTGAGTAGATCTCTCTTTCTCTCTCTCTCTCTCTCTTTCTCTATCTGTGTGTGTGTGTGTGTGTATGTGTGTGTGTGTGTTTGTGTGTATGTGTGTGGATGCGCATGTGTTTGTTTGGTTTTATTTTAAGCCTTTCATTGTCAGCGGCCAGTCTATTCATCTAATGGCATCAAATCTTCCCCCATTTCAACAATTAGCACAAGCCAAAAGGGTAATAAAGAATTCATGAACTAATGCGAATGAGAGTGGCTTTTGTATTGTTTCTCAGACATTTGCGGCATGCAGGCTGCATCATATCCTGAGCTGAGCGCTGTTTCCCTTGAGGTTACTGGAGCTCTTAGTCCTGAGAATATGCAGCATCTACAGGGGATCCTTCAGAACAGCCCACAAATTGTAAGGAATGGATGTTTTGGTTCTGGGGCTGGCTGACCTAATTTCAGGCGCCAGATTTTGAGGAACACAGACCTCCATTTGTGTATTTGAGATCTAGGTATAGGTAGAACCGTCTGTGGGGAGACTTAGGCTTAGTAAAAGAGGGGGAACGGTTCTATTGGACTGCTCTTGGTTGTTCATTCTCTATGCTCGTCATGTCTCAGATGTCTTGGCTGTAAACCAACAGAGACTGGTGCTTCTCTTTGATGTCATTCCAGTTACAAACCCCCTTTTTTCAGTCTGGTCTATGAAGTCTGTCAAAACAGGCCTGGAAATTGCTAAATGGGACAAAGGCTCATTTTTATGGAAGGACAGCAAGAATTATCATGGTTCTTAATTACAAGAACATTTTTAGACCTTGCTCTTCACACGCTTCATTTTTTTGCTCTGCTACCCAGGAAAGTTACTATAAACATGCCTGCTAATTCAAATGTACTGTAATGTATAATGTATTTGATTGTGTAGCCTACAGAGTCCATCTGTCTGCCTTTTTGCCTTTTACAGGCAGACAGACTAACACAGATACAGTATATCTGAGCACCATGTACACTCATGCATTACTTCACAATCATGCAGCTTTTAAGACAAACAGAGTCCAAGTTAGAAAAGAACTATTAAGGATAGAGAAAGGCAGAGGTTAATTCTGTAGCTTCCACTAGGCTGTGAGCTGTCCATGGTCCTGTCTGTCACAGTCCGGCTCATTTTCTCACATTTTCTAAAAAAGCCACCAGGCTACTCTATTAGGTTTACAATTTTTCAAGATGAACTTGTTGTTTTGGAATCCCCTATTGGCTTTCAAACAGAAACAGAGAGAACATAATGGAGTTGGAAGGCATCAGAGGACTTGTGGACTTGTTTTAGTTTTGTACACAGAGGGTGACAAACCCATTTGCAAGACCATGTTGATTTAACATTATGACTGTTTCAACAGACAATTTGGCAGTTTGCACTCGGAAGGTATCCAATGAGATTGCATGCAAACAGACATTATAAAATTGTAATTACAAAAAAAAAGTGTATTAAATTACACGAAAATGAACAGGCCTTTTGAAGTACTGCAAGAAGTCACCTTTTTATGCTATGCCCATTGTATATAGTATTCTTAATGTACGGGTATTATGAAAATATTCAGATCTCTAGCTTACAGTGCAGCTGTGTGCTCAGTTACTATCAGCAACAGCTCATAAATATTTAGCAATTACAGTAATCTCAACCTTCACAACCATTTTTTTCTGAGTATATTTGCAGCTTTGTGTTTCACCTCCAAATTATTCATCCTGGCCAACCTTGGAGCAGTTAAAAGTAGGTTCCATATCTTAAAAAGTACTATCAGCCAGAGCTTTGCAACAGAGCTGCAAAGTCTCAAAGATTCAGTAGTTTTATTCCATTAATCTATTTTCTCCTCATTAACTATACATTCATTATTTCCTTTGCACTTTTATCTCATGCGCTCATTCACCACTGTGCTTCCACATCTACCTTGGGGCAAGGTCTCTTTAGCCAAGAACTAACTCTGCTTTATCCAGCCTGTTCCCTTCACAAGGAAAGTAAAAAATAGGCCATTGTGAGAGAAAGTGTGCATGGGAAATTACTGCAGGTTGTTTTTCATATGATTTTGACTTCAAAGTGACTTTCTGATTAGGTGTTATTGAGTTTAACGGAATGTCTGCAGGATCAGATCCTAGCAAACACAGCCCAAAATATCTCAGCGAGAGCAAGTAGACAAGAGGAGTATAGAGCTATATTGGGCATGACTGGGATATACCGCTACCCTAATCTGGTTACAACCTATGGCTCAGGCACAGGGGTCAAGTAAGGCTGTTATTAATCTAGTGTTAACATTAATAGCTAATAGTTTCAGCACTGTTTTTCAGTCACATGTTTTGAACAACATTAGCATGGATAGAACTTAGAAGCCTGTAATCCACTGAAAAGGTCATATTCTCAAAGAATAAGCCATCTACTGCAAGTTGATGCTGACAATCACAATGAATGTTCTTTTTGATAAAGAATTAAAACATTCTGAAAAAGAACTTTTGAGGGCATACAAATTGTCACCACACATCACTTTGATAACATACTGTATAGGCCACACACCAAGAGACACCAAACAGCTACATTGAGGCATGCCGTCTATCAAACAGAATTGCGCTTACCACCCAAGCCCATGGGTATTTCTGTAGTAATGCGTCCTTTGGTGAGTCTAATCCTTTGAGAAAAAAAATAATAAAATAAGAAGATCTATGTGTCAAGATCTTTTTTGCTTGAATAGTTATCCAACTTCACAGGGATATTTTAAATCTCCTTGCATAAAATTAAGGATTACATTAAATATTTACATATTCAATTTGGTGTTTTACTTTATTACATATTTTATTTTAACCTATATTTTTGTGATAACACAAATATATAGACTACATAAACATACTGGATACATACGTATGCAAAAGTGGGATATTTTTGCACAACTTTCAAAGAGTCAAAGAGTGTGTTCTGATGAGTGTATGTATGAGGGGGTAGAGAGAATATAAATGCAGGGATCAATATGGAGGATGATCTGAAACCCAAATATAGACCATTTTAAGAGTTTGATTATTAGCATCATACTGTATCTGCTTCCATAGGATTTCTGTTTTACATTCCATATGCCTGTTTGATGTGGCAGCCATAGCAGAGGAAATTAAGAAATGAAACATAACATTCTGCCGTTGTTTTTGTAGAAACAGCACATCGAGTCCTGTTTGTCTATCTCACATTATGAAGTTAAACATTGACCCCATGGCACCAACACTACCCCCAGTAAAGGATCTTACACAGATTTCATAGATGTTGCTCAAATTTCAGCATGGATCCAATTTTAACCAACTGCTACTGGAGCATTGCAATAAATCCTGTGATGAAAACAAGTGGTGCTAAGACCCATGACAAATCCCAATGCAGCCCATATGAAGGGAAAAATATGAATATCTCAAGGACAAATCTGGATCTCCAAAGTTACATTGTATGTTGGAGTCTAGATGTTCTGTAGTTTCCTCACTGCTCCCTCCACTTATGGGAGTTCTCTTCCATACGTCTCCAAAAGACATTAGGCGCTCATAAAAGTGAACTTTTGAAAGAAAAGTGATATTCAGGTTACCCGCTCTTCTCCTGGGTGCTTACTGTAAGTGCTTAGTGCAGGCTGAAACACGTGGAGCTAAGCACTTTTTTTGCACTTACACATCTGAGAGAATACCACAGTCTATAATATTTTTATTCACTTTCCCCACATCTGATTTGATTTGCCTTACTTCACATATAGACATGTTCAAGGAATAAAACTTATTAATATTATTATATGACCTAATAAACTTATTAATAACTTTCCAACAAGAACTATATTACTCTATGGCGTTGTACTGCTGATTGAATAATGTTTATAATAATGGTGTTCCATAAAGCCAGCCATAGTGCAACTCCAGGGTTTATGCAGTATTGTTAAGTACTGAGGGCAGCCTCCTGCTGAGAGTGGACTAAACTCCCATCGGTCATGTGAGGATCTGTCTCCTGAGACGAGTGCGTTATTAAGAGGAGACAAAACAGCCAAAGTCATTAAAAGTTGCCTTTCATCAAAGTGCTGCATTATGCATTCAGATGCAGGTTTCCTCAGACAAGGTAGCCTATGTGTGTAGAAATGTAGGCCACTTTTATTAGAATGTGTAAATTAGCTCAAGGGAAGATGTGAAATTAACAAATTTGCTTGGCATGTTCTAGAAGCAGGTTTTTAGTCAAGGCGGTCAAAACAAACAGCCCATAATATGTAATATGGTGTGAATCAACTCTGTGTGGATCTGTTTATTTAGCAAGTTGCATTAGCCACATTGATAATTGGCACAATCATTTTCTATGTGTTTTTCAAGCCAGTTTGTTTAATGATGATTCCCCCATGAGTGTGTAGATGTTTGTGACTCTTTAGTTTTTTGATCAGACTTTTACCACCACACACCCTCATGTTCACTGCAGTAAGGTTCCTTAAAAAAAAGCCCGGTATGACCTTGACTAATTACATCCTGCAGGAGCACGCAGGGAGGGGAGTATAGTGCTGATGCGCAGCATGGGGAAAAGTCTTCCTAATCTCAGGGGAACTCTTTTTAACGTGACTGACGTCTGGACAATGATTAATTATGTTAATATTTACTCAGCAGCATGTAACGGCGCCAGATGATTAAAGAGCTTTCTTTTCATCCGTCCGCCCAGTTCTGCTTTTAATCTGACTAAATCTTCCCCTCCTCTCCGTCCGCACCAACTGCAGACAGGAGTTAAGGATGAACACGTTGGCTGTGTGAAATGTTGCTGGGGTGTGGGGGTGTCTGTGTGTGTGTGTGTTTGGGGGAGGGTGTGTGTGTGTGTGTGTGTGTGTGTGTGTGTGTCTGGGGCTTTCTGCTAAGTGGCTCTTGCTGAAATGTGTTTTTTCTCAGACCAATTTGCCCCACAGTTCACATCGCAAGTTCAAACGTTCGAAAAAAAGAAGTTTGTCTCAAGTTCCAGGGTTCACACAGCATACTTAACCATGAGTAGAAAAACAAAGTTTTTCTAGTCATATGTGGATTTATTTTTTTAAAATAAAGGATACAATTCAGTGCTTCACACAATAAACACAATAAACCACGCAATAAACCCACATCTTTTGTGTTTACCAGTGCAATGTAGGCCTATGTGCTACTGGACAAAGCAGAGATAACAAACAAAGTTGACCAACACAAACAGGTAGAGATGGCATTTTAACTACTTGAAAAGTGTCAATTGAGTTCACCGGCCTTAAGTCTACAGAGATGCACTTTGCAATTGGCCTCCGGTTAAAGTCGACTGATGCACATGGAAGAATAATTCCTAAGTAAATGGGTTCAGCTCAAGAGCATTGGGACACTGTCTGGCCATGATTTATTTACGCTCTGGGTTATTTGTGCTAGTGAGCCAAGAAATGATGAGAAAAATTTTCGTCCAACCAGGTTGTTAGTCACTTTTTAATATACTATTTTCAACTATACTTCTCCAGTACACAGCGATATGCTTGGGAAGACTAGCTGGAGTCCCGTGAGCTAGTTAGCGTGACCAGGGGGGTAGCACCAATTCTGGGCCCTATGCACAAGCAGTGGCCATGGGCCCCCATCACCCTCTAGAATACAATTCCACCAAGAACCCTCCAGACACCTCAAGAACCTTCCCGCCACTTGGGGCCCTGATAATTCAGTCCCCCTTCACCCCCCCACTACGCCGCCCCTAAGTGTGGCGACTATTAAAACGGTACATATGTAAATGTATGCTTCCTTTCACTTCTTCCTTGTTTACACATCCGGATATAATGCATCACTGTCAGCGTTCTGAACTGATACAACACGAGTATCACACACACGCATGCGTCCGGGCTGGGATGTCTCTCTTAATCACCATTTGGGTGGCCGTGTCTGGAATGCAAAGGACAGATCCCAGCAGGTGAGTTTTTAATGAGGAGGAGGAGGAGGAGGAGGAAGGAAGGAAGCTGGTGGTGGTGGTGGGGGTGGTGGAGGGGGGCTGGGTGGGTATGGATGTGAAGCAGTTGCGCTGCTGTCTCAGCTTCTCCTCCCCAAACCGTATTTGTCACCGCCACCGTTCTCAGTTTCACACCATTCTCAGTTAGCGCCACATCAAGCAAGTTGAACTCTGACCCCAAGCATGCCTCAATCAAAAAAAAAAAAAAAATGCACAGAAAGAAAAATGAGCGCTCAGCATTTTGTTCCTCTTGTCATATTGAAGATTTCCATACATGCAGTGTTGGGTGTCTGGATAAGCATATGTGGTTTAGATCGGGAGTTTTTTTGTTCTCAGTCAAGGGAAATCAATAGGAGCAAGCAAAGCAGACCGGCATGTTTTTGTGCTTACCGCTCAATTAGTAGGTGATTAACTCTTGGAGCACTAGATTGGGCAAGACCGTCTGACTGAGAGGTAGTCCTAATTAAAGAAACAAAGAGCTGAGCCGGAGTAAGGTGTTATGACCAGGAGACAATTAAAAATGTTAGGCATTTTAGACAAAAATGGCTCCTACAAGGTTAAGGTTCTAGTCTTCAGTCCTTCAGTGTTTAGCATTGTTTTTTAAATTTGTTTAGTTTAACTTAGTTTAGTTTACTTCTAAAAGGGAACATGTACAAATGGCATGCATCTCCTGAGATGCTTTGCACCAGATTTATACCAGCTAAGTCTGGCCATTATGCAGCGGGCAGGTAAAGAACAACATTATGCAGCGGGCAGGTAAAGAACAATAGGATGCAACTTTAATATCACACACACACACACACACACACACACACACACCATGGGTTAGCTGTCAGGGCTACTTCTATCTTCAAGTGTAACGGATGTCAACTGGGTTAGCTGGCGACAGTAGTACGTGTAAATCCTCACGACCTTAAGAATGCTTCTAACTGCTGAGTTAGCAGAAGCCTGGGCTTTTCAGCTCAGTGGTTAGAGCGTTCGGCTCCTGTGCCATGGGTTAGTTGTAGTTGTCGGGGTGGCGAGTTCGAGACCCATGTGCAGTGCAGACTTAACCTGGTGACACCATCCTATGTAATTCTACCCAAAAGATTTCAGTCTCGTACATAGTCTGGCCCTACCCAGATTTTTTGTTTCGTGTACGCTTTAGCCAATCAGCAAACGGTTGATCAGCGGCGTCACAGAACTTGCCTGCCGAGTTCCTTGTTGTCCAGCAGCTTGTTGTTCATTATTCTCCCCCCTACTTCCAAATTACCTTTACAAAATCGGCACGTCATTAACATCCATGATCTTGAAGACACATGGCTCCTACAATGTCAAAATAGATAGAAACGAACCAACAATCTGTTTATCACTGAACATGGAAGTTGGACGCGTGAGAGCCAGGTGAGAGCAGCGCACAGAATTTGTCTTTTCCAAACAGAAACATATTGCAATTGTATTGTTCCAGACTTTATGACGGAGAGAATTGCAGTCGCAGGCAGCAATGGCCAGACTAGTGCGGACTGACCCCAGCTACACAAGGAAATCTATGGGTTGGACCAACATTTCTTGTGTTTTCACAGTACTGGCAAGTCTCGAGTAGCTTGAGCAAAGAAGCTCTTGTTGAAATTGACTGAAGTTATCCTTTAATGTAGAAATCAAGACATACATGTACCTTAGTGGCAGCAAATAGATTTGCTCAGCCAGTATGTCTAGCCTCGAGCCATTGGGAGTTAGTAGGTCTTGTGATTAGTCAGACATTGTTGGTGTTCACCAATCATAACGCACTGTCATTTTGTTCGTTCCTCTGATTGGTCGTAGTGCCATCCTACTGTTTGCAGAGGCAGTTTGTCAGACAATCGCTGATTCTTCCCAAGATTGAGTTTGGTCTTTGATAGTTTGTGGTCAGACTGTACATTTTAATGTTAATGTACTGTATAGTATGGCTTGTCAGGCTACACAATGAAGGCAACAAGTGACTGGATTCTTCTATATCTTCAGGATTTAGTCAGAATTCCACACATTTGATCAACCTCTTCTATGGCTGTCCTTTATTTATCACTTTTGACCTGTTAGGCCACACAACACATTCACTTTTTGACCTGTTAGGCCACACAACACATCCACTGATGGCCCAGTATGTGCTTGTTCATGCGTGCCACCACCATAGCGAGTCAAAATTAACTTGAGAGGCTTACGGCCACCCCGGAATTCAGGAAGTGAGTCTGACTTCCCGACTGAACTTTCTCACTTCGTATTCATCACATGAGATGCGGATCAGTGTGGAGAAGAAGGCTGTCTTAATTAATGCTGGGGAATAAAGGGGAGAGAAAAAAAACAGCAACACAAACCCTGGCGGTTTCTCATTTAGCCATGAGCCGTGTTGTAATGAGGTCAGCACGCACGCACAGAGAGCTGGGCTCTGTCACAGGCTGTGCTGTACGTAAATCCAGATCCTTTCAAGGAGATCACAGCATGCAGGGCTGGTTTCTTTTTGGGCCGGGATGGGGAGAGAGTGCCGATAAAGTGCATTAAATAGGCACACGCGGGGGAAGCGAAGCGATGTCTCACTTTGAACTGCCAGAGTGATTTCTCAGCCTTGGAGACAAGCCTATTCTTTTGCCAGGATTGTAAGGGCTGGCAGTAAACAGCATCTTTAAAAAGCTATTATCTGAGAAAAGAGGCAGTAAGCTTATTGTATAGCACACTGCCCTCTACTGGCTATGTTTAGTCACAATATTACTTATAGTATTTTCAGTTCTCTGAGTTCTGATGGGAGTCCTTCTTGCACATGTGGAGCAATCACAGAGACGTCTATTAATGGATATTTTAACAGATATGAAGTCCTTTATATAATCAAATGGTTAGATTCAGTTAAATGATTACCATTATTTTGTTTAGAATATATTGTATAGGATATTAATGCTGACATAACATTGCATGTCTTAGTTCTTGTACTTGTGTAATTTAAAACTGAATGTATGATACCCTTTTCTTAATTATTTCCTAGGACAATAAGTGAATCAAACAGTGTGAGCCCTTTATGAATAAATCTCTAGCATAATAACAAGGCCACTGCTGACCTCTAGTGAGAGACATTGTTATGACACCTTAGGTCATGTTCTTCTGATTAGATTGACCTAGAAGGCTTGCAGAAACCCATGACTGCAAAGCCAATGAGGCTCAACTTCTCAATCAAAATATGTACAGCTCAATTTTGTATTGACTATTTTTGTAAAGTTTGCATGTATCATTTCAAACCTGAATATACCAGATAGTGAACTGGACACTATCAACAGGGGTTTTCAACTGGTTCAGTCCCAGGGACCACCATTCTGACTAAGAAGTCATCGGTGGCCCACCCCTTAGGAGCGGAGGGAAGGTGTTATAAACAAAGTTTGCAAGATATTATATACAAAGAGACATTTTCGCCAGCTATCAACACATTTACCACATATAAGTATGCATTCAGACATTCAGTCTATGTCTATGTTCAGTCTATGTCTGAAATGTTCTCTTTTTCCTACAGACCGCACTCACTGATCTGAAACAACAGGGCTAAGAATTATATCACTGATTTCTCCTTTAAGTCTGCATATCACATTTATATAGCATAAACAAACTTTATGAGGGTCAATTTGCAGCTCACTGCATATGATTTTGAGTTATATTCTATGTATATAATAACTTACACTGATGTCAAACCACCTATATTTACTTAGCCTGACATAGGCTCGACCATAATACTGCATGTTCATCCGTATTCATGGTCTGGAGGTTTTTAACCTGATGCGATTATACTGCAGGGGGGGGCATTCACTTATGGTTTGAAACGATTGGACAGCTTGTATAATCAGCTTCGCTTATTGGCCGGTAGACACTCTACCGATGTAAACACGCCCAGACCATGATACGTATGAACATTCGTATTATGGGCGGGCTATGTCAGGCTAATATTTACTGGATGATGACACTTTTTGTGTTGTTGTTAACTTTTATCATGCAATAATTTTGTCTTTCATTCTGTTTTCAGATCCTTGATTGCAGCTGCAGCCAGAGTAATCTCTCCAGCATGATAGATGGGGTCTTATTTCATTAATTAAATACAGTTGACTGTTTGATAGATTTTAGCCATGGATGACAGAAGGTGACAGAAATGCCTTTTTTCTATCTGGAGGCTTCCCCTGACCACTTTATGATCAATTCAATGAACTGGTCCTCATAATGTGATAGATGTCAGTTCAGTGTGTGTGCTGAAAAAGTCTTGGTAATGTAAATGAGAGACACACACGGTGTGTGTGTGTGTGTGTGTGTGTGTGTGTGTGTGTGTGTGTGTGTGTACTTCAAGTGTGATTGAGCAGCTGTCAACAGAGACAAACAATCAGAACAAACAAAGACTCTGTTTCTCTTTCAAGTTCTGGCCCAAGTCCCTACAGTATCTGCTCATCCATGTGTAATTATTATTATTATTACCTCCGCCAAGGAGCTTATGTTTTCGCCAGCTTCTGTCTATCTGTGTACAAAATAAATTGTGTATTGGGACAATTAACAGATGATTACATTTTTGGTGGTGATTGGTGATGCAGTACATCAAGTTTTGGTGATAATCCTGAACACCATGGTGGGCTTTATATGGCGTCTGTGACCAACTTGCCTTGGCTGATATCTGTGTTCACTCAGTGCTTTTCTAGTTCATAAGAACATTCATTTATGGCTTGTCCACACTGCAAAGTTTTTTTTACAACTGTACATCTTCATCTTTTCTGCTCTCATGGCCAACAGCCTTCAGAAAAACAAAATAAACCAGGAGATTGGTGAAAAAGGAGTGTAATTGACATGTAGCTACCTCCAGCACTTCACTGAATCAGCAAGTCATTTATTTCAGTGTTGGTAGCTGGGTCAAAACAAATGTGCTCCTACAGTGGGGACTGCACCATGGGCATGTTTGATCCAATTCCACAGTTAAGAATGCTGGAATTACTGCGGTTATTAATTGTTTGTTTTTAGGCGACACAGCTTTTTGCTATTTGAGGAAAGCCTAATTATTTTCCACACACATTACACACACACACACACACACACACACACATAAGCTGACAAATATGTAGTGTCAAGCGACATGCATGTGAATACACACACACACACACACACACAGAGATATCAGCTGATGCACCAAGTGAGATTTATGTATGAATTTTTTAAGCATATGACAATTTAATCTATTAATGCTGTAGAGAATCTGGCACCCTCTGGCTACAATTCTGCAAACCTGATGGATTATCCCGTCCTCATTGCATGGATAATTAAATCTTTAAATGCAGTTAATCATCCTATTGTGTCACCTTAATCACCTGAGTCATGTCAGTCTCATTTTTCTGCATGTTATTACAGATTTCCCAAACCCTGCTGTGCTGCCCATATTTTCATGGCCAAGTGACTGAGAAAAAAGCTTTGTATTGAATAACATTGAGTAACACAATGAATTGCTCCGTGTGTAAGTGTTCATATCAGTGGAGTATTGCGCAATGTCCCATGTTGTTGGGGAAAAGGGGAGGAGAATGAAGATCAAAAAGGTCTGAATCCAGCACATGCCAATCCATCTCTGGCACCAGCTATCATACAGTATGTAGGAGCAGCACCCCGGGCTGAGGAACAAGGGAATGGGTGACCTTATCAGCGCAGCCGTTCTGTATTAGCTTTGACAGCCTTTTAGGCGCCACTCACCATTCATCTTGCCAATCAAATAAGCCGCTCCAACAAAACCCCACCGTGATTGAATCACTGCGTGCCTGCCTGCCTTCGATATCTGAGTGACTCTGCAAAGGGGGAGAAAAAAAATCAATACTTAACCTAGGGACAGACACACATTTACGGTTATATTATACATTGGTGGCCTCTTCTGTGACTGAGCTGCTGCATGAGACAGGAAACAGAGAGCTTAAACAAGAACAAAACTGTTGGTGTGTTTGAAAGCAGCAATATAAAGATTAGGGGAGGCTGAGAGAGAGAGAGAGAGAGAGAGAGAGAGAGAGAGAGAGATTACTATGAGGTGTATACATTGGTAGGCTTGTTCGAAGGAGAAAAGATGAAAAGGAGCATGTGTGTGTGTGTGTGTGTGTGTGTGTGTGTGTGTGTGAGAGAGAGAGAGAGAGAGAGAGAGAGAGAGAGAAAGAAAGAGAAAGACATAGAGAGGCAGAGGGCATGAGAGAGTAGGCTTTCCAAGGCTCTTGCGCTCTTCTCCATATCGTACCTGGGGCATCTCTTCAGCAAACCTCCCTCTATCCCCGCGGCGGCAGTGACGTCGGAGGTGACACGGATTGCTTTCACGCTGGCATGTTAAGTTTGCTGAGAGGCGCTCGGTCCCGCTCATTTGGTGACTCCTTTTATGCACCAGTGCAAGGAACACAAGAAGTGCATACCGGAGCCCCAACTAGCGCGGACGCAAGCAGCTGCTGCGGAGCAGGAGGGCACGCAAGCACTCGGCTCATCAGAGACAAGCTCTCAGCCACCCTCTGCCATGTTCGCCACATAAAATATGAAGCAATTACACACCGCCATGCTCAGGAAACACTGCCTTCACCACACGGTGACAAAAACAGAGAAAATAGAGATTCACATCATGCCCTATCTTTTTTTAGTTTAAGGTCAACTTTACAGATGACTCAATGGAAATATCAGTGGAGAGGGCATATTCTAGAAGCTTCTCGTAGTTTTTTTTGTGAGGCTGAGGGGATCTAAGGATGAGAAACTTAGTTGTCAGGACGACGTGCGTTTGAATGAATAAGTTATTGTGCGAACTGAAGGAATGCATTTGCATCCCGATGAGATTAAGTGGGACGTGGGCTCATTACTGGCCCCCTCTACTTCCACTAAATATCATCACTGCTTTCTATCCCATAACTCATTCAAGGGACACATCCGGTGGCCACAACAACATGTGCCACGGAGACACTGTCATAAATCACGACTGCCACGACAGCTCGACATGAGATTGGGGGGGAAAAACATGTAGCAAGTGCGCAAAAGGTTAAACGGTATTGTCACAGCAACCCATCAGTGAACTAGATAAATAGCTAATTTGTCCCCTTGGCACTAAAGAGAGTTTATTCAGAAAAAACACATCAGAGACAGAATAAAGGGAGACCTGGAAATGTTGTCATTTCTCCTCCACATTAGCTTGATTGGTTTGAAGTTTTTACAGTAGGATAAGCTTACAGGTTTTTACAGTTTTTACAGTAGGATAAGTTTACAGGTTTTTACAGTTACAGTTTACACCTTTTTTTCCACATGACACGGGTAAAGAGGCATTAAAACCTCTATGAGAGGATAAAAATAATAATAAAAATCACTGAAGCTACTTGTTAATCATCTCACATTCTTTCCAGCCGGGATGAGGCCATTGAATACCTGACAAGTTGTGCGCAGATGTCTCAGAAATATGGGATTACTGACATATGCTATTATGGTCTGGGTGGAGTCTGTGTCACACTCATAATGCTGGATGGTTTTCAATGCACTATATTCTCATTCAAGTTATTTCCCAAGGTGATGAGATATATCGAGCCTCCTAAATACTGCTGCCTTTTCTGACACCACAAGAAATAGTAGCATTGCCAAGAGCGACCATGCTTGTTTGTGCAAAGCACATTGCACCTCTAACGTAAACCAAACCAAACCACAACCAAATTAAAATTGAATAGAATTAGATGAGGCACTGTTCCATGAAAGGCAACACAGCTTGAATAGACGGCTAATGTTTTTGAGGGCTTGTGTTTGTTTGAGAGGGGTTGTCTGAGGTGAAGAATCCTCACCACACATTCATACCGCACCTCCAACCTCTCCTGTATCCCTTCCTTCACCCCGGTGAGCTGCACACTGCCAGGCATGACTCTGACATGAAGGAGAAGAAAAAAGATTAAAACCTCTTTTAGCCTTTTAAGCCGCATCTGTAACACAAATTGAATTGAGATAGAGGGCAGTCCTTGGAGAAATCTCCTGTGAAACGCAGGGGCGTGACTCACTTTCTGCCATCCATTATCTCAGAGGCCTTCTCCAAATGTCTGCCTGTCAGAATGAGGAAGACAGTACCTCACACCCACAGCTCTCAGAGCAGCAGCATGCAGGTCAGGCACAGATGACCTTTAAGAGACATATTTGGTCCTGTTGCCTTTAAATACAGGAGCGACTGGGATTGCTTGGGAAATTTCCATTAAAAACCACTGGAGGTCCGTGTATCAGTCTGTCATATGAAGTGATGCACTATGTCTGTCTTCTCCGAATCAGAAACATCCAATTATGGACTTGCTGAGGTTGTTTCTTGACCAATGTGCCGGAAAGTCTGATGGTGTTCCTGGGTGAATCTTTATCTTCCACCACTGCTTCTTCCACATCATGTTCATTTAACATTAGACCTGATGTATACAGAGTCCCAAGTGCTGGACTGTAATGGAGAAACTGAGATGTGAAAAAACCGAGGCTATCCAAGGTTACCCTGGGAAGGAGGACGCCAGCGCTAAGGACATCTCAGTCAGTGTCTCTCCCACATATCTATAAGACATTCGCTGTCACCACCGATAAAAAAATCTCCACCAAACCAGCCGCAAGTTCTGTGCAGAAACAGCAACATGTCATGCAAAGAGACGCGCATTAGGCCGAGTCAGCAGACACTGATGCAGGCCTGAGAGGACAGGAGATGGCGTTCGGTGAATACAAAGCGACCTATCCAAGTTGTTATTGCCTCTCAAGAAGAATTTAGACAGAAACTTTTTGGATCCTCTCTCCCCACCCCAGCAGAACTGTCTGACTTAATCACTGTTGGGAGACAGTGAATCACAGGGTATACATTTTCTCTATCATCAAGTTGCAAAAGGCTGATTGATAATCATGGAGTCTCTGGCCCTCCCTATCTTTTTCAATGGTGAAAGATAAAAGTAGATTCAGCGTTCCTTACGGGGATACACAACACGGACCTTAAACTTCAGACAACAAAAAAGAAGACATGCAATATTAATCTAAAGAGGTGGGCCTATGGGCTGGTGCTGTAAGACAAGGTGTAGTAGGAAGGCTCTCTGAGACGCGAGTGCTGGAGGTACAATAATGCACTGTATAGGATATGTTAAGGAGAGTGCATAGACAGGTCAGGGCTCCGTTACATGGCAGTTCTCCTTTAGTGCATTGTACATTTGTGGCCTCCAAGCTCAATGTGTGTTGTCAGGTTATATTTAGACATCCCAAACAATCCCTTCAGACTGTTAAAGATGAAAGACCATGTCTGTGGTTAGTGTGGAAATCCTCTTCAGTATTCATACTGTACTTTAAATCTTGATGTTTAATTAACGTGCAAAGGAAGACGTACATCAAATATTAAATTATTTTCTGTTGTCAAAATAATGAGGAATTATTGATGCATGCAATTAATCGCTGTATTTTCTGAATGCAAGAGTGCAGCCATATTGAAATTATGACTTACAAATTTGTTAGATTCAGAACATACTCACATAACATACTCACATCACATCATGTCACATACTTGACAATTGTCTTTGAACATCTGGCTGGGCAATATTTGTCATTTGAACGGTCTGATATAAGCGGTCTTTGTATGACTGTGTACCCACTTTTGTCAATTTAACAGGTTTTTAGAGTATATCAATAGAACAACAAAGACGTTTTCAACAGTACAAACTGTGTTTCCACGGCTAGAAAAGCGAGTTTTGTGATTGTCATATTTCATGAGAATAAAATGATTATGAATGAAGGCAAGAGGTGTAACGGCAGTTTCAATACAATCGCGGAAGGAAAAACGACTCAAAGGGGCGGGGCAAAATAAGGTGAGGTGAAGTTCAAAATACCCTTTTGTCCATTTTAATCAGGTGACCATGAAATGTATCTTTTCTGTAGTCTAGCTGTAATCATAACTTATTTAAGGCAACGCCAACAGCCACACAGCAGAAGTGGGAAGTAGTGTTTGTTTAGTTTTGTGCAAAAGCATACATGTGAGAGTTTGCAAAATTTATGTCATTGACAAAAATAGGTATATTTACAATGACACACATTTCATACATGGCATAAAACTGACCTTTTTTTGGCCTAGTCCTACGTAGGAACCTCAAAAGCCAGGCTGATCTGCTGTGCTGAATCTTGCACAGGACCAAATGAGTGTAGGGCCAACAAATAATATTAATAATATTAATAATATTAATAATAAATAACCACACCAAAGCCATGCTAATGTTGCCATAATGTGCTACTAGGTTCTCATATAGAAATATTCACGTCTTAACAGATGTTGGTGATGCTTTTTCTTGACACAATTTGACTGACATTTTAATGGCCTTCAACAAGAGCGCATTTAATGACGATATGTTGATTATCACACCTGAATCAACCTTTCTAGAATGGGTAAACATACAAATCAGTCTCTTATTACACAGAAACACAGCCTCATTTAGTAGCCTATGTGCATGTCCCATGTATGCAACGACCCGAGTCACTTCGTCATACTGTAGAAATGGCCTAGATCAGGCTGTATCTCTATTGGTGGAGTGCTTAGCTTTAAGCAATCACACTCACGCACTACAGTATGGCTCACCGCCGTAAAGACAGACACCAAACTCAGGCATGGCGCATGACAAAGTGCCAACCAGAGTGTGAAATCCAGATGCAAGCATCCGTCTCATGTGTGACTGACTACACAGGACATTTGGAGTTAGGCTAGGACACAGTTACTGTAAGTCTTTCACTACAAGATAATGGGCATCCACAAAAGCAGCCCAGCCAAGGGTCTTTAAGGAGATGGTGCTAATAATGGAGGTCACTCTAGCTCTGTTGATGCACTAAGGAGACTGGGTTTGAGTGGAGGAGTCAAAATGGCTCAAGGCTCAAGACTCCAAGGAGACTTTGGCTGCCCGTTTCCGTTTCCTTCCTATATGATGTCCCACTTGTGGAAGGATGACAAATGGGATGGTGTGTTGGAGTCACCCATGCGCTGTGACGGTCAGCGGGTGAACAATGTCGCCTCGGGGCACGGCCGCCGCCAAAGGGGGAAAACGCTGTGTCTGCGCTTTTACGCTTTTCTTTTCCTCACGAGGAGGAGTGAGTGGAAGAAGACGCTGTTCCAATCCACATGAGAATAGCTATGACACATACTTTGACACATACTGTACAGTACATGAACTGTATCTCTCTCTCTCTCTCTCTCTCTCTCTCTCTCTCTCTCTCTCTCTCTCACACACACACACACACACACACACACACACACACACACAATCATCACTTCGCATAGCGGAAACTGTCCACAAGGGAGCCACAAATGATGTACACTGCACTAATGCTGCGCTTCTCATCTAAGACTCGGCAAATGCAAGCTGATGGGACGACAGAGAAGGTCAGACCAGAGCGCTGACCCATGGGTTCCTTTCCTCACACAAACCACCTCCAGCTGAGAACACACTCCCCCCCCCCCCCCCCACCAACCCCAGTCCACCAACCACCACCCCCCCCCCCGAACCCACCCAACCACCTACCCACTGCCCCCCTCCCAACCCCAACACCCAACACCCCCCTTCCCCTCCCCTAGTCCACCCAACCACCACCCACTGTCCTCCCCATGGTGGAGTGAACAGGCCCTGGCACTCCGGAGCCGCTGTGTCAACCAACCAACCGCATGTGGTTCCAGTGGCATCCACAGCGTCATAAAGGGCACCAAGAGAACAGAACAGTACAGCAGCACAGTAGGGTAAAGGAACAAGACCTCTCTAACCCTTGCTAGCCTATAGGCTATAGGCTGTGGTGATGCATGATGCTGAGGCAGATATGGCCACCAAGGGAGAGATAGGAGGATGAAATGGTTAATTTAACCAGCACAGATGTCCTGACAGATGACCAGCAGATAAAAGCTCTCTGCTGGTCTGCTATTATACTTTCAGTGATACTCCAAACCCTACAACATTGTGATACCATACTGTGTACAGTAATAAACAATAGACTAGGTAAAAAATGAAAACAAAAAAATCATAAGAGATTTTATGAATATGATTATAGGCCTACACAAAAAAAGAAAGAAAAAGAAAAGAGTTCTGTAGTAGAACTCACAACTCTTCCCCTAATGTTTTTATAATAATATGGATACTATACGCATATATCCCTGCGGGTTACTCCAGTTACTTGCTCACAGATGAATATGTATATTTTGCCTCTAATTTTACATAATATTTCGGCCATATCTACTTAAAGAGAACATGGTAGATTCTCAGTTCATTCTATTTCTCTCATCGAGATGCTGAGAACAGTCAGATACTGTCCCTCAAGCCGATGCCATGGAGGATTAGCAGTATAGGCTATTATGGTAATATACAATAGCCTGAATATTTATGTGTACTGAGGAAGCTCTAAGTGACACACATGGAGAATATGCATAATTTTGCATTCAATGAAACAGCACTGTGATTATTTGAAAGAGAACATGACACAGAGAGAGAGAGAGAGAGAGAGAGAGAGAGAGAGAGAGAGAGAGAGAGAGAGAGACTCGTGTAGCCCCCATATCAGGCTATCTAACTCTTGGTATGAATATCACTCAATGTATCAAACTGGCCATAGCCTACTAGCTATGGTTTGACTGTGTCAGAGGGCGTGGATGAGAGAATTTTAGATGGACCAATTGTATTGAATCAATTGAAAACTTTATTTGCGTCAAGCAAAGTAGAATTGAAATTCAATTATATCAGTGTGAAGTGTTAAGTAAGTATCCTATAAAGAACTGATTTGGTTGAGTTACCCCTGTTTGTTGTAGGCTAACTCACAAACTTCAGTATGAAATCAACTGATGTTCGACGCAGTGGCGCTGCTGATCAACAGAATGGATAAAGAGCGAGAGGGGAAACGCGAAGGAAAGAGAGCGCGCAAGAGAGAGAGAAAGAGAGAGAGAATGAGGGAGGGAGGGAGAGGGAGAGAGAGATTAACTATTGCACATCCTGACAGCTTACCCACTGACTGCCGTCTCCGCGTCGACATCCACGCTCGCTCTCTGCTCACTCGCCTTCGGGTTGTGCTGATGAACTGACGCCCGTTAAAACTCCTCTGACCTCGACACCTTCCCATGGAGCGAAGACTTTCAGAGAATCGTGGTCGTCGATGTTGTTTAGAGGAATAACCGATACTCCAATAGATTTAAACACACACACGTAACTTCTGTTCTGGTGCCTCAACCAGCAAACAGCATGGATCTTTCATTTATGGCCGCACAGGTAAGACACTTTTGGTCTCCAATAATTTTTGTATCAGTTCGATAGCAGAGTGGAACGGAACTTTTGTATATTCTCTTAAATATGTGGGCGTGGTTCTTAAAGACTTTTAACTCACTATTCTTGTCATCTTGCCAGTTGTAACTCAATTAGGCTACTGATCTCTCAAAAAATATTTCTCTGATAGTCTATCCATGAATGAAACTAACGCGTTACCAATGAATAACATGAGGGCAACGTGAACTTGTGAACAGGTTGACTACATGTGGTTTAAATTAATGTATGCTATCTTTGGATACTGTTCAGGGGATGGAGTTCAAATGCAGATAGATTATGAAAATAGCTGAATAAAGTTAAGGTTATCAGAATGTGTGTCTTCCGTCGTGAGGTGTATGTGCATATTGCTTTCAAAAATAACATGAAGTTTTTTTCCAGACTGTTGATTAGAGTACCTAGTGAAGCACGGGTAAAAACGCCCTCTGGCTGCTGAGCAGTTACAGTAGATGAAACGGCAACCTATCTGCTGTACACAAAGCAGAGATGTAAACACTGTATTATTTGTATGGAAAGTATCATTTTTATTCGTATATAATATGATTTGGATTCGTTGTTATGTGTCTGTGTAGTAGACCTAGCGTTTTGCTTTTCATCCATCACGGACAAGTCAATAAAGGGAGAAGGGGTTATATTTTAGGTTTGTTATCTTCAAGTCTAAGGTGGACTATGCCCCCCTCTCCAAATACACACACACACACACACACACACACACACACACACACACACACACACACACACACAGTCATACTAAGAAAACGTGAGCAGCCATCTGTGAGCATATATTCACTGATAGAAAAGATAAAATGTCTCCCAAAGAAGGAGATTTAAGAATCTGGAGGTGTATTCAACAGGGGAAACATGCCTCTATCCTTATTTATCCACCTGTCAGCAGAGGCAGCCTGTTGATTGACAGGTCCACACATACAGCCTTTAGAAATATCTCTTAGCAAGCCTACTGTAGCTCCTGTCTCTGCTGTAGGGCAGAACTCACAGTGGACTTCAAGTAGACAAACTCAGACTTGTGATGCGAGAGTGGGCTCCACTGGAGGTGAACTGCCCAGGTGCTGCTCGCAAGGCCAGCTGCAGGTGTGTTACGTGGGCAGTAGCACAGGTGTGTTAGCATTCAGGTCAGTGCTGCTGATGTTTACTGCAGGAGCACCAAAGTAGTTTCTTCCTCTCTCTCTCTCTCACTTTTTTCTTTTCTTTTCTTTTTTGCATTCCGTGTGTGAAGAGCATGCCGGTCGGGTCCACGCATCATTGAACTAAACCAACAGTTCATCCATGTGTTTTGATTAGCAATTAAGACGCCAAAGAGACACTTGAGTGGCCACAAATGAAACAGCCACACTCCATTAAGTTGAAGGCACACATGCTGTCATATATATTAAATCACAGAGAGAAATGTGGCCCCTGACACACGAAGATGCACACTACAGGCTTGGTGATGCTTATATATTTTGACATTTCACTTGAGTGGCTCGTCATGTCTGTCAAATATGGTACAGTTGTCTCGAAAAAATGACCAGAGGTTTTAAAGGCAGTCCATCAAATTATGGCTGCTGACCCAATGTCTGACATTATGTTTTTTATTGTTATGGTGTTTGACAGAGGTGCCTCTGACTTTATTTTTTTTGTTCCTCTCTCAACATGACAGAAACACATGATGGCTTAGAGTCATCTTCATATTTGCATATATCTGCCATTAGGTGTAATTGAGTAGTTCTTCATCAAAACAAGATTTCCATCATGGTTATGCAGTTAAGATGGCATAGTGTAGCAAATGACCACACCTACTTTTCAAAGCAATTCCATGTCATTGGGCTGTAGAGTTCTTGGTAAAAAAAACCAATCTGTTGAATTTATATTATGAAAATAACCCATTATTTATTATTAAACTGATTACACAATCATTAAGAGGCGTTACTTGTCTAGAGTCCTCAGACAGACAGACATGTATACTGTATCTCAGTGGCTGCTAAAAGGGCTGTGGTTTCATAGAGGATTTGGTTCTGAGATCTTTATTTAGACTCAGCTCGTAGAATCTATTAGCCTGTGGCCAGGATTTTATGGGTTGGACTTGTGGGAGGCCATTGGTGGTTCTGTAAAAACACAACGTTCCATCCCAGTCAGACACACAATCAGTCCACAGCTGCTGTCCTTTGAGGCTTCAGCCTGGCTATGATTGATAGGCTCACATTTCAATATTCAGATGCTTGAAATTGACATGTTCATTGGTGTTCATGGTCATGCTGCCTGGATTTATTGCTGTGTTTGTATATTAGACGATTTAATTTGTTTGAGAAGTGCGGTAATATGTCAAAGAATGGATCTGGCAAAGACAGGTCAAGGAGAGCATTATTCTACTGTATGTTTATTTATTCTGCATGTGACATAACCTAGTCTGAAAGGAGGCCTCCATATGCATGTCATGTGACAGGAAAATAATATACTATGACAGCAGAATGCTGCTGTGATTTGGGTAGGAAATAGCTTTCATTTCAAAGGCTTTCATTATAGCGGTATTATGGCTCTGCTTTGGTGTTACGGTTTCTTATTACTACACCCAAAACACAGTAATAGCAATGGAACCAGTGCACTCCAAAGCAAATTCATTCATATGTCAGAAATAGAGAAATATGAATCAGTTAGCTACTTCATATGTTTCCCTATTTGGTCACCATTATCTAACATGATAGCTCAGAGCCCTTTGTATCACAGTACCAGAGCATTCTGGACTGGGGATTCATAGCATATTTTCCTTGCCTTGGTCAGAGAAGTGTTTGCTCTCAGAGCATTCTGGACTGGGGATTCATAGCATATTTTCCTTGCCTTGGTCAGAGAAGTGGTTGCTCTAGTCTCTACAGCTTCTGAGGACTGACCTCAAAGCCTTGGCTTCAAAGTGGAATTTGATTTGTGCTGGGCTGCAACTGATATTAATACTGTATCCCGTGAGTTCACTCTGAGAGAGCTGAGCACTGCCATTGTCCATGTTTGTCCTACAGCTCAGTCGCATCTTATGTAAATTTGAATGTCTAATGCTGTAGCCAGACAAACTATTTTCGGAATGACCCTTGTGCATTCATTTCTGAGAATTGCATGTGTGTAAATTGGCATGACATGAAAAAAAAACATGCTGTGATTCCCTCCCATTGCTGCTCCCACCATGGATGCACTAGAATCAAATTTCACAAGCGAGATGGAAGGGATTCAGATCATTTGTTTTGCTGAATTGCAAAGACGCACATTATTACCTTCTGAAATGTGACATGGTTTTGAACATGCCGTGATCCACACGCTCCTGTGCGCCCACATATGGAACAGCCAGGGTGGAGAGGGCTGTGTGGAGAGGGCTGTGTTTTGTTTTTGCTGGGTTAGCACAGAGTACAAGTTCTGTGGGTTAAAAGGTTCATTGGTTAAATTGTTCATAGAATTGTTGCTGTTGTTTAATGAATAGCTGATAAGGACTGCTGTGCGTCAGGGTCAAGTGTCCTGTATACGTAGTGATACAATATGTACCTGAAAAGGCTATTTTTTTCTTTTTTCTTTTGCAAAAGGGTTTTGACAATGTGTGCCTCTAAGACAGCAGTTTCTGAATGAATGATCATCTGGCTTCACATCTGAATACGTCACAGACAAATTTATTCACTTTTGACAAATCAGCCATGCTATAACTGTCTGTTTAAATATTTAATCTATCAGTTATAGCTACACAGAAAAGCGATGTATTAGCCTTGACATGTCAAGATTAAGTACATACAGTAGCCTACATTTAATTACAGTTATTATACAGCATGAGTTATACACTATAAAGTATTATAATTAACAGGAATAAAATAGATGGTTTTGCATATTTTGATTTAATTAGGCTAAAATATGTGCATAGCAATCTGCATGACGCGGTTCTTTACCATAAATCGGAACGCATGTTATGCTTTCCCTAAATTCTGCTCATCTGCAAAAGTTTGAATAAGAAATGTTTATAATCTCTTCGATTAATGCGCATGTTTGCTTCACCCCTGACAGGTTAGCTCTTGCAGATATCTTATAACTCACATCGCCATAAAGGGCCGTGTTTGAGCACAAATATAAGTTCATTAAATGTTGCAATACTGATGTGTTACGGTGATCACATCAAGTGAAGTGGCCATTGCTTCAGCTAGAATACAGGTGGGGGGGGTCATTGTTGAAGGAGATTACTGTAGGTCTGTTTGACCTAAGGGGTGTCAGTGTAGATATTACTGATTCTCTTTGGCCCTTTTCTCATGCCTCTGATCTGCACACATCCTACCAATAGCATCTGGTATCCCTCTGTCTATTTGTGTCTAATTTCCAGTCTCCAATCTTACTTTTCACACATTTTTGAATATAGTTTTTCAACTGCTTCCTCTGAGTCACCCTATAATGTAATGCTCAAATAGCTCATTTCCTTCCATAAACCAAAACTTTCACTGCATAGTTCCTCGCAATGGAAAAACTTATATTGTTATGCAATAGAGTCTAAATGAGCCTTTCAAGGAAGTTGCTGCTGTCTACAAAAAAAGCAAGCTGCCACCGAAGGACCCAGACAGGCACTCAGAAGCATTTCCCAACACCAGTCTTACAGCTGAGCTGACGGCCGTCCGGGGTATTCATGTCTTTTTTCACTATGCTGAGTTTGCAGCAAGCGCCATACAAAACCAGCCGGTACACAGACGACTGATAGCTATGGACTTAGTGTGTGTGAGTCACCCAGACTTTTGTGTTTCACTTACAGTGTGTCTCTCTGTGGACTTTGGATATGTGTGTGAGTGTGTGTGTGTGTGTGTGTGTGTGTGTGTGTGTGTGTGTGTGTGTGTGTGTATATGTGGATTGGGTCTTTGTGTGGGTGATGTGCGCATCATTGCTAAGTGCTTCATCTAAACCAAGGTGGATTAACTCAGATCACCAAGCCTTTGCCGGGATTTTTTTCCTTCTTCACAAACATTTTCATGAGCTGTCCCTCACATCTTCAAAATGTCTGCCTTAGTCTGACGGATCCCCAAACAACCCCGCCCTCTTTGACTTTTCTTTTCATTCTTCACAGACTTGACTCCAGCTTTTGTAACAAGAATACAAACAAGCCAAAATAAACGTATTAGTTTATTTAATATCTTTTTCTTTTACTAAGCATCTTCTTGTATGTGAAAACATATATGCAACTTTCTCCGCACCTTGTACATTATACATACAGAAAGCCCCCCCTGGAGAAGAACCTCTAGCTCATTTGTGACAAATGAAATGAGCATCCAATTCTTTTCACTGGCCGGCAGCTCTTTCCCTGGAAAAGTTTCGTGGAGGGAGGCTGCTGTTTGTACACCTCTGTGCCTTGGGCTAATTCTTTCATTTCTGCTCATGTCTCTCTCTCATTCACTGTGGTTATTCAGAAGACCGTGCACCAGCAGCCAGAGCTAGGCACGGCAAGCCCGCTGATGCTAATAATGGAACGCCTAGGAGTAAAGAAGTGCTTTCTATGCTCTCCTGGAAGGGAAATGTTCTCTCTGTGCTGTCATACCTTTTGTACATGTATGTACATTAAGCAATAGTTACCTCAAGCCATTGAGAACTATATACGTAGGTAGGCTATATAAAATGCCATACACACATTAATGCCATACACAGAGCTATAAGCTTTCCAGTTTAAAGGTGCCCTGCCACACAAGTTGGGCATTGCCACATTGAACTGCTTTGCTCAAAGTCATTGGCAGACAGAATTGCATTATCGCCCAATCCATACTCTATTTCATCAGAGCATGGCAGGGCATCTTTTCCGTAACTATGTCTTTGTAAACATGCTTTTCACACAAGCCACTGAAGGTCAGAGGGAAATCAAGACATGAAACGACAATCACATTTAATAGTGCTGATGCAGATGTGCGGCATCCCATTGAGATCCCATGATAAGTCAGAGAAGTGGCCCAACACCTGTGTTGACTCCACGACTAGATGTGATTGCACAAATGAACCAATTAGGCCTCGTTTGCAGACGAGCTGGATGTACAATAATGACTGTAGGGGTTCTGACTCACACAGAGCTTGATGAACATCTCTGCCAACAGCTGTGTTGTTTTCATCTCATTGCTGAAGTTCAGACACTAATTCACGTTATGTACAACATATAAAACAGCGTTCAGCTGACTGGTTTTTCTGCCAAGATCTTTTTTGTACTCTTTTGTTCCAGTCTAGTAAATTACAACAAAAGATAACGGGCCCTGAATGAACACCCCACATATGTATTTTTCAGAAGGACTGATATAAGATGGATGTGGCCTCCAGGCTCTGTTCATGGTTAGTAAGTGCTTTAGTGTGGGTACTGACTAGGAGCTCTATCAGCGCAGGATGCTGTTTGCTTTCTCATTCGTCTCTTTCTCCTAGTCTATAAACAGCATGGAGAAGCACTCTGTCCTGTTCAAGAGAAAGAGTGTGTGTGTGTGTGAGAGAGAGAGAGAGAGACGTATAGGGAGATTCTGTAAGAGCTTAAAAATATAAACAACTTTACTTCAAAACATTAGTCAAGGGCACCCTGGGAGCAAATGTTTATAGATACAGTATGCAAAAAGAAGAAAGAAAATAAGAAAAAAAAAATGACTGACAGACAAGACCCTGTCATGAATACAGATAGGGGCCAAATATCAAGTCCCCTCCCTGACTCTTCTCTTTCTTTGTGTCTGTTCTCTCTCTTCTTGGCCTTGCTTTTCTTTTCTTTTAATGTCTCTGTACCTCCTTCCATCCCCCTCTCCCAGTGGCCATATGAGCCCACCCAGCTCCCCTGCACTTCTCTTTACCGGTGATGTATGCTGTATGGGGGGCCTTTGACAGGTGTGGACTCCGGAGAGAATCTCCGAGCTGGCAGGCAGGGAAGGAATGAGGAGAGAGAGGGGTAGGAAGGAGGGAAAGAGGGAAGAAGGGAGGGAAGAGAAAGAGATACGCTCCAGACATAAAGTTCCTCCTCGTTGGTCACAGCAGAGCAGCAGGCCTCTTGCTCCAGATTGTCCGCGGGGCTCAGCAGGGCAGCATATGTCACCAGAGACACCCGGCACCCTCGGCCGCTTCCGCCGCCCCCGTGTGATGCGCCTTCCCATGGGGCCTTGCAGCTGCAGGACTCAATTGTGTTATCTGCCACACGCTCGGACGGAATAGCAATGGGCTTTATCCATGCGGCTTTTGGTGGGATTGTGGCTGCTTTCATATTAGCATTTTGTGGGCATGATCTCCCTTCCCCCAGTCCCGCTGAGGTGTGTGGGATTGAGACTTGGCAGAGTTTTGCTCACACAACCATTTCAGTGATATGTTCAGCTGAGGCTTATGACACAAAGAGTTGTGTTACGTAATTTCAACATTTCACAGTTGTTGCAAGATTGCAATTTGTGACTATGGCGGAGTCGAGTTTCTTCATTACACCCACACCACCCCAGTAAGTCTCAGATGGTGAAAGACCATTCAATGAGTGAAGTAAAGCTGGGCTTATATTTTCTTCCATCATCTTTTTTTTTTTCGTCCCTCCATGTGTGGAACAAGTTGAGATCACCACAGTTGTATAAATGAGGTCTCACTTGAGTCCAGACTCAATATCTATTCCCCACCACAGCTCTGATATTACTCAATATCACTCTGAGACGAGCCTGATAAGAGCACCCAATGTGGGCACAAGATAAAGGCACACACAGAAGATTGTTTTTTTTTCACCCCTTTTCTCTTCTGTTTGCTCGGCAACCAAGACTCTGACATACTTTACAACATGATTAAATTCTTTCTTCCAGTCACTCTATCAAGATACCCTCCATTACATCTCAGAAATAGAACTCTTTAAAAAAAGATGTCTCCATGGTAATGAACGGTGCAATGCCTTGGTGGCCATTTGTATTTCGCGGACAGGTGTGTGTGCGTGCGCTGTCTGGCGATGCAATCTCCATAGTCTCTCTTCACCAGAGTGGAAAGAGTTCTTGCTTCCGAGACATTACTACATCCTTTGTCTGTCCGCAAATGGTTGTCAGGAAAACCCATTATGCGTTGCTAAGGACATCCCCCTGGCAACAGGCTAAAATCTAGTGAATGTGTCACCAGCATTTTCCAGGCTGTGGAGACACAAGGCCAGAATATGTTACACTACAGTATGTGGTGTCTATATGTTAGGTCAACAACCACTGTCATTCTTATCAGTAGGCCTACTGTTTTCTAAATTAGTCCATAAAAATGTTCTGATACAGAACATGCCACTTTGAGATGGCTAGAATTACAAAGTTTTTCTAACCTTCATAGTGCTGCCATTATTTTTTACAACATAAAAGTAATTGGAAAATGTGTTTACTAGGATTGTGACGTTTTCATAGCAGAAAGTTATGTTGCAATTAAAGAGGCGGGCCATTTAATTTTTCAGTCATTTTAACGTTTTGCCATACAGAGTGATCCAAGAAATAGATGAGGCTAAAAAGGTCTAAATTATTCATATATATATATATGCAGTATATATACTATATTGACACAAATAGATGATGCTCACAGATCTATTATACAGATATATATTTCACAGATATATAATTAAACACATGTTTAGTTGAATAATTCAGAAGTCACTAATGAAAGATGTCTGTTTGAAAGTCATCTGAAGATGCATCAACAATAAAATATATCCAGATATGATATACATCACTCACAATCTGCACATTTACCTTATGAGGAATGACTGGAAGAGCAATCTAACCTTTCTCCTGGGACTATTTGTGCCATGAATATGCTGGAAAGGTCATTATTTTCCATAAGTGTGAGTGTGTGTCTAAACTGTTGTTATGATGCTATTAAACTAAATAGAGATCCAAGGAAGACAGAGGAGGATGCAGGCTAAATCCAGATGTGCACTTATTGGCCTTATTGTGACTTCTCTGCTCTGTATAGTGTACAGTATGCTCTCACATGTTTAAGTGGTTTTAACTTGATATCATCTTTGAGTAGATTAACACAGTAACATAATCCCTCTCAAAAACATTCTGACCTTTAGAAACACACAGCCCAACAGAAAAAAAGGACGTCCACAGAGACACTGGCTGCCTTCAATGTTCAGACAGTTTGAAAGGCTTCAGAGTAGTTCCCACTGGACCAAAAGTTGGAAGCACATTTCAGACTTTCATGAGATCCTGTAGAAGCTGTGACATGCTGTACAACACAAACATTTTCTTTTTTCTCCAGCTCTGTGGACCCAGACCTGGTTTAGACATGCAGAGGCTTATCAAAAATACATGCGTTTGAAATTCAGAGCGATTGACTTTTGAGCAACTTTACAGCCCTGGGATTTGACTGTTTATTACAGTTTTTCAGACTGCAGGCAGCAGCGATCAATGCAAGTCCATCAGCGCAGCTCAAACTCAGAAGGTGGTGGTGATAATGGCATCGATGAGGACAAGCTAAGCACCAAGCAATGGCCACCCACCTGAGGGGAAATGCACACTACTCTTAAAAATAGCTTGCTGAAATATGTAAAGCTCTCAAGTTCTTCAATGAGCAGACATTTTTCTCCTCCGGAGCTTAAGCTCCCTCTGCTCGTGGTTGATGTGACGGCAACACACACGACACAGACGCCTCAGCGGAGATTAAACTTGGGGCTCAGAATCTTTTGGGGAAGCTTAAAGCACTTTAATTCCCCACTGGCATCCCTGTGCCTCCTTCCCATTGCTGTCGTGAGCGCCAGCCCTTTAGTGGCTTTGTTAGACTAGTAGTGTGTTTTTTAGTAGCTAGAGGGGACTATAGGGCAGTTGTAAGATTACTGACTTCAGTATTTAAAGCTTCATAGACACATAATTAGAGGAAAGATTAAAGGTAGATAAAGCATTTTGTCATCATCTCATATTGTATGAAATTACAAGTAAAAACAAAGAAATACCCACACTTTGAGATAGAAGCCCATAAAACTTCACATGATAAATCTAGAGAGTTCTTCCTTCCATGTTAAGGTCGGGGCTCTCAGCTCATCTGGGCAGAATTGGGAATCATCTCTAATTGTTGGCACTGTCAATTTTTCATTGTTGTCAGAGCTTTGCCTCTTCACATAACTCAATTACTCACACACAACACTTTCATCTGCAGAAGGCTCTCTCTCTCTCTCTCTCTCTCTCTCTCTCTCTCTCTCTCTCTCTCTCTCTCTCACTCTCACTCACTCACACACACACACTCACTCACTCTCTCTTTCTCTCTCTCACACTTTTGCTTCTCCCCAAACATTAAGTTTGAGCATATCATATGGAATCAAAATCAAAGCAAAGTACATTTTAAAAGTATTCTAGATAAAGTAAAAGAACAGCCTCCCTTTCCCCCCATTCATGTCCTGGGGAGGATGAGGTTGTCATGTGGATTTGTGTACTCGACCCGTTACAGGAAGATTATTGAGTGATCATGAGGCGCTGGCTGAGGAATCACCCTGCTTACATGTTCTATTGAACGGCACCACTCCCGGCTCGTCAAGGAAAGGGAAATCGATTTGGGCTGAGGTTGCCTACAGGCTACAGGCAGAACATTGAGCTGTGAGCTTATTCTCCGCCCCAGTTTAGTTTTTCTATCTAATTTATGAACAGTTTCTCACAAACATTAAGGTTGTCATCTTGATACAGCCCATGCAAGTGCTGTATGTCAAATGTAGTGCTGTTGTTGTTATTGTTGTTATAGTTATTGACGTTATGTTTCATTTATTTTGCTTTTAGCTTCTCATGTTGATGCATATGACTTGAGCATTTCTTTTCATGGCAGTTTTATATAGCCTTCATTCTCCTTTGACTAAAATGTAATTTGATTGTTAGAATTATGCATGGAACTAATAGCACAGAGAAGCATGTTAGCCCCCGGTCTAATCAAGGCTACAAAGAAAAACCGAACATGTTTGTGGTTATAAAGGCATTAGTTTGATGTGTTACATAATAATGGTTTATGTTTTTGAAACGTTGTTCTAAAATGGCTGTGGTTACTACTACAAAGTGCTGATGCACTTCTACAAATTAAATCCTTAATTCAAACAAGGCTGAAGAAAATTCAAAAGCTCAACTGAAGCCTTACTAAATCATAATTCATTCATTCATGCTGTCTTGCATGCATTCTTTACAGTCCTATGACTTTACTCCCATTCAAGAAGATTTAAATACATTCTCTAGGGGAATACAATGAATGCCAATGGTAGGCCTACTACTTCTGATTCATAGTTCTTAAGTTTTTGAATTTAATTCAAATGTAGAGTATCTTTGTGTAATACCCCAGAAACCCTATAACTATAACTATAACTAACTATAAATAACTATAATTAAGGACTGCATTCAGACAGCTTTGTTGTCATTGCAATGGCTAAATTACTCCCTATGAGGGTTTGTCAGGCGCTCCACCATGATTCAGGACTTTGGCACCCTGCCTCATAGAATTGTGTTTATCATCTTGTCCGTCAATATAACTTTTCATAAATTATCATAATTTTGCCAGTTTCTATCTATTGTCTTGTAAGCAAAATGATCATTTTGCTAGTTTCAATCAATCTGTGTGTAAACAAAATTAACATAATTTTCCTAGTTTTTATCAATCTTGTGAGCTTATAAACAATCCACCAGTATTGGTGAGAATTTTGTTATGTTTGTTATTGGCAGCTGTCTTATCATATTGATACATATTGATTCATACAATCAAGCAGACCACCATTGTTATGGTACCCTGATGAAGTTCATTTTAGGTTGGACACCCAGTGCATTATGGAGCAATCTGACCCTCCTGTCTCCTTATCTTGATCCAGTCCAGGGAAATATCCTGTTCATAGCAGGCTACTATATACTGTTCTTTATATACTGTTCTATAATGGCTCCTTGTGTGACGGTATAGCCCATACATCTACCGTCTTGACATCCATTGGTAAACTTGGCAAATTCAGCTGCTTTTAAGGCATGGTGCTTCAAAATACTTGTATTTGTCCTCAGTTGAAAGTGAGGCCTATTTTCTTCTGCTAGTTGAAGACAATACAACTGCATTTACTTTCTTTCATAACTTCTCATACAATGACAGCTGTAGCCTACTCTTCCGTGATGTTCTCAGTTGAGGACAGGATCTCCACACCCTAGCCTGTCATAAGGATATATAGGCTACATGTTTACATACATATTTATTCACACGCATACAGTACATGCATGTGTGGGAGTGAGTGTTAGTGTGACTATGAGTGTCCTTATGAGTATTCTCCTATGTTTATGCATGTGAATGGTGTGACAGCAACAGAACGGGAACGAGAGCGATGGACAACATGATATATGTGCATAATTGTCTTCGTTCACAATCAGCTTGGGAATGCAAGGTTTGCCTGAGAGACAGAGAGAGAGAGTGAGAAGAAAGATGGATAGAAAGAGTCATGTTTAGACAGTGGTTGTGTGTGTGTGTGTGTGTGTGTGTGTGTGTGTGTGTGTGTGTGTGTGTGTGCGTTTCATCATGCCCTGAGGTATTTTTAGCATTGTTTTCAGGAGTGTTTGTGTGAGGAGGAGGAGGAGTAGGTGAAGGAAGCAAGCAAGCCGGCAGGCAGGCAGGCAGGCAAAGGAAGCGGTTGCTAGTGTGTGTGTGTGTGTGTGTGTGTGTGTGTGTGTGTGTGTGTGTTTTGTAGTGTGCAAGTGTGATGGAGCCTGCACTCAGTGCGCTCATACAGTATGTACAGTGGCTCGGAGCGCACGCTTCACTGCCCTGCCCACTAATTGTCTTGGGCGATAAATCACTTTACCTTACCGCATCTTTAAATATTTATTTATCTCTTAATTACTCACAGGTTCCTATGCCTGCCACTGCCAGTAGAGGAGAAAAAAATGAAGCAATGGTATAGAATATGCCTTGTCATTGATTGCAAAAGTCCATTTTCTGCTAAGATTCAGTACTGTGCAGTAGATGTGATACTCTGATGAACAGTTCAAAGAGCTTAATCAATATTGGTGGGGTTTTGGTACTTGAGTCTTGACTCTGTCCATGGGGAAATACCTTGTGGGCAATACCTCATTAATGAACATCATATGGTATTGTGCACTGTAGCCTATAGCATGAGGCATATACTGCCTAGCCACAGAGCTGATGTAAAGCCATGCATTTTTTATGACATAGATCATATCACAGCATAGCATACATACATACAGTATGAAACATTCTACACAAGCCGCTTCCCATCTCTTTGTCTTTCTTGCCTCACCATCTCTGGTTTGCTTTTTCTCTCCCATCTTTCTCTCTCTCTCTCTCTCTCTCTCTCTCTCTCTCTCTCTCTCTCTCTCTCTCTCTCTCTCTCTCTCTCTCTCTCTCTCTCTCTCTCTCTCTCTCTCTCTCTCTCTAAGATCCCTGTGATGACAGGTGCCTTCATGGACTCCTCACCAAACGATGACTACAGCACAGAACACTCCCTCTTCAACTCCTCGGCCAGCGTTCACGTGGCAACAGCCTCTGCCACGTCGGCCCAGGCACCGCCCGACGACCAGCAGCAGATGTCCAGCGATGCCATCTGGCTCTGGATCGCCATCGTGGCCACCATCGGCAACATCGTTGTGGTCGGGGTCGTCTACGCCTTCACTTTCTGAAATCTTCCCTTCCCAGGACACCTCCATCCCACCGACCCTGAGAATAACATGCCAGTGGCCACCTAGGGGTGGGGAAGTGCCATGACACTTTACAGCAGTTTTTACGCTGAGATCCCTGGTGGTCCAGTGCCGTGACTTAGTCTGAGATCTTCTGGATTAATCTGAGATCCTAATAACTATCTGGCTCCTGTAGAGTTCTTTACTGCCATGTGAGTTTAGTCCGGAAGGACTCCCACCTCCCACTCCCACTCCCAACTCCAATCGTGTGTGCACACTTTCACTAAAGCTGAGCGAGCGTGGGGCTTAAAAGAGGATTATGAGGTAGTTAGTGAATTGGACCTGCTTAATCGCCCCCTAGATAGATGAGAGGCAATTAAGGAAAGTGCAGCTTAATTATTTGGATGAAGGGACCATGAATCTTGAAATGTTCCAAGTGAATCGGGTCATTACTGTTGCATTCCTCTGCACTTGGCAAACTTATTACATAATAAATAACTTGTAAATTTAACTGCTGGGGGAAGGTGACTTGAAACAACAGTGTTTGCTGCCACTGTGGCGTTTTTTTATTTTATTTTTTTTGCATGAGCCCCGCTGTTCTTTCTTTAATGAGGGTTCTATCTGAGAACTCCATGGAGTGCATTAGCCTAAGCTCAAGCTCCTTGTCTGTGTTCAGCCATATTAAGACCAACACGGAACTGCAGCTCATTGGCTACATCAAAACATGGACTATAATGCTATCCTGAAGTTCCTTTGTCACAGGTTATTAAACTTTATCAACACTGAGTGTAACAGCAAAGAGCAGAAAACTGCAGGCGTAATTGTTTTTTCTTTTTCTTTTAAAAGGACCATTGTATACAAATAGTATTTATTTATTAGATATTTTATTGAATACACATTACTCTTCTAACTAGATTGACTCCATGGGAACCATGGGACAGATTCTATGGCAGCTGTTGCCATGTGTTGAATTTATTGTATTTTTCTGAGAAACAAACAGGGTTAAGGTCCGTCCACATCGCCTCTGACAGCATTGCAGAGCATTTATTTACAATACCATCATTTTCTTTGGCTCCTCACATTAGTGGCACTATGTGGGCAGCAAACATACTGTAGCATAGTAGCCTGTGGAATCACCCATGGGTTTGATCTGGGGTTTTGTACTCTGACAAAATATGGTTTCATTACCAACAGGCAGTGGTGGCAGACAGAGTTGAGAATAAATGGACTATAATGTTGGCTATAATGCAGAGTTCAGAATAAATGGAGTCTGATGTTGGCTATAATGCAGAGCTCTGTACTTTGTTGGAGCCAGTGTGCAGAGGCTTTTAGAGTTATTTTCATCTAGACAAATGTGGGTAGCGGTAACAATTGTGTGCTCAGCTTAGAAAGCCATCAGAAATGAGTCCATTATTGCACAAGTTTGGGCTTTCTATTTATTAAATGAAGAGTTTTAAACAACTTTCAGTTCTGTCCAGCTACAGTACATGCTATGATTATTGGTAATGGTGGAATGAGCAGGAACTTGAAGCAACCTTGTAGGCCAAGCTTGATTGTGTTGGTTGTTAGAAGCGATTACTGACAAATTACTAAGTCTTGCATTGTCTTCATTAGGCTAATTGAAAGACTGGTAGTGATACAGACAATGAATAATATCCAATATTTTTGTCAGTCCCACTTTAAACAGATAGATAAAATGTTTTAAAATGACTACTGAGTATATTATTTATTTTTATTTATTTTTTGGAAACCTGGCCAATCTGCAGCATTGTGAACAGAGTAAATATTCCTGTGACTCTCTTGGTGCCAGACAAGTGTACCATACAGTACATGAATGATTCAGTTGTTCACTTTAATAGGGTCTTTAAAAAAGACCAGTTTTGAATTTTTCATTTGAAAAGGAGTCTAATGTCTGTATTTGTGCAATATTATGACACACACATGCAAGAATAAACTCTTTTGTAATAAAAACGAGAGAATCATTCATTGAGTGCCCTCAGATAGTATAGGCTACTTTACGGAACAGTTTTGCCAAAATTACAAAAGACATCTAACCTCAATATTTTTTTCTCCAAGTTATTCTTGTTATACTAGAAATATTATTCTGAATATATGATTAACATCATCACGATTATTTTTGTTTTTATCTGTTATTATTATTATTATTATTATTTATGAATGGTCCTTCTCTGCCATACCAGTGCAGTAGGTGTAAATGGCGGCTTGTTTATGAAGCACATCACCAAAGGCTGAAGGTCATTACCAAGGGCAGCCATTTTATGTCACCACAGGGCCATAATCCCCTCTGAAAAACACCTGCATGGTCTCATTAGACGACTACAATGGAGAGCTGCCTGCTCATTCTACCTCCTGGTGCTTATTACTGCCGTTATTGTGAGTCTGCTTATTTCCTTTTTCACAGCGTTATGCTATATAGAGCTATAATGCAATTAATGTTATACTATATTGAGCTATAATAGACAAACGAGAGTATGAAGATTAGTCACCCGTTCGTTCAATTGCAACCACATTAAAGCAAGATGTATTATCCCCCACATCATCTTGATAATTATTTCATCCTTATTCACACCCAACACTCACACAGTTATAATGTGGTCATATATATGCACATGGAGTGCTGGTAATAATGCCCCTGAGCTTTATGAGGGAGCCATGTAATTCCTATACCTATCAGGAAACCCCGCATCCAGTTTATTGTTATATTGCTTAGTGGGCAATTGCCATTGTACGGCAATCTATCAAGCAATTACCTCTGAATTTGCATATGACAAGGAAATATTCTGAAAATAGACTGAATTGCATGTGTTCATCATTATTCAAAGGCATGCAATAAAGCAGATCACTAGTCGATTCTATAGTCGGAATTCTAGTCATACTCTATTTGGAAGTTACAAAAAGGCCATAGTGGAATAACTGTAGAGTTAAAAGGTTGAAGAGATAGAGATGTTTACCAGATGCATCTACCCAAAGTGACATCCCAAGATGCCGCAACATTCAGGAACTGAACCCAGTTCAAGTGGGCATCCTAATCTTTTTATTAAACACATTTTCAATATAATTCTTTGTTCCTGAATAACGCTTGTTGTGTACACCAATACCCTCTTGAGAATGCCTATGCCTGAGAATGCTGTTCACAGTTGGCTGCAGTCAGTGATGACTGCAAAGTAAACATGAAAGCACCATGTCATTCCCTGGCTTGAGCTCTCCCCTGCTCATGGTTATACATCTGGAGGTTTGTCCAGTCCCAGTGGCATCATGATGTTCTGCCTCCACCAGATGAGGAAGGCAAGGCAGTCAAACTCTCCCCTATCCAGCTCCTAGAGGACCAGGAACCATCAGCCGGCTGCCATCGCCATCAGACATCACAGTCACACAGGTAGGACAGCAAGGGAAAAACAACAGATGGTAATTGATGCTAACTTGGGGTTAATTAATGCTTGTTCCAGACAGGTGTGTTGGGGGGAGGAGGAGGGAAACCCCCCAGCTGCCACTCAACTCATTTCTCCTGGTAGATTGTCACAGTGTTTGTTTGCACGGGGGGATATTTGCATTCATGGAGTGGATGGGTCAAAAGAAAGCGACATATACTGTATACTACAGCATTCCGGTGCTCAGAGATGGCCTAGAAACCTGGAATCTCCCAGAATGCACCTCTGGTGCCCTTCTGCTCCCTTGGCTGACGAATACTGACAGCACTCCAGTGAGGTGTTGAATATGCTAATGACTGCTGAGCAATTTGGACACATCTTGTCAAAGTCTGTCAACTCTAATACCGACAGAGAGCCACTTCAGAGTGGGGATCGTCATGTGCATCAGCAGACCTCTATGGCGATGGCTACACTTAACCATGAAAAATAAACTAGTCGACTTTCAACATTTTAACACCAAATAGTGGCTAGTTTCTTTGCCCGCTCACAAAAATGCTCTGAGAATGAGCAGCTTGTGTTATTTTTACATTTCCCTCTTTCCGTCTTTTCCTTTCTCATCAGAAGTTCATCCTCACAAGCGACAGTTTGAGAATCTCCTCCGCGATCTGCCTACACTGCCCCTGTTGTGTCAGCGAGAGAGACGAAGAGACACAAACAGCAATGGACACCTGGAATCAGACTGTCCTCCCACGCGCTTCACCGTGGGCGGGCGACCAAATCTGTTTTTCTCAGTAAGGTGTGAGGTGGTAATGACTCCATGTGGTAAATCTCCGCAGGCCAGCGGCAGAGGTGGTGAATGCAATTGAATCTAATGGGCCTTAGTGTCGTTCTGAGGGTCTGATGGGGAGACAAGGCGGAGATGAGCTGGCCAGGTCAAAAGGTCACTGTAGCAGCCCACCACCTGCCATCAGACCGACCATTAGAGAGAGAGAGAGAGAGAGAGAGAGAGAGACAGAGAGAGAGAGAGAGAGAGAGAGAGAGAGAGCAGGATGTGTTTGTTGTTGTTAATTACCTGAGTGTCTCGCTGTCTCTTAAGCACTCTCTTTCCCTTTCTTTCTCCGGATTCTCTCTCTCTCTCTCTCTCTCTCTGCCTGTTCTCTGACCTGACCTCTCCCTGAACCTCATTGACCTTTGGTCAGAAATTAGAAGACAAAACATAACCACATCTGGGCACACCCTATACATTTATATGATTCAGATGAAATGAAATGATTTTTCCCCCTCCTCTTTCCTTATATCAACCATTACAGAAATATTAACAACAGCCAAAAAATGCAGTAGTGTTATTTACAGTTTTTTGGTCGTGATGTTGAAAAAAAAATCCATAATTATAAGGTGTAATTAGATGATTTCCTTTCTTGGCATTCTTGAATTAAAATGTAATTACTGTAGGGCAAGGACAATGATAAATGAGCAGCAGACACATTAGATTACCTCAGGAAAATAACCGCCCTCTGGACATATTCTACCTCTCTGCTTCCAGTGTTCCAGTGGCATTCATCTTACAGTATTGCACAGCAAAACTACAGTCCCACCATCTCACCATTAAAAGAATATAGGAGCGAGGAAAATAAACAAGTCAGGAGGAATATAGGAGCAAGGAAAATAAAGGTTACCTTATCAATAAAATGCAAGGATAGAAAGAAGTTTATTTGTCACATGCATGTAGTTGTTGGGGTGTAAAGATGCAGTGAAATTGTGTCTGTTGTCAGCTTAGTTGTGCATTAATGTGGTGAGAGGGGGTCCCAACTGGGATGGAGTGTGTGTGTGTGTGTGTGTGTGTGTGTGTGTGTGTGTGTGTGTGTGTGTGTGTGTGTGTGTGAGAGAGAGAGAGAGAGAGAGAGAGAGAGAGAGAGAGAGAGAGAGAGAGAGAGAGAGAGAGAGAGAGAGAGAGAGAGAGAGAGAGAGAGAGAGAGAGAGAGAGAGAGAGAGAGAGAGAGAGAGAGAGAGAGAGAGAGAGAGAGAGAGAGAGAGAGAGAGAGAGACACTGGGGAGTGGAGGGCTTCCCCTTTTCTCACACATTGAGCATAACATGCCATACTGAGTGCTGCTCTGAAACATGTGCTACTTTTGAAACACTCTGTGTTGCACCACACACACACACACACACACACACACACACACACACACACACACACACACACACACACACACACACACACACACTCAGTGTTGCACAAGCTAACTGAGCACTTTGCAATTTTGTGGAACTGCAATACCTTACCAGAAGGGGGACACAAGAATCTGAAAAAAAAAAAACTTTTCACCACTAGAGGGCACTAAATTACATGTAATACCTTGTGTGTCTTGGCGCGGAGTTGAAAATCATCATTGTAAATCATTACAAATGCGCCATCAACAGGTAGGTTGAATTTGACTTGATTAATGGACATTTAGCCTATTTTCATTTCTGGGTTTTGTAGTTAGTTGCTACAAATGATGTTTTTTTTTTATATATATATATCACCAGATATCATAACCAAAGAAAGTAAAACACCACACAGACAACTAACACAACATAGACATTTTTTAAATCAACTTCATACTGTAGATTTTTCACAACTCTTGGCAACAAGCTGGTTTGCTGTGATGTGTAATATTTATGAAGTTCAGAAATGTGAGGCGACTGTTTAGAAGATCATCTTCTCTGTTTGCTTCACAGCTGTTGGTGGTGCCTTACTCAAAACTGAGTTGTTTATTTTTCAGTGAAAGGTTGTTACTTACACAGCCTACACAGATCCTGATGGAAAAAGAAAAGGTCAGGCTGATCCATTCTTGCCCTAATAAAGTCTCAGAGATAGTGCATGGTGAAAAAAAGGCTTTACCTCTTTGTGTTATAGGCGTGCTGGTGATCTTTGCCAGGCTTAGCCTAGCCGTGTTAGCACTAGTCAGCAGGGGCATAGTAGTGGGGGTGGGTGGGTTCGTTTTTTATTCAGGGTTCGTTTTTGTTAATTATCTTTTTGATATTGGAAGTGTAATAACACACACACACACACACACACACACACACACACACACACACACACACACACACACACACACACACACACATTAGCCAACTACTGTTATCATTTTCATTTGTGTGAAATCCACTCTGAAATCCTCTGAATCAGGACCTCTGATGCCTGAGATCTGAAGAAAACAAAGAAAGAAACCCTGAGGTGGGCACTACTGTTTGGCAGTCACTACAGTAACATGGGACTGATGCCAAACATGGTTTCCATCCACCCACAAACATGTGCATCAAATAAAACTTGTGGCTTTGGGGTTGTTAGTTTACTCATCACAATTCTTAGCTCAGCAAGTAAACCAGGGCAAGGTGGAGGAGTGACGGTGGGGGTGATGTGGGTGTTGCAATAATGCTCTGTTTAATGGGGAAGAAAGATTGATGTGGTTACTTCAACAACACAATCACTGAGCCTTGGATTTGAACAAACCATTAAACTGACTGTTAGTCACCATGGTTTTGTGTGTGTGTGTGTGTGTGTGTGTGTGTGTGTGTGTGTGTGTGTGTGTGTGTGTGTGTGTGAGTGTGTGTGTGTGTGTGTGTGTGTGTGTGTGTGAGTGAGTGAGTGAGTGAGTGTGTGTGTGTGTGTGTGTGTGTGTGTGTGTGTGTGTGTGTGTGTGTGTGTGTGTGTGTGTGTTTGTGTGTGTGTGTGTTTGGATTTTTATCAGGCACCCACATTCATATTTCAATGAAAGCAGTTTGTGTTGAAGTGTTTCTTTGAGCAGAGCCAGTGCTAATGGATGTCCACAGAAGTCAAGTAGTTTTGATGCTTCTCAGATTCTTGTAAACAGCTCTGTTTTTTGGACCAATCAGGAGTCTGTGGTTGTGTATTTTTGAGGTTAAAGTCTAATGGAAAAATGTGTGCTTTCTTCATGACGCCACAAGCAGAAATTCATTTACGTATGACTCGAGAGCTGTCTCTGTCACCCCTGCTGATTTTCGGGGGTGAAGCTTTTGGCCATGCCTCTAACTCCCACTTAGATGTGTGGATTTGTTTAGGCCTCGCTTTAGCACCACCAAAGGGCTGAGAAAGTGCTTTATCTTCACTCACTGTGACCCTGAATAGTCTTTAGAGATTTGTTTTTCGACACACACAGAGGATCTCAGAATATTACCCTCCTCGGTCGCGGTAAACTCTGTGCCCAAGAGGAGACATGTGTTAAGCCAGTCGTGTGGTTATGTAAGAAAAGGGGACAGAAATACAAGTTTTAGGAGAAAAGTTTCCAGACTTCCACTCATTATGGCGGTTAAGGGGGCTCCCAAGCTCTGAGGTCTACAGTACCTCTGCATGTGGCGAGGGTCTGGATATCAGCCCCAGGGACAGGGTGGCAGCGCCGCGCCGCGCGGGGGTGAGCAGGAGACAGAAAACGCCACAAATTAGCATGTTTGACAGGCGAGTCTGTGCTGGTCGTCATGCCGACCAGACGAGACTAACCACACCCATGCCGCTGGCTCACTGCCCGTCAGACTTTCTGCAGAATTCTGTTGACAAGCCAGTTGGTGTGCATGTCATTTTTTATACATGCAAGTAAGCATCGCAAACGTGTAACCACAGTGAAAATTTGAATAATGGTGCAGTTGCTGAAATTACATAATAGTCATTATGCCTAAAATTTTGCATGATATCAACAAAAGACTTGTAGTAAAAGGGGGAGAATGGGGATAAACACCTAACAAAAATATAAATACTGTATGTGATCATCCTGAGAATCACATGAACCCAAATCAGCAATTGCTCATCCCTATCAGTGTGGACTTTTATGGACATGGTGAACAATTAAAATGGATTACATTAATTTTCTTTCTTTCTTTTTTTTCAGCAGTTTTATATCTCATTATCTTTGCTTTATCGAAACACATTTACATGATCACTATCTCTCTGAGTGCTTTAATGACAGCCAAATTTTCTATGAAGATATAAGATCAGGTTCTGGGTTGAGGTACTTTGCATGTTATTTTTAGTTCCGAACATATTATTTGTATTTTTAGAGGATTTGAATAATGGAAACAGGATGCATTATGTTAAAGTTGAGAATCACATTTTTAGTTTACTCAGTAGCCTACTATAAATAACCATCCATTAAAATAATGTTGCAACCTTAGACTTCCCTCTTTCCTCAAAAATGTACCATATCAAAACAATTGACAGGCATTACATTTTGGTTGAGTTATTTCCTCTCAGAGCTCTACAAACCTTTTAAATGCATCCATTTATATTGAGCAAATCACTTGGTCCTCTTTTCATTTCACACATGGCAAACATCTTTGTTTACTCGGAGTAGAATCATCTGAAGTGGAAAAAGCATTAATGTCATGCGCATGGAGCAGGACTGGAACACTTACATGTACTTTCAAGGGCGGGTATTTTTGCATTTCAGCCAGCAGATGAATGAGTTGCTAAGGGTGGACGGGGCTGTTTTTGGATAGCCTACATGGAAATATGTCTTCCTGCAATTGTGCCAACAGACATTGTTTATTGTCGCCCATTATATTTCACCCATGACGCTGAGCTAATTGTCAATGAAAAGCAATGTGACAAGGTCAAGAGTGGCCAACTCCGTACAGGAAAGATGTTAAAGGTCTAGAACTGATATGGGTTTGATCATATCTGCTACCAAATCAGATTTTGTTCTCTAGATGTATGTGGAGAGCCATTATTCACTTCTATGTTCTAGAACAGGGGTGGGCAACAGTTTCAGTCTGAGGGCCACATTGACTTTGGCAAAGTAAGCGGAGGGCCACACATTAGATGACTGCAATTAAACATTACACGGTTAAATGGTACAAATGAATTTGACGCAATTATTGTAGACTACAGCATAATAATAGCTGCCTCTACCATACAGTCTTTTATAAATCTGAAAATGGTTTGCTGTGTTTGACAATTTTCTGACACAGCATACAGCTCACTTTTGGTCCTGGTAGACTGCTTTGTAAAGATACTCTGCCTGGCATTGCAGAAAAATTTTACTTTATTTTTATTTATTTATTTATTTTTATTTATCCTTTATTTCACCAGGGTAGTAACATTGAGACAGTAGTCTCTTTTTCAAGTGAGCCCTGGCCAAGAAAGGCAGCAGATAACCTAAGCACTAAGCAGAAAACACAACACAGAGACATGAAAAGTAAAAAACACACAATATAGAACACAAGCAGAATATAAGCTAAAATAGAGACAGTCAACATCTATGAACAGACATACAACACATAGACATAATACAACAGGTAAGAAAACAATTAGACAAAGATCAACACCAAACAACATGTACCACATAAACACAGTACAAGAGACATTCACAAAATGACAGAGACCCAGTGGAAAACTTAAAAACATTCACATTGGTAATTAAGAATGTCAGCAGCCTGTGTTTTAAAGTCTAAAAGTGGGATAAATATGCTGAGCTTTAACCGTTTTTGGATGTCGTTCCAGGTTGAAGGGGCATTATAGTGGAAAGCTGTTTTACCAAAACTAGTTCTGACAGTGGGTACTTTAAAAAGAATGACATTGTTAGATCTGAGATTATATCTATTATTTGTAGCTAATTCAAATACAGATAGGTATGACGGCAACATGCCAATAACTGCTTTGTAAATGAAAATGACCCAATGAAGCTGCCTGCGAATTGATAGGGGGAGCCAACCAGATAAACTATACAAATTGCAATGATGTGTAGAATACTCTGCACCAGTTATAAACGCAGTGCAGAATGATACACAGAGTCTAGACACACAGAGTGAATTCTTGACAAATCTATTACATGTGCAACAAACACATCAAAATTAGTTGATTCAATTTTCCCCAAAATGTAGACTATTTGACACCATCCATTTGGTTGCATTGATGTAATTGAACCCTCTTTCAAAAATGTCTCAACCCCAAGCTGCCGGTACTTAAAAGCCGCAATATGGCAAGGGTACTTAAAAGCCACAGCATGGCCACACGGCTCCGATAAAATGGCACCAGAATGGCCTCACTATCGACACAAGATATCAGTAGTACCATCAACTTGTCCTCACTCCTCTCCAGAGACCTGCTGAAAGTAGCCACGTTTCCGTCGCCGTGCCTTTCTCATGTCAAAAGGGCAAAATTTCACTGTCATTAGTATTACTTTACAAGATGGAGACAGTCTGTGGTCAAACAGAAACATTTTCCCCACTCTGTTTCTCCCATTTACTGACAGTACATAATTGCTTCTTTTTTGTCATGTACAGACACAAAGACATGAAAAGGCTATTGGTGTTATGGGCTACGGGGTAATGTGTTAGAAATGAGGTTGCATCTTTCACATCCTGGCACTAAAGAAAGTGACCTTTTAATCTTGAAAAGTGATCTTTTTAAAGTTTGCTTGAGTTTCCAGCAATTTGTTGGACTAAATTTGTCCTTTTTGGCCAGTTACTGTCTGCAAGGTTAAAGTGATTGGCCTTTACCGACTGTGACTATATGATTCTTTCCGTCATACATTCTGGAACAATACAATTGCAATATGTTTCCGTTTGGAAATGACGTATTCTGTGCGCTGCTGTCACCTGGTTCCAACTTCGCGTTCAGTAGTAACAGATCGCTGGCTTGTTTCTATCTACTTGTATTTTGACATTGTAGTGACAATGAGTCTTCAAGATCATGGATGTCAATGAAATGTGCAGATTTTGTAAAGGTAATTCGAAAGTAGGGGGGAGAATAACAAACATGTTCCTATACCGTTGAACTACAAGCTGCTGAAGTACAAAAACTCGGCAGGCAAGTTCTGAGACACTGCTCTAAACTGTGTGCTGATTGGCTAAACTGTACGCAAACCGAACAATGTGGGTTGGGTCAGACTACATACTAGACCGAAATCTTTAGGCATAAGTACAGTAGGATGCCGTTGCCAGGCTACAAATCTTCCACCTCCGCTTTAGTTAAACAGTTGAATCTTAAACTTTCTTCAGATCATTCAGCTCTTCTCTGTGACTAACAGTAGAACGTTTAGCTCCAGCTTGCCGAGTGTATCGGAACGGCGTTTGGTACAACATTGTCTAATAGATATGCAAACTTTAGTTTTAGTTTGATTTAGTTTAATTTGTTTTACACATTTTGGTAAAATAACATTTTGGTATACTGTAACAACAATCAAACAAGTCAGACTGACAACCACTTATTACTCAGTAGAGAATAAAAATAGTCTTTATATATCTCATATTTTTTTGCCAAAGGTTAAAGGTCATTAAACAGATCAAGAGTCAAAAATGTTTGTTTGTCTTGCTGGCAGGAGACAAGCTTCAGTACAAGTTCCAGAAAAGGTTTTATTCCAAGTGTTGCTTGATATACGCTTGGAAGACTGAGAAACTGAGATTGCTTTTCTGTCATGTGGATATACAGTATCCGTTTCAATATGGAGACAATGTACTGTTAAACGTATTGAGGATCACTCTTTGTATACTCTGCATGTAGGTCTCTTCACAACAACAACAACAACAACAGTTAAAACTTGTGTTTTCTGTACATTTAAGTGTAAAACTGTGTTTTGTGCTATTAAAAAAAAGTTACTGGTTACACTAGATTGTCATTTTATGCAGTTTTTCATGGCAGTGAAGCCTAGGCTTTTCTATATAGAGTCAGCCCTTCTGCACGGATCCCTGTGCTTTGTTTTTATTTTTGCAAAACACACTGAACTACCTACCGTGAAACTCACTATATAAATAAACTAGCCTTTCCTGTATCACAATCATTACAGTGGGTGGAAAGTTACTGCATGAGAGTATAGGGACCAGCCGCTCAGGATGGAGAGGAGATGTACCGCACCTGGGGGACTTGTAGAAGCATCCTTGAACTTCTGTATGTCTTCTTCTCTTATGTTTTATTTTTTTTTTTTTTATTTTTTTTTTTTTTTTAGCCTTAGTTGGCAGGACAGTGGTGAGAAGACAGGAAGAAATATAGGATGACATTAGGAAATGTCCGGAATTCAAACCTGAGTTCCTGAGGGCATTTGGCCTCACAAGTATGTGGTAACCCTAACCCCCACCTCCCCACACACATGCGCACACACACATTTTGTGTCATTAAGTTCTTTGTAGTTTTCGGAAACTTTCGAAAACCATTATACAACTTACAACATCCAATCCGTTTATCTCGATAAAACAATGTCCAATGCTTGTATAAACAAAGCATGGCCAGTCTGTTATTTCCCTTTCCCCATCCTGCCCCAACTTTATTACCACCAGGCAAATCCAGGCCCTTGGATGTCATTTATTAAGGTGGCCTGGTTGCAACAATTCAGGGAAGCCCCATTCCCCATTCAGATGAATCAGAAACAACCTCGAGTATTTTGAAATGGCAGGTTGCACAATCCCCGCTGCATGTGGTTGTGGTAAAGAAGAGATGTCTTTACCAGATTAAGGGAGAGAGAGAGAGAGAGAGAGAGAGAGAGAGAGAGAGAGAGAGAGAGAGAGATTAAATGAAAAGTATAAAAGAGAATGAGTCACTACTGTACTGTACCTACAGGCACTAAAGAGAATTAAGTAAGACAAGAGGAAAGAAGAGATTGAGAGAGAGAGAGAAGGTGGCTGGAGTACGTTTAGATTTAAAGGGAATATGAAAAAGTAAAAGAGGAAGGAATTATATCAAGAAAGAAAGATAGACAGAGACAGACAGAGAGAGAGAGAGAGAGAGAGTTGCAGAGGGGCAGACAAAGTCCATGTGGTGTCCGAGTGAAAAGTGTGAGAGGGGTGATGCAGAGGGAGTGAGTGTGGGAGGGAAAGGCTGTGTTCTTCTTGATGATGTCACACTCTGAATTCCTGTCGTTAAAAGCAGTGAACCTCTCTCTCGTGTGTGTTTCCACATGCTCAGAGGCAGGACAGAGGACCAGCCACATCCCGCTTTGCTCCACACCAGTCCACTAGGTATGTTTACCACTCATCTGACCAACCGAATGCCTGCATCAGACTCAACTCTTGGGTAGTACTTTATATTAACTGTCTTCTATAAATGGTTATTAAATAGCTTATTAACATCAGCAAGTAGTTATTTAACTGTTAATAGATAACAGTTGACAGTTAGGTAACAGTAATTAACATAAATTTTACAGCATAGTTAATTAGTTAATGAGCTAACAGTCAGTCTACAGTTTGTTATGGCTAAATGATGAAATGGAAAAAACTTAATGGAATTAAATCATCTTACTGATGTTAATAAGCTATTTAATACAAATGTATAGAAGACGGTTATTATAAAGTGGTACCAAATCTTGACTCTGACCTCAGATTGCATGTCAGGTGAAATGAATATGCATAATGCATCTCAAGGCTTTTTGGCTTTTCTTAAATAGAAGATGAATGAGAAAATCTTGAAAGGTTGAATTAAAATAAAATTAATAGAAGCAACAGCTTGATTTTTAAGGTCATAAAAATGTTCATATGAAATAACCCAGAAACTTATTTGTTTTACTAACCCAGAAACCACTTATTTGTTTTACTTTTATGCGGCTCTGAAAAATCTCTGACACCTAGGATTAGGGTTTGAGTTACCCCTAGGTCTGTCTTTTCCGAGCATAGCCTTGCACAGACACATCCTGTCATGTCAGATCAGGTACAGAATCATTCCACAGAAATAGATCTCTGTCTGAACAGAATTCTTCATATTGTGAAATGTGCTACAAAATTCCACAGAAATAGATCTCCGTCTGAACAGAATTCTTCATATTGTGAAATGTGCTACAAAATGCAATACGTTGGACTGAACAGTCCATTAATTTGTTATTATTATGTCTATCGGAAATTGATACTGTGAGCCGTTGTGCAAATGTACCTTTGCTGTGCCTTGTGTTTCTTCATCTCTACTGTGATAAGATACACTGACACTGCTGTGAGAGATATTTACTTTGAGGGTAATTAGCACTCCATGAAAGTATGCATGCAATTTACCACTTTACCCTGTTCATTTCTTTTCCCCTTTTGTTTTCTTTTTATCTTGAAACCTCTCATGCTTACAGTATTTTGTTTTTGGTTGCCACACCAAATGGCACATACTAACCCAACTGACATCGGTGACTTTCAGAGGCATTTCTTTCCTTTTTTGCATGGACATAAATCATGTTATACAGTATGTTTCATCCCCTTCAACAATCTCAGTTCCAATGAAACACCTACTGTATGTCTCGACAGCTTTCATATGGAGACCAACTCCACCACCACAGCAGCCCCCTCTGTCTTGCCCCTAACCGACCTGGTCATCGCATGGAGCAATGGCAGCGGTAATAGCACCCAGTGTCCCGAGTCAGAGCACTGGGACTGGTTGTATACTATGCAGCCAGCGTACATGGTCGTCCTCTCTGTGCTGGGCATTGTGGGAAATGTATTCGTCTTGGTGGTCTTCTGCTTCCACAAGAAGCCGTGCACCGTGGCGGAGATCTACCTCAGCAACCTCGCGGCGGCGGACCTGCTCCTGCTCTCCTGCCTCCCTTTCTGGGCGGCCAACGTGGCCAACAACTTCCAGTGGCAGTTTGGAGACCTCATGTGCCGTTTGGTCAACGCTGGCATCAAGATGAACACGTTCAGCAGCATCTATTTCCTGGTGATGGTCAGCGCCGACCGCTACGTGGCCCTGGTGCACGCCATGTCGCACGGGCGCATGCGTCGGCCGCTCTACGCCAAGATCAGCTGCCTGGCCGTGTGGTGCCTGGGGCTCCTCCTGGTCATTCCTGTGCTCAACTTCCGACAAGTCAAATACTTCCCCAAATTCAACATAAACGCCTGCGTCCTTGAGTTTCCCAGCTTGACGGTGCAGCTGGCCTGCGACGCCGTGCTGATCCTGCTGGGCTTTGTGGCGCCCCTGACGGTCATCTCCTACTGCACGTACCGCATCATCCGCGCCCTGCACGCCCAGCACGTGGAACGCTTCAACGCAGAGAACACCGAACGCAAGGCCACCTTCCTGGTGCTTGCAGTACTGCTGGCTTTTCTCTTCTGCTGGATCCCCTTCCACCTGCTGACCATTGTGGATATCTTGTGGCACCTGGGTGTGGTGACCGGCTGCACCTTGGAGCAGGTGCTGGACATCTGCAGCCAACTGTTTACCTACTTGGCCTTCAGCAACAGCCTGCTCAACCCCATCCTCTATGTGATCGTAGGGAAGAACTTCAGGAAGAAGGTCCGTGAGCTGGCCCAGCAGATCAACCTGAGCCGGAAGAAGGCGGGCTCCACCAAGTCCCAGCTGTCCACACTGAAAACATTTGCGTCCAATTGACTGCTTGTTTAGTCTACAGTTGTTTAGTTTAGTTTGTGATCAAGTGACTTTTTAAAGATATACTTTCGAAACATGCTGTTGGACTTGAATAGCTCTTCTTGCACTAACACTCCTTGACAGGAATTCGCCCCATTGCTGCAAATGTTTAGCCATAGTCAGTGTTAATAAGACTTCATCAAAAGTCATGTTTAGCCATACACAACTAATAATCAATAGTATTGAATAATAATTATCCTACATTTACTAGACTCGCTGCATTATATTACAAATATTATATTATAGCAAATGTCAACTCTACAGAACAATTTAATAGTTAACTGCACTTGGCATTTGGCCTTATATTGTATCTACAGTGTATTTCTCTTTTTAGAAATTCTGCAAACTAAATTAACGGCTCTATTAAAGTCAACGTAACAAAGCTCTAAACTTTTCCCAAAAAATGTTCCATGGTTGCTATTGATGCTAAAGTGTTCTTCTCCTATATCAGCAGCCTATGGGTATACAGTATGTCATTTAGCTCTGTCTTTTCCAAACTCCAGATTTACCTCATTTCATCAGCATTGTACAGGATATTATATATATTATATATATGTGGGTAGGTTATCTGTGGATGTATTAATGCACTGTTTTATATTATTTGCTGTCAGTATTACTATCCGCCAATTGCCTGATTATATGTGCTGTTGTTGTTTACGACTTTGTTCATATTTTGTGTAGCTGTAACCTGTTTACATTATATGTATCAGTGTTCTCATGGAATACCGACATCCCATGTATCTTCCATTAATATTTTGTTTTACAAGATGGGAAACATGTATATATTGAATCTGTCCATGTCAAGTATTTAGAGTGACAAGAAACGTTGAGTTTTCAACATACAGTTTTGACAGTGTGGTAGTGAATTGAAGGGAAACATGGTCAGTTCCCATTTGAGAAAATCATAACTCTATACTTAGTGGTGACTGAAGCTAAATGAATCTTAAGACAATATGAGTCACGATGTGGTGGGTTCTTGTTTTTTTTTTCCGGGAACGATTTTCGAGTGTTTTTGAAGCCTAGTCTGTCTACCTTGTAAAGAATATGGCAAAGACTTTCCACTGGTTGCACAGACAGACTTTTCTTGTGGGTCTGGAACAGCAAACTTTAAAAAAAAAAAAAAAAATTGTCCTCCTTATTTCTGTTTTGCGGTTAGACATTAAGTTCAGACATGTGGCCACAGTCATACCCACATAGTCATGCTTTCTGCCAGACAGGAAGAGGCCTCTGACTGTGTCAGACCTTTTTTTAATCCAATGTGTGGGGACATGCAGAAACTTATTAACTCACATGGCATTGCTTTCTGTATGTGTTTATGTGTCTAATAAAGTCCCCTCTCCAGTTACGTGGAGCGTCTCCAGTTCTTTTGTTTTCATTTATCCCATGTGGTTGCGGCTTGAATCAGTATTGTAGCCTTTTGACACCCGGCCCCAGAGCAATGAGAGAGAGTGGTTAGAGAGAGGGTGAGGCCCTGTTGTGTAACACGCAGAGTGGTTCACAAGAAGGCCATCTGTTGCTTTAAGCCTATCTACAAATCATCTTTATTTGTTTCTAAAGAGTCCAGGTGAGATAGCAACCTCACGTACTGCACATACTGTATGTGCCTAGTGCTTAGCAGGGTAGAATTAATGTCCCTCTTCACTAGAGCAAGTAGTAGACGACATGTGGTTGCCACAATCACAGGCCTTGCACAAGAATCAGTGAAAGGAACAAGTGATATATTTCCTCATGACAGTTCTTTAAGAGTTATTTATGGATTTGTGTTTTGAAAGCGCATCATTTTTCTGTTGAAGCAGTGACACTATGACGTTGAACGCCTCTGAGAATGTGCTGATGGGGGTCGTCCTGGGCAACGAGAGTGACTGCAACCACACGGAAGCCTGGGAGTGGCTCTACGCCATGCAGCCAGCCTACATGAGTGCCATCAGCGCCCTGGGCATCACCGGCAACGCATTGGTCCTCGCCGTCTTATGCCTGCAGCGACAGAACCGCACGCTGGCCGACATCTACCTCGGCAACCTGGCTGCAGCCGATCTGTTGATGGTCTGCTGCCTGCCCTTCTGGATCAACACCGTCCTGAACCGCTTCAACTGGGTCTATGGCACTGCTATGTGCAAGCTAACAGGCCTCTTAATTGGGATGAACTACCTGTGCAGCGTGCTCTTCCTGACCGTGGTGAGCGTGGACCGCTACCTGGCGCTGGTCAAGCCGTTTGCCCACCGCCAACGGAGGCTCCACACGGCCGTGGCCTGGGGCGTGTGTGGTGGTGTGTGGGTGCTGGGAGGGATGCTCAGTCTCCCAGCGGTCCTCTACCGCTCTGTGGACTTCATGCCAGAATTTGGGATCGATGCGTGCCACCTGGCCTACCCGCATGCGAGCTGGCGCGTCCGCTTCAACATCACTGCCAACCTGGTGGGCTTCCTCGTGCCTGTGCCCGTGGTGGCGTTCAGCTGTTATCACATCATCGCCGTCCTCAATGATAGACGGGTGCGGCGGAGCACCTCAAGGCATAACGAGAGAAAGGCTGCGTCTTTAGTGTTGGTGCTGCTGGCTGTGTTTGTCCTGTGCTGGCTACCGTTCCAGCTGGTCATGTTCCTGGACACTTTGAACTACTACCAGGTCATCTCTGGTTGTCTTCTTGAGCACAGTTTGGACATCTGGACCCAGCTGGCCACCTACATTGGCTACAGCAACAGCGCCATTAACCCTTTCCTCTACGTTATCGTTGGCAAACACTTCAGACAGAGAGCTTGTGCTATATTCAGCACAGTACAGAGCTGTGATAAGAGACAAATTATTTTGGTAAACAATAGTAGTGCAAAGTCTAAGTACACTGAATGCAGCACTGTGTGACTTCTGCTCTTGGTTTTGTTGTCATGCAGTATGTATCTTACCTCACTCACGTCAGATCATGCGCTACGTAACTTTCGTAAGGCACTTCCGCGCAACGATCTGATGTTGAAGCCCATCAGAGAGATTTCAAGCCATTATTCTCTAACCGGACCAATCAGGGCCGCTGGCTGCTGTAGAGGGTGTGACGTAGCGAAGAAGCAACTGTTTTGAATCCAACCAATCCAACAAACGTAACGAGCGTCATCGGTTGGTTTCGATGTGGTTGGCTGCAGTGTACGTCAATTAAATTGATGGACAAGCCGTTTGCCCAGTTAGATTCAAGGATTTCTGGCTCCTGAAATAATTCGTCTATCGCTGAATATCAGATGAACGCGCGTAGCGCTACATCTGACGTGAGTGAGGTAAGTATGTATCATCACTACCTACAAAATGGAAAAATGACACTTTTTTCGTGATTTTCGAGATTTGAATGATTGTTGTTGTTTGAAGCATTATACTTTCTGTCTGGATATGAAATTCCAGCATGATGAATGAACTTACTTAATTTTGTTGCATATGAGACAGTAGGCCTAGTTGTTGACTGTTGTTACATTATTTCTTAAAGAGCAGCTTTACTTTATCAGTAATTGCACATGTTCTGACCCTCTTGACAGTCAGGAGTACAGCTATACACTGTAACACTATATGTATACACTAAACCAGGGCTATTCAATTGGCGGCCCGCGGGCCATATCCGGACCGCACGCGGCCCAGATGCGGCCCGGACACGGCCCAGATGCGGCCGACGTGGTTCATCACCTTTAAAACTAAAATATAGTCATCAGTCTCCAAAACTTAATATATACCTTATAATTTGCAGAATATTACTAAATAGATAATGTGTCCCCAAACTACGTCAATTTAAGTGGCTTTAATACATTAGGAAATATTTTTTTAAGGTATTTTCCACCGTTCATTCTCTATGGCGATTCTAAGCAAGTACATGTAATTCCGGTTTTGGCCACCAGAGGATTTTGGCGCTGTTGCACAGCCTTTTTATTTATTTTTTTAAGCCTGTTTGGTCTATTGATGCAGCATTTCTTCTTATGACAACTGTACTTATATTAGAGTCCTTGCGTGTTTACGTGTTATTTTAAATTTTTCTTTTGGCCCCCTTGGAAAACTAATTGAATAGCCCTGCACTAAACTTTAACACTATATGATATACTGACTGTAGAAGCTTTGTGCAAACACTGAATGTTAGAAAAACAGAACTCACTCAAACAGAACCCATTTGAACGCCCTACAGTTAGTAGAATTGCTTTGTGATATGATAGGCCGGTGTATTGTGGACACATGAGCAGATTCACAGTATGTAACAGTGCATGACTCATGAGGTATACCAGCAACAGTACTGCACATACTGTAGCTCAGTTGCAAAGGGAAGCTGCAATTGGTCGTGGTATCATGAAGTTCAGCTAAAAACCCAAGATTTCTGGATAGCAATCATTCGAATAAAGTATATTAGAAATATATAAGCTAATTTCTTTTTAACTGTTGGGGAATTCCTTAAAAGCAGCAAATGTTTATATGTTATTTACATGTTTTCTGCAACACTAGTGCACTACACTACTCATTAGGAAGTGAGCTATTTTTTTTTTTGTTTTTGTTTGTTTTGTGATGCTCTTTCCAAAATCTGTGAGATTGATTACTTGAATAAAACTTTGTTTCTTGGGTAAATGAAATCAAAAAACATTGCTAATATTCTAAAGATATCTGTGAAAAGTGAGTGTTGGTAACTGAAGTTGGAATTGTATGGATTTTGAATATTCTGTATAGATGTGTATTTTTGACATGAGTAATTTGTAGCATTACGTATGTGACAGAACATTTTGTAGAATTTTCCTGTAAAAACTGCAGCTAAATAAATAAATTCCTCAAATGACACAATAATCATAAAAATATGAGGCATTTTTTTTGTGAGAATTCACATTCTGTGGAATTGCCTTAATACAAATGAGTGCGTAATGACCATTCATCTTTTACTGGACAGCCTTTGTCTCTTTTTCACTTTCACTTACATTCTTTACTGATGGACACCCACAGTCACCCTATCACGTCCCCCAGTCATATTGCCCACCCCTTGTAGCCGATCAGATTTCCTCCACTTAGAGCTGCTGACCATTTATCACTGTACATCATGTCAGACCATTAATCCATTACTTCCAATGTCCACCCCTACTTTACCCACTCCCAAAATGTTCCTCACCCTAGCTGCTTCTCATCCATTAAATTCTCTAATGAAACCATCAACATTCACATACTGTAGCCAGTTATTGGAATTAGCCAACAGTATGTTTTAGAGGACATTCTACCTATTGTGAACCCAGCTGAGAAAACTGAAATTAAATTAATGAATGAAATGAAATGAACAGAGAAAGATGTGAATGTTTCAGGTGTGGTATTCCCACAATTTCACATTTACCAAATCTGATCAGCACAGTGTTCTCTCAGTTTCACTTATTACACAATAAAACAAACAGTACAAAAGTCTATCCTTGTTACTTTCTGTTGCGTTGTTCTTACCCACTCTTTACCTAGTACATTATGGGCCATAATCTAAAGCATTACCTAAAGTTAAAGTAAAAATCGCTATCACAATCTCTTATATCATCGGATATGTCCATCAAAATAAATATCAGTTCATCAAATGTATCCTATCTAGTGAGGGCTGATATCTTCAGAGAGAGGATAGTTTCTCAAGTGTTGAAACATGTGTCTTGCTCCCAGTATTTTGGATACATTCTGTTTCCAGCCAACAAGAAGATAAGTTTGAATAGTGTAAACAAGTGGAGTCACCCCGACCAAGGCTGAGGGAGAGGAATTCTTCTGTGTTTACACTGTAGAGTTCCCCCGCTGTAGAAGGAATGAACGTGTAGGAAGAGCTCCTCATCTTCAAACCAAACATCAAACTTTATCCAAAGAAAAATCTGATCTCCAGGTACGTAAGTCTCTTTTTGCTTATATCACACATGCTACTTTACAAACTTGAAAGAGCAAATGTCTGTGAGCATTATTACCTTATTAGAACGATGTGTCGACCATAGCATAACCTGTTATGCCCTCAGACAGTAATACAGTACAGATCTTTTATAAAAGATTCTGTTAAACTATATTTACTGATTTTTAGGATAATGTTAGTTATTATTTTCGTTTATGACCCAGAGCCATGTTTGACAGATATGAGTGGGGTGTCCTAAAATCATATTCTGTTTTTAATTTAGATGGTTGAAATGATTCACCATTTAAAAATATACTGTATCACATCCATCATTTATCTTCGCAATTCACAAATTAGATAAAACATCATTTAGAGATCTTGGATGTGTCCTTACTATTTAAAGTCCAGTTAGTGATATTGGGAGCTCTTGAGTCCAGAAATAAGACAGAATGTATGATGATGTGAAAATCCTTGAATAACAAACATAACTGTCAGACAGGTTATTGGAACTGGCTAATGAGAGCTGCATTGTGTTGCCTTTCTAGATAGCCTAGCAGGGCCATTACGGTGAGTGAGTATGGATATATACCAGACCCCAAACGTCAGCTTTCCGACATTAGCCACCGTGGACGATTATGATGCTGTGTGGGATCTGGTCCACACCATCCTTCCACCCTACATCTTTACCCTCAGCGTGGTGGGAATTCTGGGGAATGCCTTCGTGCTCGGAGTCTTCCTGCTTCAGAGGGCTAAGTGGAGCGTTCCCGAAATTTACCTGGGCAACCTCGCTTTAGCCGACCTTGTGATGCTGGTGCTGCTTCCCTTCTGGGGTGTCAACGTGCTCAACAACTACGACTGGCCGTTTGGGGAATTCATGTGTCAGATCGTCAGTCTCTCCCTCACCACCAACATGTACACAAGCGTGTTCCTCCTCACCATGATTAGCGTGGACCGCTACCTGGCCCTCGTGCAGACCATGAGGGCCCGCTGGCTGCGGCGGACACGCTACGCCAAGGTGGTCTGTGCCATTCTGTGGGTACTCGGTGTGGCCGTGTGCGCCCCGGTCCTGCCCCACAGAAAGCTGGAATATGACCCTGAGTACCGTGTCATGTCTTGTATCCTTGACTACCCGAACGACTCCTGGAAGGTAACGCACCACGTCCTGCTCAACCTGATGGGTTTCGCCCTGCCGTTCCTGGCCATCTCCTTCTGCAGTGTCAATGTGGTGAGGGCTCTGAACCAGAGGAGGGACAGTGTGTACACCTTGGACAGAGGGGATAGGAAGGCCACGCTGCTGGTGTACGCCGTCACGCTCTTTTTCCTCGTCTGCTGGGGCCCGTTCCACCTGTTCACCTTCCTGGATGTGCTGTGTGACTTTCAGGTCTTGGAAGTCACCGAATGGCAGGACATCACAGCCATCGGGAACCAGTTTGCGACGTACCTGGCCTTTCTGAACAGCAGTCTGAATCCGGTGCTGTACGTCTGCACTGGGCAATACTTCAGGAGGAAACTCAGCGAGATCTACCGAAGATATGATCGCTCCAGGGGATCAGACGCCATGACACAGCGCTCAGTTGTGTCAACATTTCTGCACAAAACAGATCATATCAAGCCTGTTGTCTTATGAAGTTGTCAAGTGAATAGGTCAAGTATACTGTATGCTCCCTAGTTAGAGTGGGATTTCTGGGCAGATTAAGTACAGTGAAGAATGATTTAAGATTATTTGTGGCTCAGTGGTGTTTTTTGCCCCCAACCACACCTTCCAGGCAGCACAGCCTAAAAGGCACTGCCTCAACCCTTACCCTAAACCTAACCCCCTCAACCCTCATCCTAACCCTAAACTGAGGGGAGTAGTGCCTTGAAGACAGCGCTGCCTGGAAGGCACTGTTGAGGGCAAAAATATACCAAAGACCTTATCTGTGAGCCATAACTGAAATGATGGGCAGAGTGTACTTTTAGCTAAAGCTAATTTCATGACTAACTGAAGCTAATTTAATAAAATAAGCTGCACCATGTTCTCACATACTGACTTACACTATGTATTATGTAAGGGATAATGTATTGTCCACCGGTCATTATAGAAAAATATTTCCCGAGAGGAAGAACCGGAGACCGACGTGCAGCGGAGCTGCTGCAAAGGTAAAAATCTATTTTGATTGGTTCCCTTTCTCAGGTAAACAAATAGAGACCTGATGACCATGCTTAGCCGCGTAGCACATCAGTATGTGAGAACCAGGCACCATGTATAATCCACAGACAAGTGTTTTAGACAAGATTGTGTATTGACTGCAGTGCACACGTGTATTAATCACATGCATGTATTAACCAGTTTATCAAACATTATTTAAAAAGTGGAATCAGATTGAGATATATTAAAAAAGTAAATGGAATGGCACATTCTCATGTACAGTGTAGACTTTCCGCTAGCTAAAGATATTTTGCGAAAATAAATGTATTAAGCTTGATTATAGTTTGTTACTGTAATCCACATGCTAATTAAATAGAGTTCTCGCCTCACAAGCATGCCACTCTTATCTTGCCTGAGAGGAAACACAGACGTATGGGCTTCTGTAAATACCTTCATTAAAGGCTAAGCTCTGCAGCTTTGTGTGACAAAGTGCAGGGCCTCCAGACTTGCTGCTTGTGGCTTGTTGTTCGAGCTGCATGCACAGAGACCAGTTTAAAAATGGTCGGTCTGGTTTTGTATTCTTTGATGCTACCATATCAGGCGTGAAATCTGTTTTGAATTCTTGCTGGTACAACTATTAAGATCTCCATCAATTCATAGTGTTCACCTCTACCCTGGATATATCTTTCCTGTGTTGCATACTACTACTGAACATTTTAGTTGTTCATAGTTCTGTACCACACCAGTTTTGACACCCATAATAGACCATAAAAGAAAAAAAAGATATCAATATGCCTATTTATATTGGTGAAACATTTATTTATACATTGGCCTATGTGTTTAATATTATTGGTTCTTTCCATTTGTTATCAGGCTATGTCAAAATCCACAGCTAGGCTACTGTCTTCTTTGTTGCCTCTGTTTGGGCAGATCCAGAAAGGCTGTTCTGTGTGATGCTTGCACTTACTCAAGTGAAAATTGCCACCACCTTGTGGACAGCATTGTGGAGTGCACTACTATGAAGTGTACTAAACTACTACAGTGCACTCTTCCTTAGGGCCATAATATTGTCACCTAGAAAACACACTTCAAGTCTGTTGGCCTCAGTAGTCATTGTAATAGTGGAGGATTATATTATTATTTGTGTGTATTACACCAAGTGTGTAAGATACCATCACAGGTTGCATGCAGCACGCTTTGCAGCTTATCTTCACCTGAGCTGTGGTCAGCTACAAACGTTGTGAGACGGAAAGTCTAACATTTGATTTCCTGTTTACTGCTGTCTCCACAGTCAAGAACATGAGTATGTTGTCAAAGCTAGACAAGACCAATGTCTTTCTCAATTTTTGAAAAGCAAGACCCCTACTGATTTTATTGGAGAAGCCCAACAGTCTGTAGTTGTATTAGGAGAGGTTTTTAAAACAGTGTTTGTTTTGCATGATTCACTATTAGTGTGACCACAGGTTGCGGTTTCTATACAGGTTACAGGAAAGAAGATATCTTGTAAAGGTGTCCTAGTAAGTGTGAGGTGAGTGAAGTTTTGCGTGAGTGAAATCTGTGAACTCACCTTAGACATGCAGGAGGCCTACTTACAATGATATGATATATGAACTCTATCAGTGGATCTTCCGTCTTCATTTGCCTCTTCAATGTCACAAAACACTCAATGAACATTCAGCTAAAAAAAAAAAAAAAGCTTATGCTATATTATGCTGGTTTTAGATATAGTTTCATCTGGATTGTCATGCCAGAACACATATTGTAGCAAAACTGTGTAACTTTTGACCATTTGAAGTAAGCATCCAATCAAATTTAGTACCTTGATAACTGGTTGTCCACCTTTCATCAGCATGTCCAAATAGACATTGCTCAAGTAGGCTGCTTATATTTACTATGGAAGCTGGGAATGGCTGGCCATTAAAATCAGTTAGAATGATCATCACAAAATGGTCAAACCAGTAAAACCATCAAAACTCATAAAGTTGGCAAAAAAAGACTAGTTAGTCAAAGACTAAGCCAGTTTAAACCAGCCAAACCCAGCTACCACCTCAGGCCTTTCCGGCTGATTTTTTGACTCACTGTTTAATGTACATGCAATTAGAGAGGCAGACAACAACCTTTAGTAAACTAAACTGAAATACTCAACTTCTACAGTTCCACACGACTTCCCCAATCCCCCAATTTTTCATTATTGTACCACAAAGAGCTCGTCATGTTCTCCTATTCTAAGAACACTCTGCATTTTCAGTAGTTTTACCTCGCTGTATTTGCATGTGGGCAATTGCACAGGAAATGTTATGTTGTTGTCACGCAACTTCTATATAATCCCATGGTATGGTATGAAGTGAAGGAGCTCTTTTTTTTGTTTGTTTGGCTGTTACGTAAACTTACAGGAAGAAATTGTATGAAACATTTTACCTAATCATCCACATCCCACAAATATCATGGCATAATGTTAAGTCTTTGGAATGGTAAGTCTTTGGCCAATGTATACCATCATTTTGAGTTGAATATTCTTCCTAATAGTATGTCATTTTACTTGACCTGTTTTCATCAGATTTTCCAAATGTACAATTTGCATTTGGTGTACCTACACTCTGTTGTTATTGAGAGGAAGATAAACTAATATATGAAATTTGAGATGTGGATAAACTCCCCTACACCCCCAGTGATGGCTGGACAGTACATGAGGATATACAGTAGTCAAATAAGCCTTATGTCCAGATCACAAAAAAAACCCTATGTCCAGATCACAATAACAGATATCTTATTTGTATATATGATAAACACAAACAAAAATACTTATCAGGTCCCTGTTTGCAAACAACTCGGGTTCACCTAAAGTGCAAGCATCATAAGGAAATGCATAGTACTTCCTTTTGGCAACAAATTTGGTAACCAAACAGTAAGTTTCTATGCCCCCTCAGGCTAACCACAGTGGTTAGAACCACTACAGTATGGCGCCATAGACGTTGAACACAGAAACAGAATGGGTTGCTCAGGTCTGCTTTGTGCTTACAGACTAGCTCATATTGTGCATTAACAATACCAACTCGCCTATCCAGATGATTATTCACTTCACTATAGACATCTCTAAAGACATAGGAGAGCATTTAAGGACAATCATGTATGAGAAGTTGGGTCTGCATCATTGCACAAAGTATTATAGGAGCTGTGCACAGTATGCACAAAAGATATATTGTAACTGCCCACAACTAAGCAAACAGACTTTAGACTAGCTAAATAAGGGATTGCTGACATTACAACGAGTAACAACCCTTTAGTGTGGTTTCAAGGCTGGATTTATGGACTGTATATCTATGTGTGTGGTCCCTGCTCAGCCCCATAGCAAAAAAAAACAAAACAAAACAAAAAAAACCTTAAGGCATAGATGACTCATATTATCTCCTAAACAAAAATAATCCAATGGGATATACCTACTGTACAACCCTATTTGCATATTGTTGTATTTGCATGGTTCCATGGATCCCTGAAAAACCTGCCTGTTCAGCGATGGCTTAGCTCCAGACAGTCACTGCTGCTTCAGAGCCATGATGGAGCCAAACATGGCTTTTAACAGCAGCAGCAGCAACCGCACGTCTCTAAACTGTGGGGTAGAGGATGTTGTTGACCGGTACATGTACCCCACCGCATATTCTGTGTTCTTCATCATTGGATTTCCAGCCAACTGCCTTTCCTTGTACGTTGCCTGCCAACTGATGTTTAGGGGCAACACTGTGGCTGTGTACCTCGTCAACTTGTCCGTGTCCGACCTTCTGTACACCATCACGCTGCCCGTGTGGATCGAGCTGGCTCGTGGTCGTCCAGTGGACAGCACCCTTTGTAGCTTAATCACACTTGTTATGTACAACAGCTTCTATGTGGGCACGGGGCTACTGTGCTGCATCTCCATGGACCGCTACCTGGCCGTGTACTACCCTCTCCACTACCACTGGGTGAGGGAGGTGCGGACGGCTGTGGTGGTGAGTGTTGGGGTGTGGGTGTCCGAGTTGTTTGTGCACGCCTGCCTTCTGGCCCTCTCCGGTAACTTTGGGTCCTTCTCCGCCCGACGTCTTTGCGAAGAGAAGATGCCCATGAACTCCTCCGATGCCACCGTGGCAATCATTCGAGCCGTACTTGGCTTTCTTCTGCCTTTGCTCCTAATGATCTTCTGCTTCTGCCAGATCATGAGGGCCCTCTACAGCAGCAGCTCAATTGAGGTGGTCGAGCGCAAGAAGATCCAGAAGCTGCTGCTGCTCCTACTTATCACGTACATGGTGGCCTTCACCCCATACCAGCTGGTGATGGTCTTGCGGGCTGTGCTAGAACCAGAGGGGAACTGCAGCAATGCCATACTCCTCAGGGACTCATTCATGGTGTTTGTCGCCACCACCACAATCAACAGCGTTGCTGACCCTATCATTTATTGCCTTCAGAGCGAGAGCGCCAAGACAGAGCTGAGGGCTATGCTGAGGACTGGGAGGAAGCTCACCCTGAGAAAGATTTCCAGCAGAGACAGAGACAGTGACATCGCGTCTGTTGCCTAACTGCCTAACACTGAAATGGGACACAGAAAATTTTAGTCTAGATTGGATTGGACATAAGTATTTGTATTTGTAATTATTGTGTCATTTGTATTTTTTATAACAATTTTCATAGTGCATTGTGCAAACTGCTGTGTTTGCAATGTTGGACTTGGGATGTCACCATCATGCACCATCATGTGTTGAGCACATTGTGATTGAGATGCACTACAGCATAGATAATGCTCTTCCTGATCCTCCCCTTTTTTGACACTTCTTGCTTTTGAAACTTCCTGTTTCTTTAACTACATGAGACAGATGAAGAGGGGAAACCTTAATGTTTTACTCCTTTTTACTGTTAATGATTTCAGAAAGAAATGTACCTAGTGTATGATTGTGTTGTGTGTAATGGCTGATGGAATACTCGAGCTATTCACGTCGACTGTAGAGTTTTTGTGCAACAAAATGGCTTGATTTTGATGCAGATAACTTATTTCCTGATGTAAATCCAGCCCTGAAAGCCCTGTGTAAGTAAAACATTTTTGAATTATAATCAGAAACATTGAAATTTGTTTATTTTACTGTGTGTTATTGTGTGTTAGTGAGTGTCAGGGAAGCCGATGTGGTTGACAGTATCTTGCACCATCAAGTGCTTATAATTTACATAGGATGAGGTTGATTAACAGTAAATGCAGTTTGACCACATAACTGATGTACATGTACAGTATTATTTTTAGCCAAGTGAGTATATCAAATATATTTTCTAAAGGCATACTAGGCAATACTACGATTTTCACATTTTTTTTTAAAAAAAAGAGTTATATATAACTTTTTTTTAAAAAAATGTGAAAATCATATAACTTTTTTTTTTTAAATGTGAAAATCATAGTAATCTCAACATATACTTTAAAAAAAAAAAAAAAAAAAGATGTATATAGCAACATTTTAGATTCTCACCAATACATGTGATTTTACTTGCAAATTAAAGAACAGGAACAAGCGATGATCATGTTTCTGTGTAACATTTTCCCCATAATAAACCATTTAATCATCAAAGTGAAGCTACAAAGCTGGTAGCCTGGTCATTGCCTTTCTGCGCAATTCCCATCTCCCTTCAGTTCTCTGTCTGGGATTGGTCCCATTTAGATTGATTTCCCATCTCCCTTCAGTTCTGTGTCTGGGATTGGTCCCATTTAGATTGATTTCCCATCTCCCTTCAGTTCTGTGTCTGGGATTGGTCCCATTTAGATTGATTTCTCATCTCCCTTCAGTTCTGTGTCTGGGATTGGTCCCATTTAGATTGATTTCCCATCTCCCTTCAGTTCTGTGTCTGGGATTGGTCCCATTTAGATTGATTTCTCATCTCCCTTCAGTTCTGTGTCTGGGATTGGTCCCATTTAGATTGATTTCCCATCTCCCTTCAGTTCTGTGTCTGGGATTGGTCCCATTTAGATTGATTTCTCATCTCCCTTCAGTTCTGTGTCTGGGATTGGTGCCATTTAGATTGATTTCTCAGGAAGCATCCCTCCCTGCCTGGCTAATCAGCAAGCAGAGTGAGGTGTTTGTGAATGTTGTGAGAGAAGTATAAGCCAGGCTATCAGTCAAGGTCTGATCCAATGTTTTTGAATTTAAACTAGGCTTAATCACATAAGCGCCGATATCATTAACGACTGCAGGAATACCCCCCAGATCCAATGTGTTTGAATTTAAACACCTTCAGTAAACAACTGTTTCTCAATAGCTGAAAATCCAGACCTTCTGTATGAAGAAAAGCGTAGAACAAGGGGCTGGTTTTTACCAGGCTACGAAGCTGCTAAATGAACCTAAAAATATTGCCTGGCCCTGGTATGCCTTTAAAAAGCACATTGGGCCCATAATACAATTTGAAGTGACTGTTTACTGAATGCCTTACATAGAAATACAGCTGTTAGACTGGATGTGAAAGGTAGCCTAATAAGACTGGTCTAAATGATTCCAAGGTTAAGGGGCAATAATTAAAATATTAGTTCCTTTAATTTTTGGGCCCAAAATTCATGATCAAAATTCACGATCACAATGGGAGAAACACATGTGACTTCACTTTTCTGTAACATGAACCTAGACAACTAGTTTAATTCTATTAAACTCATCAACTCTACGACAAAGCTACTATGTGATGCCAATGTATTTATTGGCAAACAGATAAAGTATGAACTTCACTTTCACTTTTCACTTTTTATTGATAGAGGAAAATGGTTCCCGATCCCATCCACTGCGAGCATGTCCATGACCATATGATGGATAACATAAAGACGCCCTTTGTCTTTCTGCAAATATCCGTTTTCATCTTTGGTTTCCCTTCCAACTGCTTCTCGTTGTTCGTCTCCTATCAGCACATAAAACAGGGCAATGAGCTGGGCGTCTACCTGATGAACCTGGCCCTGGCAGACCTCTTCTTTATCCTGATGTTGCCTGTCTGGGTGGACTACATATTAAAGGATGATTGGCAACATGGGGACAGCGCCTGTACAGCATGTGTCTTCCTATTATTTACTCACTTTTATGCCAGTGTGTCCCTGTTGTGTTGCATTGCGTTTGACCGCTACCTGGCCGTGGTTCACCCCCTGAGGTACCCTTATCTCCGGAAGCTTGGACCAGCCATGGGCATCTGTATGCTTTCGTGGATCGTCAGCCTGGCCTACAACGCCCTCACTGTGTCCAAGCAGAGTGTGTACAGGGTGTATGTCGACAGCGACCAGAACTCTACTCAAAACTATACAATCTGTCTGGACATCTTCCCTTTGCCCGAGGAACAGGTGTCGGTCAACATCGTTCGCTTCTTCATTTGGTTCCTGGTCCCCTCTGTGCTGGTGGGGTTCTGGTGCTGGAAGATCAACAAAGAGGTCCAGTCCAACCGTGCCACTGAGGAGAAGGAGTCTAAGCGTGTGTGTCGTCTCCTTGGAGTGGTGCAGCTAACCCTGCTCGTCTGCTTCGGCCCCATCCACATCATGCTTCTCCTGAGGGCTGTGCTGGAGGACTGCAGCAACCTGGCCTGGCTCTTATACCCCTATAAGATCTCCACGGCCCTGGCCACCGTCAACTGCATGGTGGATCCTTGGCTCTACTGCTTCATCACCAGGTCAGGGAGAGCTAATATCTCCAAGGCTTTCATGTACATCCAGAGAAAGAGCGTGGGTAACAGCTCACAGGGGGAATTAAAGGAGTTTCACAAAGAGTCTTCACAAACAACAAACCTCCACCAGCAGACTGGGTCCTGTTGCTAGAATGAGTAGTACTATTCTCGGCCTTGGGTTTTCATTCGTTTGAGTCATACCAGTTCTACTTCTATGAATGTGTGGGTGTCATCTTTAGAAATGTATGTATGCAGTTGTGAATGTAACTGAATAATAAGCTGGTGGAAAATGAGTGCAACTGTCTTCAATTGAACTTCAAACTGCAGTTAGTCAAACCAGGAAATGAGAACTTTCAGTTCAGTTCATTCAAGTTATTTTCAGCTAAGAACTGGAAATATCTTATTTCTGTATGTAGCAACAACTTAGCAACAAATTACCTCTGTACCAGTGCCCCCTCATGTTCCTAAATCTCCTTCAACACAGTGTGAAATGAGTAAAATGACTGTTATGTAAACGTTTGTCCTTAATAAGGTTAAGTTCAAATAGTCTAGTAGGTTTTTTTTTCCTGTTTCCTCCCTGTTCTGTACTTCTTTTTATCCACTAGATGGTGCCAATCTTGCATATTCTCACCGTCTGCAATAAATAGCCACTGACATCTTGATGAGCTTGATGATATGCCAACTATGTCAGATATTGCAGATAAACCAGCTGTGTATCATGGCTGTTTTTTTTTTGTTTTGCTTTGTTTCAGTTTCTTCTACCACAGGTTTACTACATTATTGTGAACTTTTAGTCTACATTAGGCTTTGAAGGGTTGTCACTGGGTCACTTGTATTATGTAGCATTCTTACCCAAGTACAGGCCCACTAAATATGTATGTATATTCTATATGTTTTAACATTCAACAGTAACCTCAAATATTCTCTTATGATGATGTTGCTCCACTGCAGCTGAATACTACTCCATGGGGAACAATCTCCCTGGATCTATATTCCAGTTTTACCATTAGACTGTAATTAATTTACATGTATATTGAGGATTTCTCCTCCAAAGCTGGTCACAGTTTGCAAACTGTATGGGTGTGTATTTTTGCTATTGTAATGTATAGTTCTGTACAGTCCAAGGGTAAAGATGAAAACCTACCATCTTCCACCAGTCACTGTATAGTGCTTACATCAGCACATGGCGTCTGGGTACTCTTTTTGTCAAGAGCCTCCATGCATGACTGAAAGGGTTTAGAATAGCACCTTTACGTAACCTTCAGCCCCATCAACCTCATCGATCAAACCCATCACACACACACACACACACACACATACTGTACACACACACATGCACACACACACACACACACACATACTGTACATACACACACACACACGCACACGCACATACAAGTACACACACACACACACACACACACACACACACACACACACACACACACACACATGCATGCACATACACGTGCACACACACAACACACACACACACACACACTGAAGGAATGACCTGAAAGCACACGTTTAAACACAGGTGACCACCAGAGTCCTTTTTTAAAAATGCTTAACAGAGGTCATTGGCAGGTGAGGTTTCTGATGTGTTCATGTACAGAATACCTGATCAATATATTACAGAGGTCATTGGCAGGTGAGGTTTCTGATGTGTTCATGTACAGAATACCTGATCAATATATTGTCAATAGGGATATAAAATGACAAATACATGTTATGGCTGCAAAATAGTGTTGTATGAGGAATTGTCAAGCATCCTGCCATCCTTGGATATCCAACCATTTTGATGAAGTACTACAAGAAATGATATACAGATATGCTGATCAATACACACACTACTTACATTACTACTATATTGGGGTCTCAATTAATTTGTGAGGACTCAAAACAACTGTAGGCTACTAATGTATTCTACTGTAAAAGGCGAGTTTAACAGTGATACATGTACATGAAGGATGCCTGTCAAAGCTTTCTTGCACACACTTCTCCAGATAACAGCAATTAAGGCATTCATTTGTCTCAACTCTTACCAGAAAAAAACAAGATGATAACACAGCTGATGTATAAACTGAGTCATCTGAAGATGTGGGTGGTGCATTCCTGTCAAACCACAATAGCTTCAAGATGACATCATCAAAAAGTGGCTGTGCACATCTGCCTGCTTGTTCTCAGGACTAGAGCTTCTTGAAAGTACGATCACTCAGACACTATTTTTAGACACATATTCAGCTGTGGTGTAACGACAAGGAAATGCTACTGCTGTCATTAAGATGTTCGATAATGTCTTATTAGAACAATTCTGATAAATTATTTTTTTATATATATATATTTAATTACAAAGCATCATCTAAACTGTGCACAAATGATAAAACAATCAGAAAGTGATAATTAAAATGTTACGAGTTAGCATACAGTTAAACCAGCAAATAAATCTTCATAATGAGCATTTTAGCATTGCCATGGCCTGAGCTCTATTTTTCAGTAGGGTTCACAATGCCACAAATCAAACCATGCAGTCCCTAAAACAAAAAGAGTCTAAAAATAGGGAACTTGGAGCAGCATGCATTTATTTTCCCGGCTCCATTCTGTGGGTGTGGAGGGGTGGCATGTCAGATGGAGAGTTCATCCCCGGGAACTGGTGCTGTGGCCGCTCTGCAGAGCTTTCATTAAAAAAAAAAGGAAAAAAAAAAGAAAAGAAAAAATCCTGCTTCCAGGGTGGGGTGCACTTGCATGTCAACCTACCGCAGCAGCAGCTGTGCCCACGGACTGTATAGGGAATTGTCACGAGCAGTCAGGCTCCCACCCACACACACACACACACACACACACACACACACACACACACACACACACACACACACAAACATTGCCACGTGCAACAGAGCCAAATAAACAACTAAGTTATATATGGAAAGAGAAGAGAGCCCTGAAATCTAAATGCTCACTGAATGACCAGGTAATAGTGTTATGCAATTACTGTATACTAATGTAATGTCAGCTAAATACAAATTGCAGGCAGCAGACATGCACACATGTGGGTGTGTTAGCATGCACACGTGCACATCGGTGTGTGTGTGTGTGTGTGTGTGTGTGTGTGTGTGTGTGTGTGTGTGTGTGTGTGTATACAGTTCATACATTTCAGGTCACATAGACACTCAAAGATGTATGTGATTGTAATTCTTGGTATCATGGAGATAAACACAGACTGGTGTTCTCTTCCGGCTCTGAGATTGGGTAATATGTGTTTTGGACTTTGTTGCCATAGGTATATTTTGCCCAGTCTCCTTCTAACTTCATTACCAGCTCCCACCCTTCACTTCCTCTCTCTCTCTCTCTCTCTCTCTCTCTCTCTCTCTCTCTCTCTCTCTCTCTCTCTCTCTCACACACACACACACACACACACACACACACTTTTTGACACACACACACACACACATACACACTCACTAGTGAACGGAAGTTCTCCCAAATCAGGCTCGGCTGCCGCTGTGCCTGCCAACAGTGCTATTAGATATGAGATGAGTCAGCCTAACCGACAGTTACGTCTGCTGCTGCCGCTGCTGCGGAGGCCGAATCAACCCAATAATGACTCATAATAATGACGGACGGACGGACGGAGGGAGGCAGGGAGGGCAGGAGGGGGTTTCAAGAGGGGGCACACAGACTCTGGCATCTAGCTTTCAACTCTTTTCTTCAAAGTATTATTTCTTTTGATTTTACTAAGACAGACATTTCCTCATGAGACAGAAGTCACTTTGAAAATAGCCAGTGCTTGTTTTCACTCTGAATAAAAGTTGCTTTTTTTATACAGCAGTTACTGTCGCTGTCACCTACTTTCTTTTCCCTTTTTCAAACAGCTGTCTGACTTTTCCTTTCTTTTACTCTGACAGTATTCTTTTTTTTTTTACTTTTACTTTCTTTTGGCGAGTGCTAGCCATCAAACAGGTCTGGAAAGTGCTTGACATGGGAACCAACAGCTTGGCTTTTCACAGAATCCGGGAGCCATATTCTTTTTTTTATTTTTCCCCCACCTCTGGCCCGGCACCCTTCACCTCTTGTGGCGTTGTGCTTCTCGCACGCACATCACGCGTCCTCCTTCCCTTCCCCAGCCACCCATCTGGCTCCTTTGAAGCGGCGCTGGGGAGGGGAGGGGAGGGGAAGTCTGCTGTGCTTGGTGACTTTCCCTGCGCTCTTCCTCTTTCCTTTTCCACGCAGTCAGATGATGGAGAGCGTGTCGTGAGACGTATACAATCTCTCGGCCTGCTTCCACAGCTGCACAAAACCGCACCATCAGCAATTAAGTACAGACACACGCATGCAAACTGCGTGTGTGTGTGTGTGTGTATTGATGTGTGTGTGTGTGTGTGTGCGTGTGTTTGTCTGTATTGATGTGTGTGTGTGTGTGTGTGTGTGCTTTTGTCCATGTTTGATGGTTCATTTGCATGTCTATATTTTTGTCTGTGTGTGTCTTTGTGCCTGAGATAGTTTATTCACATGTGTATTTGCATCTGTGATGTGAAGTTTATGTGTATATGAGTGTGTGTGTGTGTGTGTGTGTGTGTGTGTGTGTGTGTGTGTGTGTGTGTGTGTGTGTGGAGACTACGGTATTTCTGTGGTCCTGCCAAAGTCACTTGACTTCAGATTATCTGTTTCTCCATATTGTTCTAGACTTCAGCCACCACATTTTTGGAGAACAGTCAGAAAATAGTGTGGGTGGGATGATGTCCATGGCACACTTCAAATAAATGACAGTTTCCATAGCGATTACACTGCAAAGGGCCAGGGGCACGTGTCCTCACAGCATGTTGCAGATGTCCGAGGAAGCTTTTGAAGAATATCAGTACAGCTTTACGCCACTAATGGACTTATCCTAGGCAATATGGCCTCACTCTTTCGCAAGCAGAGATGACAATGAACTCAATTTATCAGGTGGTGTCAATCAAGAAGTACTTCAAGAGATCATTTATAACTCCCAAGGGAGCTCAGCATGAGAGGGCAATGTTGAAAGCAGGATAGGAGATAAAATGAAGCTAATTTCCCAACTCATTTATACAATCCAGGCATGGACTGGCCATAGGGCATACAGGGCAATGCCCAGCGGGCCGATGGCCATTTTTGGGCCGGGGCTGTCATAATTTCCTCATTTTATATTGAATAACATCATTGTTGGGCCGCCATGGCCACAAATGCCCGGGCCATTTTTTGGTCCCAGTCCGGCCCTGATACAATCGTGCAGTCACAGGAGGGAGAGTGAGAGATGGAGAGTGGTGAGAGAGAGAGAGAGAGAGAGAGAGAGAGAGAGAGAGAGAGAGAGAGAGAGATATGTTAGTCTTATACCGTTCTGGGGGGACTATATGCCTTGATGAAGTTGTTGTGTGGTGCCTTTGCAGGTATTTTGTAAAAGAGAGAGATAGAGAGTTGTGAGAGAGCGAAAAAGAGAGGAAAAGTTTGTGAGTGCTGTACAGTGTTGTAGGGGCACTTTTGCAGGTATTTGTATAAAATGGCACACAATATGTGCTGATATGTGTGTTTAATTTCTTTTTCATACCTTCCCAAAATGAGTCTTAATTGAAGACAACTACAGTATGTGCTTTGAAGGGGCTTAACAGATGACATTTCCATGAGCTTCCAAGTCTTGCATGACACAAATTTACATTTGTGAGGCTTTAAGTCAGAGGCAAAATAATTTGAAAAGGGACACTAAAACAAGTTTGACACAGGAACAGCAAGCATCTATTACCTGCCACCACTGAATAATACATATAGCAGCCAAATCTCTAAAAAGAAAAATGAAAGAAACAGACAGAAAAAATAAAATATACGGCATCTAAAGTACACTTCCCCATCTTGTTTGCCAAGTTCTCATATGTACTCTATTCTGTTTACTCCTTATTGAGGACATAGGCTATATCGCATTTGAAAGAAAAAAATCATTGTGCTGCTTTCAGGGCTTTCATTCATATCATTATTGTGGCTGACGTGGACATGTGTGAATAGATGCAGAGGGCCACACTGATGCCTTTCTATACAACCACAGTCACGACATAAACATGCTAATGGACTGCCCTCCTAATTGTAATGCAAGTTTATGCTCACACTGTTTGTCTCTGTGTGTGTGTGTGTGTGTGTGTGTGTGTGTGTGTGTGTGTGTGTGTGGGGAGGGGGGTGATGAACTCACGTGTTCCCATCCATCATGCGTCATCAATAAGACAACAAGGCACGGTAGACAGGTGGAGGTCGTGTCAACCTTGGAGGCAGCTCAGCTCCATCTCTAATAGAGAGCTACTCTAACAGCGGAAATTTATCGCTCTCTCTCCCACTCCCTCTGTCTATCTTCCCTTTTCCATTACCCCCCCCCCCCACACACACACACACACACACTCCTCTTTCTCTCTCTCTCTCTCTCTTTCTATCTATCTTTTCCTCTCTCATCACTATTGCTGTCTCAGCCTTTGTCATTTGCTCTCTCTCTCTCTCTCTCTTTGCCTCCGTGCTTTGATTAATTTCCTGTCGCGTGATCTGTGAGATGGCTTTAGCTTCATGCAACAAGCCAAATTGTATGACCCTGGCTGACCGTAGAATGATCTGCAGAGCGGAGCCTTCCATCTTTTTGAAGTTGGGCTGGCAGTTAGTCATGCGGACCAACCTTACTGAGAGCCAGGTGTCAGCGAACGAACGCTATTTATCATCCATTACATAACTCCTGTTATGCTCAACTGTTTTTATACCATAAGCAGCCGTTCACACTGACACGCTTTTTCACCTCCAGGCGCTCAATTTCAATTGTTTCCCTATGGAACGATGCGACTTGATCGTTTCGACGCACCTCGCGTAGAAAAGCGCTAGGCACAGGTGGAAAAAACGCTAGCGACTAAAAGACGCAAGCGCTCAAAGTTGAAAATAGTTTAACTTTTGAGGTTGCGTTTTCTTCAACAATGGGCCCGTTGCCTAGCTGCCAGTCATAGCTAAGTCAGGGAGTTAGTGGCTAAATAATTCAGTATCTCTGCTTTGGACCTCGCATGTTTTTGTCATTCACTATATCAGAACACTCACGTGTTCAGTGTGAATGGCCGCTAAGGCTGCTGTGAGCAGCAGTCCTCGCATGTAACTGAAGTCTAATCACCTCATCATATGTTGCTCTTGTTCACACTTTAATGATCATCGCTTTGCTCTTAGGCTCTGAGGGAAAGAACCATAAAGCTTTTTCAAAGTAACCAACAATTCCTCCTGATGACTGCTTTGCTTGAAAGCACTGGGTCTGGAACACAACTCAAACAATCTCATTACTTTTCAGGTAAAGACCAAGCCTAAAGTCAGGGCAAAACATTACTGCCGTATTTGTATTTCATATTAAATCACACATTTGATTAAAGAATAAAAAAATGTGAAGGGTACTCTCAAAGAAGGACATCGCTGGAGTAGTTTTATGTTTGGTGTTTTTCCTTTATTTCTCAAAAGGCACTCACTACATCTCATGTAATGCCCAACAAAGAACTTTTGTGATCAACACGACTCAAGTTGCGGCATGTTCCATCAGTCTTTCAGAGCACTTAATCAAATAAGTCCAGCCTTGTCTCTACACCCAATTAGTCTACCAAAACTGCATGCAGTGTTAAATTTCAGTTTTAAATTGTTAACACTCTTGCTCATCTCTGCTAATATTTATCTTACATTGTAGACAGTACCTTTCCTCACAGGCACTACTTTGTACGCAACCAGTACTGAAAAGCACATTCAGATTAATCCATATTAAGATGTCAAAGTATAATTGTAGTCCAAATTATTGTTAGAAAAACTTGTGATAAGGGATGACAAAATGCCAGCATTAAGAATATCAGCTGTCAGTTATTCATCTAGAAAGAAGAGCCATTTCTCTTGAACACAGTGAAAACAGCTGACCACTTCCACAAACCATTATTAGCCAGGGTGTGGACTACATGGACATTGACAATATCCCTCCTACTTCTAATTGTAATTAAGTGTGATGAGATTTGCGCTCTCATTCCACACAAGAACTGATAAGTTGGTTATCCCAGTTTCCAAAGGCTTTGAATGGTGAACTTTACTTTAGTTCGTCCATCAGAAATTGTGTACACACCCTCGACATGGCTTAGTTTCCAATCAAATTCAAGAGTTGTAAAAGATATTGTGATCAAATGCATTACAAAGTAAAACATTTCTCAGCATAACAAGGACATGAGATATGGTATCCACTGTTGGAATACTATATGTTGCATTCACAGATAAGAAGTTGACTGGTGAGTGACCTGCTCCATCAGCACGTACTGTATGCCATACAGTTAAAGCACAAGCTGTCATTGGCCTCTTCAGTCTACAGTATATAGTGAAGGCTTGTCAGTTTTTGATGATATGCGTTCAAGTCATACTCCGGAGAACACAAAGTCTCCCTGAAGTTGTCCTTCAAAAGAGCGATCAGCTAGATTTTTCTGACAGAGTGTCTGGTGACCTTTTCAATTGTGCAGCAACTGAAATGGTGAGAAGTGGACGCGTCTGACCTAATTCAAACTTCACGGTTGTCCGGTCAGCATGTGTCCAAAAAGTAACAATATACAAAAAAACAGAAAGGCACATTTTGAGACATGTCTGATCTCCTTGGCCTGAAACCCCTTTCACAGTTTGGTCTCTTCAATCGCTATGGCTGATGCTCCTTTCCCTCCAGCATTTTGTCCAGCTCTCTCTCTTTGGCCTGAGAGGGCACAAAACCGCTCTCTACCTTGGGCTTGTCGGCATACTGGGCAAGGTCACTGAGGCTTGTGTTGCCCTCCTTATTGACTCTCTCCTCCTGCAGCTCCATCTCCATCTCCACCTCTTCCTCCTCCTCCTCCTCTTCCTCCTCGCCTCTCTCGTCCACCTCGTTGCCCCCCAGGGTGGTGTTGCTGGCGCTGAGACCCTCGCAAGCACGTCGCACCTCCTCCGGGATGTTTCTCTGCAGTTCCCGGTTGCGGCTGCGCTTTGCTAGTTTGGTGAGCGAGCCGAATCGATTGAAGAGGTTATCGACAGATGCGGCTCCTCCGCTGCCACTCCCGGGGGCCGCCACCGTGTGGTAATTACTCTCCACATTCTCCAGCCGCCGCAGATTGTTGAGCTTGGTGTCGATGCTCTCCTGGGAGGCAGTCTTGAAGCGGCCCGCGTCCAGGCTGGCGAAGACGGCGCGTTTCTCGGGCGAGAGCATGTCCAGCGAATGGGCGCGCTGGTCCAGACCTAAACGTCGCCGCTCCATGCTGCGGATGGTCGCGGCACGCTGCAGCTTGTCATGGATTTCCACACTCAGCCGTCGCCGCGTCTCACGGAACTCCGCCCGCACGTTGGCCTTCCACTCTGCAGCGTGGGCCTTGAACTCCCCCACCTGATGGAGATCACAATGTCAATGTATTTATCTGGGTCTATTTATAGAACAAAGCTCTGTACATATAAAAAAGGAGTAAGGTTAAGGTAACATGAGCAAATTAAAGTAATGCCACAACTGTTACTATCATAGTCAATCGAATCATTCATAAAAGCGTTTTCTTTTCTTTGGCACTAAACATCTGCTCAAGTTAATATGGTACACAGCCACTTCCTAATTTATTTAAGGCTTCAGAGAATTGGAATCTGAATGTATTACTTAGTCATATGCAGTTTATATCTTTATGTTTTTGTTAGGCCTGACTAAACTCTATTTTCATGACTGACATGACATGTTTTTAGTTCATTATGTACCTGCTGTTCATTAGAGGTGAGATGGAATATGATGTTCTGGGTTGTTTTTCTATTTGCACTGTCTGCGTCTGTTCTCTGAGTCAGTGGCTATCTGCTCTAGAGTACCATGCTGGCATTGATTATGGTCTGATTCAGTGAGGTCCACGTCAACTGGGATGACCAACACCTTCTTCCGTCAACCTGGAACTGCACTTATAAGGCTGTTTCCTTGTCTAGTTGGAGCAGCTGGTGGATGTTTAAGTGAAGCCTGCCGTCTCTCCTTTAAAGGCACAATGTGTAACGTTTTTAATGTTCAATATCAAAATATGCTTTACCTGTTCGCAAGCCTGTCCTTTCTCTTAAATACTAACCACCACTATTAATTCCGTATGGCTTGAAATTTCGCATTTGCACACACATTAACTGGGGTAGACTCTCCATGTATTGCAGCAATCTTGGAATACGGAAGCTGAAAACGATTTTGCTATCGACTGACAATAGGCCGACATCCGCCTGCAGGCTTCCGTAGCTGTAATACGTGATTTGCGTTGCGTTACGCTTAATTTCTCTCTAGGCTACACATTGGGGCTTTAATGCACATCATTGTAAATTAAACTCTGTTCCTGATTTTTCTTTTTCTTATCTGACTTGGTCTCTGGTTCTACTGTAACCTAAAATTGACTATGAAGCTAGATACAGATCAACTTCAAAATTTCCACAAACCTCCAGGCCTTCAGGTTTACTGATAAGACATCATGTAAGACATTGGTCAGACGGACCTTTTCCCAGAAGTATAATGCAATAATAAAGTGATTCACTCAGAAGAGGAAGAAGAAGGACGCACCTCTTCCTTTGTCTTCTTAGAGAGAACTCTGAGCCAGTCTCCGATCATGCTCAGGACCGCAGCAAAGTAAGCCAGCCCCACTAGGATCCAGAACCACACCATTGGCTTGTACCACTGCCTGTAATCTGTCTCACGGTCACCACCTGTGCATTAAAAAATGGTTTAAGGATTAGTGAAAATTACAGTGAGGAATGAGGGCAGCTCCTTTAAGATGGCAGTTCTAAAAATAGCTTCTGCTTCTGAGGGTTAGTCTCTGCTGATTGCAAGAGACAGTGGAATAAAAATCAATACCGTGCATTAACGGTAAGCTGGCGCTGCTCTGAATTAATGTGGAATCCTTCACACAAATTCAATTTGAGAGATTGGCTTTTTCCACTGCCAGAATTCATTGCATATTGGTTATTGAGGCTTTAGGCTTCCTAAATATTTCACTTTATCATCAAACAAAACAAGATAAACAACAACAAAAACAACAATAAAAAGCCCAAAAATAGAATACTGAAAAGCAACACTACAGATAAACATTTCACTTGACAGATATCCACTGTAGTATACTGATAAAAATAAACTTGACAGATATCTACTGTAGTATACTGATAATAAAAATCTTCCTTTATAAGAACACCTGAAAGAGAGCAGGGATCATTTTAATATGAAAGAAGAAATGGTTGGTGTTGAAGTACCAGCATTTACCTGCCACATAATCTCCTATCCCGACTGTGGTGAGGGTGATGACTACAAAGTAAATGGCCTCCAGCGCAGTCCATCGCTCATAGTTTTTGAAGATGAGTGCGGGGAGAGCGACGAAGACTAGGCACCCCGCCAGGATGAAGAGGATAGTGGAGGTCACTCGGATCTTCGTCTGGCTGATCTGTCTGTGTCTCTGCTACAGGGATGAAACAAGACTACATGTATTAGTTTAATGATCAATCCATACATGATTGAACAGATGAGCGATCTATTCTAAGGTGTCTGAGAGTTGGAAATGAAAAAAGACTGTTTGAGTTACAGTAATCGCACTTGTATTAGTCTCATGACTATTGCAATGAGAAAGCATGAGGTTGTATTATATCCACTGTTGCATCATAGGCTGCACTGAAACCTGAGAGGACTTAATGGCCTCCACTCTCAACATGGAAATCAAAGACAACCGCAATTCCCAACTCAGATCAATAACCAAGACAAAGCTGTGCTCTACCACTACAAGGCCAAGCCTATGAAAAGCAGCATACTGTCCACTTTAACTTATTACAGTAGAAGTCACACTGACTGAGTGATCAAAAAGATCTGGACTTAAGAGTGCAAAAATGCATCGCTGTTCTACAAACTTACCCTAAACATTCGCTCCACCCTCAAGATGCATTTCACAAAGATGGTCCCGAGCTGATCTCCGATTCCAGCCAGGAGAAACCCAAAAAGAGGAATGCCAAATATGGCATAACAGATGCAGAAGATCTTGCCACCTTCAGTGCTGGGTGCAATGTTCCCATAGCCTGTAGCAAAAGCAAGGTTACAACAGCATTTCTTACATCAGAGAAACTCTATAATCTCACCAAGTGATACATGCAGCCCCACAAATCAATTAAATACAAGCAACTTAATCAATTTAAAGACAGAGAGAAGTCAATGCATATGCAAAGTGTGTAGGCAAATTAGATTGATATGATCTGTAATGATGTGGCATTAAGTACACATGAAGGACAGACAGAAAGGGGAAATCTCTTTCCTCTTATTATCTTTGACATATTAATTATGCCACATTATTACTACACAAGACAGGACATTAGGTGTCATAGATTTGCTAGTCCATCAGTGTAAATGACTGCTATGTAATTTAGGCCTTCTCATTAGATGACATATCATTTGTTTCCAAAGGCACAGAGAGCTCTGTAATTATAAGGAAAGGGAATGATGAGGGGGCATTCATTTACAAATGCTACAGTAATGCAACAAACCAAGCCTCCAACAAAACAGCTCTGCTCTTTCTTTTTTTGACATTTTCCAAGGGTCAGAAAGAGATGCTTGCTGCATGATTTGACAACGAGGGCAATTCTACTCTTCCCATATAGACTTCAGTCCCATGAGAACGTTCGTCTTCTTCTCATTCACCCGAGCAGATGGCGAAAGCCATTAAACTGAATGCTGCAGGAGTATGACTGTGTCTCTTGCAATCACTCTTCAGAGCTACAGCGAGGACATGCATTCTATTGGGTCAGGTGAACAGACTGTTAAAAAGGCGATCATCTGTATTGATTATTGCTGTGCATGTAGCCCACACACACACACACACACACACACAAAAGACAGGAGGCTGAAGGTCAGATACTAATGGGAATGGGGAAAAGGTTACCTATTGTTGAGATCACCGTCCCTGCAAAGAAGAAGGAGCTGCCCAGGTCCCAGTGGCTAGAGTCGTGGGATGTGTTCCCGATCGGACTGACCCCGGCACTGACTGCTTCTATGGCATGCTGGAGGGGGAGAGGGTGAAGACAGGAAGAGGAGGAAAAGGGAGAGAATAAGAAGAAGAGAAGAGAGATAAGTGAAAGAGAGTACGAAAACATGACCTAAACTGAAAACATGTCATGTCACATAAATAAGCAAACAAAAAAGCTTTTTTTCAAATTGACACAAGAGTGGGGGAATTAGGTGAAATTCACATGGCTTCACTTCATGGAGCTTGTTCAGACAAGAACATTAGCCACGGTTGCCTGCACAGATCAAAGGAACCTAATATTTCTAAAGATGGGCAGAGACTGAGGGAGACAGGGCATAAGGGAAAATAAACATGCTGTTGGTTGCCTGTATTTGAAATAACCAAGGTCACTCCAGAAATACTGTTTCCATGTTTTAAAATACTGCTACCGCAGCCCATGTGATGTCATGACCACCACATGATATTGACAACAGACAAAGAACAACTGGTCAGATGGGACACACGAGGGTTTTGTCATATACAGAAGGTTCAGCTCCAAGGCTTAAATATATACATTACAACCAAGTACTGAGGGGAAGCAGTTGAAATAGCCTGGAATTGTAAACATAAATTATTTCCATTGCAAGCAACTAATTAACATTAACGAGCATGATGGTCCCGCTTGTTTGATACTAAACCATATCACATTCGCTATGTAGTTCTAGTACACTGAGCAATACTGTGGCAACTTTTTTTAGAGCAGGTATCAATGTGTCAACACTACCTTCTAAAAACATTTCATCCCGTCTTATTTTTAGCCCACATCCTCCCACTCTGAGCAATGAGATGCAGAAGCTGCGCCCTGAAGGCCTGTATATCTCTCACACCTCCAGCAGCTTTCCCATCATAACACTGAAATCCACACCTCACTTCTCACACCAGGAAAGTGTGTCAGATAAGACACAACTAAGTTAGTTCCCCATTTTAGTTCCAGTAATATTTTTTTCTTTTTCTGTTTTCTCCACTGCTTGCTGTACATACAGTACATTTCCAAAGGTCTATCTGTGTTTCCCAAAACTTTAGGCTCCACACGACTATAGCCACTGTATCTCCTGCAAAATGTAACACTATATTCTACACTTTTATATCATACACTTATACAGTTATGTTATGTATGTTAAGGTGATATGTTATGTTATGGTGACAGGTTGTGTGTCGTAGAGATTTTGAGTGTAAGCAGTTGAAAAAGACTCTAATGACTGAATCCATTTACTTATTCAAAAAGTCCAGGTTATGGTTAGACACTGGTTTTGGGTTAATATAGATTTGTGCTTAGATTGGGACATGACATCTGATGAATCAGCAATGAATATTTCCATCTACAGCCAATTCAAATAACACTGAATCCACTAAGCTCCCCTGCTTTGTAGGCCTATACCTATTTTCCATGTTGGTCTGCTTGGCTTAATACAAGCAATGCAATTTTAATGTCTCGAGACCCAAGGTATTTCAGTGAGCGAATGGCAAGAAGCTCTTAGTTCCATCTAATTCCTTTCATTCGACAAAACAAACTGCCTGTGCTGTCAAGGCCCCCCGCCTGCCTGACTTATAAAATATTAAGCGGCAGCACTCAGCGAGGTGGCGGGGGCAGCACTCAGCGAGGTGGCGGGGGCGCCACATCGTAAAGCAGTGGAGCATCTGCTCGTGCTCATTGCCTTGTCCTCCCACAGTGGCCACCCAGGCCTACAGCACTGGCACATTTTCCACAAGCCCACTCTATATACATGCATAGACACTAAATCAATTAAATGTGAATGGAGGATGCTTTAGGGAACACCTGCTGTGGTAACCATCCCTACAAACATCAGTCAAAAGGAGATGACAGGGAGGAAAAACTCTCAACTCTCAATCCTCTTTTTCTCACCATCCTTCTGTCTTTTAAAACCAAAAAAATCGTTTCCAGTTAGCTGTCTTGAATATGCCTGTTTTTAAAGGTTTACACTGCTGCATATTTCTGCACGTTGCTAAATTGTGTGTCAAAAACACTGCAGTGTCAGGCATGGCGGCACGCACAGGACAACTGGGAGGGGTCTCGTTTTGCATGAGCTCATGACAAGGCCCTCAGCAGGTGCCCCCCCCCCAACCCCACCCCCCCCCCCTGCGGCTGTTCGCCCTCCTGCTGTCCCGGCACGTGAGGCAGGTGCAGCGGTGACGGCTGTTGCTGTTGTTGCTGCTGCTGCGAGAGCACTCCTGTGCCACTCCTCCGCAGGCTACATCAACACAACATCAGCAGTGTGGAGGATGCACTTGTTTACTAAATTAGCTCAGCAAACTTCGCCTCCGTGTGGCTACATGTTTTAATGGGAGGAAAGACAAGAGGACAGCATCTCAGAGACCCATGCAGAAAATGAAATGTGTAAGCTCACAGACAGGCTTGTGTGTGTAAGCTCACAGACAGGCTTGCTTCCTCTGAGAAATTCTTGAAAGTACTGCCCGTTTCCAAGTATTAATAACCAAGTTTGATACACATCTCGATTTTAGTCTTTAGCTGTTAGGTTGGGTCACCCTAGATATGGGAGAGTCAATATGGGAACGCATACAGTATTATCTTCACAAGTTTCAAACTTATCCTTTCTTTATTGTTTAACTGGCATTTTAGTCAATAAATCATGATCTGATTCTTTCTAATTTTCAAAAGAACTGTATAAACTGCCATATAGGCTACAGTACATGCAATGGGTTGTGCCTCTGCAATTCAGTACATCTATAATAGTGTTTGAATTTTGACTGAAAAGTCACTGTCATTTTGAAAAAAATGAAAAAATAAAATCATTTTTCAACAAAGCATGTGATGATGGCAATAGAAATTGGACTTAGCCAACCTATAAGTTTGTCCAGTCTTAGAGGTTCCAGCAGAGCTCACCCACATGTAATGAGACAACGCCTGTCTCTCCCTAAAGCACATTTCACATAACTTCCTATATTAAATTGACATGTTTTTGCTTACTAGAAAAAAAACAACCCCCCCCCCCAAAAAAAACTCAACAACAACAACAAAAAAAACAATGTGGCGACTTCCTCATGCATGGCACTGATACGGAGTCACAAGTGCTGAATGACAATAAGCTCCTCTCCGGGTGATCACCCGCTATTAAAGTGTGCTATATAAACACACTGATTAGTTTCAAGCTGAGGATGCGAGAGGCACATTTGAAATCAACACACTATGATTGAATTAGCGCAGTCCACACTGAGTCATCCTGGCTGTCGGAGTCAGGTGCACACAGCGCCAGCAGCTCAGTGTGTTCCCAGCAGGCTGGCAGAGCACTGGAGGCACCCACACTCCAGTGCCATCGAGACTGCCACCCCCGATAGGGCAGCCTGTGGACGGGCAGGCAGGATCTCAGCTGGCCCCCCGCCCAGTGCTGACACAGAGCAACATGACAACGTGACGGAGCACTAATGCAAGAGATACGGAACCTGTTTTATCAGTTATGGATATGCAGAGTCAAGGCACATTTCAAAACAAAGGAAGCTTCACAGTTATGAACAGAACATAATGTTTGATGTTTGAGTGGCTTAATGGATAGTGATATTAGATATATTCGACAATAAAAGCAGAATGTTATCCTAGACTTATTCCAATAAAACAATGCATTTTTGCTATTGCTTTCATGGTAATTTTAATGATTAAGATAGATAATAGCTTCCACAACAAATAAGCAGTCCATTAACTTAGATCAGATGACTGGTTATGACTACATTTTGTTTCTCTTTCCTTAACAGCGGTCTATTATATCAGAGACTGTTCAAAGTTTCTAAAGTATCTTTGGTTATTACCGTTACACTTAGCAGTGGACCGTAATCAAGAAATGTCATCAACCATGTTGGGAAGCCCCATTGACGTGAATGGAGCATGCTACGGGATCATAGAGAGCCATGTATTAAGAAACTACATTCTGTAAGGCATAATATATGGATTTGTTTTGAGGATCAATGTTACTATAACAATGTAACAAATGTAACAGATTACTGTTATGTCACACCAACCCAACACAAAACATGGTTGTTTGGGGCCCACCATGTCGATCCTTAACCCAGAGTCTGTAGGCGGAGGCATATCTATCTGAAGCCAGTGGAGCATCCAATGAATAATTGATTCCGCACAGAGCCAGCAAAGAGCACATCACGCTAAAGGCTTTACGTCAACTCCCTTCCAGGCATATAGAACAGGAGCCATTGATTTCCTCCAAATCCTTCACTTTGGGTAGCTCAAGTAATGAGGGCAACCAAGAGCAGTGGGAGAGACGGACATACGCTGGGTGGGCGTTATTTTGCACCGCTTTATACATAAGCAGTAATAGATAAAACTGGAGCAAACCAGTTACAACTCCCCGAGGGATGAGGATAGGACACATTAACTTGAGCTGACAAGGTGAAGACTAAGAGCTAAAAACTTTTTTCCCCCCAACAGCTCCAGTTGATAGGCTACATATAGTGGCATACAATTTCATTTAAGAAGACTGTTTGCATACCGATAGCCCATGACACTCATATCTTGTCCTAAGTGGGATTGGGAGATGACAGAGCATCGGAGAGAAGGGTGTGTCCAGCGGAACTGAGCGTGTCCATCTGGTTCCGGAGCTTTATAGATCCCTGGGCTCTCGTTCTCATCGGCAGAAGTGCCCATCATCAGCGCCGCGGCTGCTGTAAAAATAACTTTTCTGAGGGGCGAAGCTGTCAGTGACTCTGAGGGATGTTACCAGAGGCCATAGTGTTCTGTTTTGATTATGAATCAGAATTATGAAACCATGGCGTTGGCTCTTATACAACTAGAAAAGGAGGCACATCTGCACCAAGAAGGTGGTTAAAGAGTTAATAACGCACATGTTCACACAACACTACAACCTATAATTTTTCATTGCAAAACTCCTCAGCCTTTTTTCTGCTCAGTTATGTAAAACAAGCACTATGCCTGCCATGTCAGTCATGCCCCCGGCTCATTGTTTAGGGTGTGTGGTTGTGGTGTGTGCCAGAGAGAAAATCAATACAAGACTTGAATTATTCACACAATAGTTGTCCGTCTTCGGCTGAACCACTGTAGGCTGTTGTATAGACTATTGCTTTTGGTGTAGGCCTACTGTACTTACACAATAAAACACAAATGGCTGGGTGACTCTATTAATTAAGGTTGATGTTCAAGCGGCAGGGTCCGGTGAATTCACTTATACTGTGATATAAAAAATATAAAATATATAACACCAAAACCAAACTACATTTTGGAATGCTGAGAATAGACTTTTGAACCTTTGTCATTTCAGCACACAAATGACACTTAATTCCCTGCAGACTTTGAGTATCCGCTGCCGACTAATGGAGAGCTTTGTGAGCTGACGCCTGACATTTACTGATCGGTTGGAGCCCACGGCCCCTCGCAGCGCTAGAAGCAGGACATGGGGTCTAATGAGTCGCCTCCAGACAGGGGGTCCCTCACAACCACGGCAGAACTCAGGGACACAGCTGGGCTAATCTTAATTAGCTTCTCAGAGAGCTGAAAGTGTGAAAGTCTTCTGTCTACTAGGCCTTTCTGTTTGTATCATTGTCATTCCTGATGGTGGGAGCCACAGTATTTCATATTCATGTGAAAATAGGCATTTATATGATTGATATGATAGACTGTAGGTCTTTGGTAGGCTAATTTTTGCCCTCAACGGTGCCTTCCAGGCATCGCTGCCTTCAAGGCACTACCCCACTCAGTTTAGGGTTAGGATGAATGTTAGGGGGGTTAGGAATAGGGTAAGGGTAGTGCCTTTTAGGCTGTGCTGCCTGGAAGGTGCCGTTGAGGGCAAAAAACACCATTGAGTGTGACTAATACTGCCAAAGCATTATGTCTACCTTGATGAGGTCCTCCAACTCTGCAGGTGAAACACAGGAATGATTCTGTAGGAACATGGCCTTCTTTAGTGTGATGCTGTCCTTCTGGTTGCTCTCAAAGGGCCTCTCCAGAGCCTGAAACACCAGCCCTCCCCCAATGAGGTAGAACATCACCACCACAAACACAGCTACCACCGTCTTCCACTTCATCACGGAGTGTAAGGCTGAGCCGTCCACGCTGGCGTCCAGACTGGCCACCACGCTGGCCGAGCGTGAAGAGATGGAGAGCCTGGGCAGAGGGCAGTGCCCGTTAAACTTGACGTCGCAACCCATGGGGTTCTGCATGGCTGACACACTGGCATGGACCAGAGAGGACTGCAGTGTGCCAGGATCTTCCTTCTTTGGAGGGGCCATGGTAGTTTGAACTGCCACTGGGTGGGGAGAGAGAGCAATGAACAGAGCGGATATTAGTTTCTATAAAATAGGTACACTGTGCAAGGTAGCTGCAGTTTACAATGCCATTACGGGGCATGGGGAATAGAAGGAGAAGAAAAGAGCAAAGGTATGGAGGCGTTGAGAGAGAGAGAGAGAGAGAGAGAGAGAGAGAGAGAGAGAGAGAGAGAGAGAGAGAGAGCAGTGATATAGTAGACAAGCCTGCCTGGCTATAACCTCAGGCAGTAACTGAATGGAGACTGTCATTAGTGCGTAAGAAAATAACTGCACTGTATCCACTGAAAGCACATTAAAGCAGATGAGAGCTGCTCATGCTCTCACATGAGAGGAGAGAGAAGGTGACTTTATACTGAGATTCTCTCTAATAATAAAAGCCATTATAGTCTTGTTTCTATAGTGGTCATGAGGTGATTGCCATTGGCCATATCCCCAGCTGCATTAGTAAAGAAGTACATTGCATTTAACTATTGCATACAGTACGTGGCAATTGCACTCATGTGTTTATGCATTTGAGAAGCGGGAAAAGTCGCCTATTACAAGAGAAATAACACAACTATGGAAGATTGAGGTCTGCGAGATAATCTTGTGGCTTGGTTTTATGATGTGGCTTATTATTTTATGGCAATTTTATGGCTTATTATTTTATGGCAATAACGATAAAATGACAGCTCCCTAAATATGAGGTCTTTTAATTGCAGTTTATCTCTAAGTACAAGTATGTGTATACAACAGTTATACAGAGCTCTGGAGAAAATTAAGCTAAATTCTCTGCAGAATCTCCGATTATAGGCTTACTCTTTATAGGTATATATTTGAGTAAAATTAACATTGTTATTTTACTCTGTAACACAAACAGTGTTACAGAATAAAACAATGTTTCTCCCGAATTCCAAACAGAAAAATGGTCATTTAGAGAGTTTGTTTGAAGAAAAGATATACATGTAAAACAGAGAATAGGCTACCTGAAAACTGATACTTTTTTCAGTGGTCTCTCATTTTTTTCCAGAGCTTCATTCTTTCAATCCTATAAGGGAAATCTGGTCTCTCCATTTATGCCAATTGTGAATTAGGTGGATCACAAAAGCACCTGGAGCAGTGAGCTGCCTGCTAGAGCGGAACCTGGGGTGCAGTGAGGGGTTGGGTGACTTGCTCAAGAGCACTTCAGACATGGTCCTAACCTGTTTGCCACGACTGCACTCGTGTAATCACAGACAAAGTAACACTAAGCTCAGTGAAATTAACAATAAATGAAATATGTATTTTTAAATCTCATACCAACTGCTAATCTACAGTTACAATATTGTCTTACAAATAATATGTAGGCTATATTCTTTTATTACAACCTAGGAGTACCACAAACCTGAATATGCTTGATCAAAATCTTCTATTTTCTATACAATGCAAGAAAATATTTAAATAAATGCAGTCTAATCTATGAATGTAGCATTAGGTATTCCAATCCACCTCTCTTTCCATGGGATTGTGCAAGAGGACCATTGATTTCCTAATGGCCCAGATAATAAAATTTAGTGTCTGGCTCAGAATGAACCTGGGTCATGGACAGAGTCAAGGATGCATCCATACTTAGACTCTCCAACACTATTATATCCACTCCTCCCCATCTACCCCTACAAGAGGGATCCAACCTATGCAAGTCTGAGGGGGGCAAAGGGGCGGAGCCATAGTCCTAGAATGATGTAATCCCCATTCTCTCTGTATGCACCACATGTTTTTAGTCGGGTTCTCTCAGGCCTATGGCTTTGCTAGACATCTTCAATACCACTCTGGCTTTTTATTTTCATTTGGTTTGGGTTTATTTCAATCAGACACCAGGTACATTTGTGAAAGGTCTATGGGGTATTGATTTAATTCTTTTTTTTTTTTTTTTTTTATTGAACAAAAATTAACTTTGTAGTAGAGTGGTCCTTAACACCAGCAGGGCTTTAATTGACCAGTCAAAGAGACACGTTAAACCTGATGAGATGTCTGCATGTCCTGCACTTGATTAGTTATAGCCTGCTGTCTGTGCTTGATGACTCACAGACGTCCGGGAAACCAAGCTCCTGCCTGCCAGCCAACCTATTTCCAGGAGGCATAAATGCAGCCTAAAGCAAACTCACTCATCTGGAAGCACCTACACATTACATCAATGATGTACATGTTCAATGATGTAATGTTGTGTTTTTAAGGACAGTAAGGACAGATATAGATCAACTTCAAGCTTTGGAAAATTACAAAAAAGTCAGTGACACCAATATTCAAACTCAAGTGTCCAAACAGCTACGACATATGTGCTTGAAAAGACCCACACAATGTTATCACAATATTACTTGCCAAGTGAAATTATTTACATCCCATTACAAGATCAATAACTGGGCTATTTAGTAAGGGAATGGTGTGGGATTGGATGCGGATGAAATAGGCAGGGGGGGGGGAGTGAAACTGGTGAAATTGATCACTGAGATGGTAGTGGTATGGTGATGGTAATGGTTGTGGTGGTGGTGATTATGGGAACCAATTTTAAATGATGTTGGAGAGTCCTCAGGTGACTATTATCAGTCCCAAAATAGACTACAGTACATAGCGATATGGCGCCAGCTTTGAAAGTATGAGCCGAATTGTAAACTGGTATAGCCTACAACAAGATCTAAATAAACCCGAGGAAAGACCCCATCGCTTCCCGGCATCTGCGCACAATCTATTCTCTTAAAACAGCTATTACGCAAATTCACATAACCTGTAGGATGAACTATTTAGAATAGAAATCTATTTCGTCATTTTATCCTAGCCAAAACTAAATTCCAATAGAGACCAGTTTATTTTTTTTTAAGAATGAACGAAATGATCCCAGTAGGGTGTGTTGCCAGATGAACCGGCAAACTGGTCTCCACAAACGAGCCTCCAGAAATTATTAAGTGTTTCATAAAATCATGCAAGACCTTAATGTAAGTAAATTTATAGATTTTTGCATTAAAACACTTTACAAACCTTGTTCGGGATCCCAGTTTACCTGTTTCCTCGGATTGTCTATCGGAAATTTCATCGTGATTGTTTCAATGAGCAAGACAATAGAAATCTCTCATGTAAGTAACGAGTGGTGTCGAAAGAGATCAACAAAATACTTTTGTAATTCAGCAACGCCCTTCAATCACTTTCTTTCATTTTGCCGTCACTGATGGACAAAGGAAGCCGCGTAGTAAAAAGAAAAGCACATTGCCCACTATTCGCTTGGCTAGGTCCGCACATAATGGATGCGAGGCGCACGAGACAAAGTGATGAGCACTGTCGTGCACCTTGTGCTGTTGCTCTGTTTAAGTACCACACGACCCGACCCAACTGGAACATGGTCCACTCCGTCACTTGACTCCCCCTTCCAAACTGTAACGTTAACCTTGAGCATGCAGATTTGAACATATTGCAACCATCGTTTGGCGGCTATTCATGCTTAAGAAGGTTGCCAGATTTCCAACCCCCCACGCTTCTTTCAGGCACCGATCTTTGTGTAAGTAGAATGCTACATGAGCTGATTCTGATTTAGATTACATTATTAGCCTGTGCTTTTTATGATCCATATGGTCCGCTTTTAAAGGCAGTTCGAAACAGATGAGATGCATGAAATACTCACTGGTGGTGCTGTCCTCTTTGTGGTCTGGATGTACTACACCCACCCTATTGCAAGTGGCAAAAAGGGGGGGATCTCTGGGGTATGCCCCAGTTAACCAACCACTACTGTGAGACGGTGAAATTATGAATGATTTATCTCAAATGAAGACAATTCATTTTTTATTAAATCCATCTGAAATGACGACATATTCTCACAAATTTAGGAATCATTTATTATTTATAATTAGAGTAAATTCAGGAACATGATTAAAACATTTTTTATTCCTTGAGGAACTTAGTCAGATGTGTTGTATGAGTGTTGTTGAATGGTGAAAGAATTGATCAGCCACCCTCCAAGAGTCAATATTATAGTAGGCTAAGCCTATATAGAAATTAACTCTTAAACTGTATGATGGCAACAGAACTTTGGCCTATATGTATTGACTGCTGTAAATTGAGTTACTGGCCCATTATAAAACCTTGGTGTATTGGCTATATCAATATGACTGACAAGGGTAAACAATACATTATTGTAGGCTAACAGTATCTGACATCACCACTGCAGTGCATCTCTCTGTTAATGGACAAACCTTTGAATTGGGGTAGGCTACTGGGGTGTAGCCTACTGACCCCTTATGAAACCATTAATAATTTATAATCATCAAACAAGCACAATGATTACTTGGCCTGTATGGGTGTAGGTGTGTATTTTATTGATAACAAAGACATTCAAAAGCATTTGTTTGTCTCTCGTGGCGTCGGTGTATGTAGTTGACGGGGTGGCATGTTTGAGACCTGTGATTGGTCAAACCAACCTTGGCTACACTGGTTCCGTGTCCCGGAGGGGGGTGACTGTGAGGGGGGTCGATTTATGGCGGTGAGTATCATGGATGCCATGACTATAGTTGATGGGCTAGCTGGCGGCAGTACAGTATGTGGTAAAATTCTCACATCGCTATACTTAAAAACGCTTCTATCCTCTGAGTTGGAAGCCTGAGCTTTTAGCTCATTGGTTAGAGCGTTTGTCTCCCATGCCGTGGATGTGTTGCACAGTGGTTGATGGGCTGGCAGGTTTGAGACTCGTGGACGCCGGTCAAACCAACCTCAACTCCATAGTCAGGGTGACTGACTGAGTCACCTAAAACTGGTCTCGGAACACAGAGACCTGCAGTGTGACTGGATATTCTATCAATTGAACCATCAAGAAAATAAAAACTGAACTGAATTGAAGAAGAAAAACCCAAGATCATATTAATAAAGTTGAAAAGCTGAAGTTGATGATCATCACGATGATATTGATGCCACCGCCAATTATTATTTTAGTAAATTATATATGCCTGTGGGTTGGCATGCATATTGTGTAATCAGTAGTGATAGTAATTAAATCACAGCTAGATATTTTGACATTAATGTCTGGCTGGTCTGATTGGATGGATATTGTCTCTCTGTGTGACATTTTACAGCAGCTCATTTTATCTAAGGATATTGAACAAAGTCAAGATGTGATTGAATTGGGTTGCAGCGAAGGTGATGTCATTGTTGCCAGCATGCCACACTTGAACCAACCAGTGAAATGTCTTCTTTAAATATTGATGTTTTCCACTCAAGCTCCCAAGCACAGTAATAATTCAAGAAATAGGCTAACATAATTGTAGCCAACGTCTTTCTAGCCCAGTGTCAGTATGTTTCCACAAATATATGACAAATTAGTCCTATAACTTAATGTCCAGCTCAAAGAAAATAAGTTACTATATCATTTGAATTCTGCTCCAGTCACTCAAGGCACATTTCTCATCCGAGGCATATTTCTCATCCTCACAAGATTCAAGAAAGTCTTTATTACTATATCTAATTTAATTATGGTAGCCTAGAGTCTAGGCCTAAAATGCTTGTGTTTTTTCTCCTCCAGAGAATAATGTGATGAGTGTTAAGAAATGTATCTGTGTGAGTGTTTGAGACTGAAAGTGTGAAGACTGACATGGACATCTTTATAGGCTGGGCTTAGGCTATCATATTTGATTCAGTGTTCGCCTAGGCCCCTACTTGATGGAAAAAAAGTGTTCTACAGTCTTGTGTGATTCTATCCTTAAGACTGCAAATTCATGGTAGTAGGCCTTGCTGAAATAGTCTAGTCCATGATGGGACAAAAGGAAGGAACAATAGACAAACTATGATAGCAGAAATCCATCAAGCCATTAGCCTAATTTCTAAGCTATTGAGGTCCAGTACATCTCTCAGCTGCCTGTCCAGCGTCTCCAGAATCAGGACCAGCACCTGCTTACAGGAACTACGTAATCGAAGCACGCACGACGTCATGACGCTAGCATAGCAACCATCATGGCGACGAAGAAGCTGAAGAGAGGTTACTGGGGCATGGTTTAGCTAATAGTTCTCTCTAAAACAAATACAACAATGATAAACTAGTATTTCAACAAGTATGGGATTTAAGAATAATACTGCCATGGATGGAAAAAGAGGTAACGTAATTATCCGGTTAAAACAACACAATCCTCGAGTAAGGGAATTATGCTTCGGTCGGTGCTCATCGCTGGCTAACGACAGGGTTATTACTAACGTTAGCAGTCGATAGATGGGTTACGATAGCTTCTTATGAATGACCTCGGTTTGTTGTCATTGCTGTTTACCAAGTGACAAGTATCCTAGATAACATACAAGAGTATTTAAATTTAAGGTTAGTTAGTTTGTCTTCTATAGCGATAACGTTTCTTAGTCAGCCAGTGCCAGCGGCTCCTGTAATCCTAGAAAGCCAAAGTGGTTGCTGTAGTAGCCTAACTACACTTGTCAGCATCTTGTCGAGGATTAGGCTGAGGGGACCATAACATTGTACGCTAACGTTAGTCGTGTTTGTGTGTGTCGGTGTGATTTTCTCTTTAGATTCGAATTGCTGAAGTCTGTATTGATACTTGTGACAGCAATGCACTGTCCTTAGTGTAAGGGCTGTAACGTTACATTATCGATGCTATATGATGCATACCATGCTAACGTTACTTTTCCTGAAACAGACATCTTACGATTGTTTGTTTTATAGCATACTGTCCAGGAGCATCAGGCAACTTGACAAATCAATTCCTCATTCAAGATCACATGTTTGCACACTACAGGAAAGTGTTTACTGCCAAGGGTAAGGGGTATTGTGTCTCTCTTTGGTGTGTTGTCAATGAATGAGTTAAGATCAGGCGGCAACATTCCAAGCCCGACAATGAAGCCAAAACTGAACGTTCTAAAATTGCAATACCACAGCCGTCCGCTGGGGGCTGGCTGCAAAAGGGAGTAAATCTCCATAGACTCCCATGTTAAAAAGGCCATTTTCACAGGTTAAAAAAAGGTATTTACAGCCTGGTTCAAAACACGATTTTTTGCTTGTCGATCCATTTTTAGCCCTCGACAACTGTGAGGGGGGTGAATTTTTTTTAAATCCATTAGTTCGACGCACAGACTAGTGTGATTTTTAGGTAATTAGGGGGCGTGGTTCAGATGATTGACAGGTGCCTGGGGTCAACAGAAAGTGGTTCTGAACTGCCCTTGGCGTTCACCTTCGCTGAACTTTTTTCCTGACTGTGTCCTTTCATCATCGTATCTTACGATTTCAGTATATTTATATATCCAGCGTGCCTTGCTCTGCTGTTAACCACCATCCAAGAATGCTTCACAACATTTTACACGGTAAGTGACATTATTCGTCTTTTTCAAAGTAGCGTAAGTTAGTGTCGCTAGCTAGCAGCCTTGAAACTCGGTGAAGTTAGCATGTTGACGTTAGTAACGATATCCTGGTCCTATCATTAGCTGATTATTTCCCCAGGCCTATAATATAGATCAGCGTTTATGAAGAGTGAAGTGGTGTAAACATTGTTGACTGACTTGGCATTAACATTGTTTTTGGGACAGACTTAAAACATGAGCCTAAAGCCTCTGCTAAAGCGAGGTTACCCGTGGGTAACGTAGCAGTAAAGCTAACGTTAGCGTTAGCCAAACTAACGTTGCACGTTGTTTGTTTTGATTATGAACCAAACTATCCCAAAATTATCGTCGACAGTCAGATAACTTTTATCACTCCGGTGCTAACGTTAACATTAATACTCGGGATTCAGTTCGTTCGTCGTAAACACAATCTTATTAGTCGGCCAAATGAACTAACGTTAAGAGCTGCTAAAAGATGACAGCTTTGCTGGGGCTCTTGGCTTAGCGAGAAAGAGTTGCTGTAGGCTACTTCTTTATTGTTAAATAATGCATTTATCTTACAACAAGCTGGGAGGGAAGTAACGTTAGTTTCAGTAATGTTATGTGTCTACTCAGAAGATAAGAAATGGTTTTGTATGAGTAGGCTATAACGCTGACTTGGTAACTTGTCCACTGAGCAATATCCTTTTATCACTGAGAATCTAACTTGCAAGTCCATTTTCTCGGATGAGAGCCTCCGAGAGAGTTCCGTTGTTTGTAGTTTTTGTAATCAACGTTAATCAGGATCAAGGGTAACATCAAGTGTAAGACAAACGTGGCAATAAAACAATTGCATGATAAATAGCTTGTCCTGACATACTACTATATCAAACAGCTGTATGTTCAAATAGTCATATTACTGCATTTTGAGAAACAGGTTGATTTAACATTTGTAACTTTTTCTTTCATAGGAAAATGTCCTCTTCCTGACCCATGGAGACACATGACTTGACTGCTGTCCATTGAGCTGTGCTGTCACCTTGACAGGTAGGCCTACTCATCTAGTCTACTTGTTGCCTTCAAATGAAACATCCCAATCTGCTATTTAATGGCCTATTCCAAATGAGATGAATAATGTGAAGTAATGTAGTGCTAGAGATTTTGTGACGGTTTATTTTGGTTTCTGCTACATGCAGTGAGAACTAGGAAAAATAATTTCATTTTATATCTGGTGTGTTCAGTTGAAACAGGAAGGTGACACTGTTGACCAGACGGGAGTTTGCTGAGGTCAGATTGTACAGGTTAATGGTCATCTCTACGGCGCCGGACATTGTTGTGACCGTCTTTCTGATGTCACCCAGAGACACCGGTGGAAATCATCTGATCCCATGATAATTGATGCATTGACATTTTATGAAATTGTTCTTACAACAGCCCATTTCTCCAATCCATGTGTGATTGGAATCTATTAATTGACATGACTTACACAACATCTTTGATGCTTTACAGATATCTGTGTGTATACATCGAGGACCACAACTTTCATGGTATTTAAACTAGTTAACTAAATTCACCATGGTTATTCCCTAATCTGTAGCCTATAGTCAGAAGGACTTGGCATAAACAAAATATTGTCCTACAAAACTGCAACTCTACACAGATGGTTTTTGACACTGTAGACTATTGTGCATTGCTCCACATTTTAGTTTTGTAATTATCAGAATTATTCTTTGTTTTTTTTTCCTTTTTACATCTTAAACAACCCCAAGCTTTATAAGGTATCTCTGTAGACCTGTGTATCTATGTAAACACCCTGTGCCTATTTTATACTTTTAAGCATTGCTGTTGTTTACCCATATGTATTTTCAATAATGTTGACATGAGTTTTCTCATAACTAGTTCAAGCTGAAATAAGATGACATTTCAAGTTGATTCATTTAAGCTTTAATAAAATGAAATGAAACTCCATGGAGATTTAAGTGTGAATTGAAGGAAGGGGCCCGATCCAGGTTTGAAAGGCTCAGGTGCCAATCTACAGAGTAATGGTAAAAATCATTGACTCTAGACCAAATAGCAGTAACGCATCAGAATGATCTCTGGCATTAGACTATCAAGTCTGCCACCTTATATTTCTAAGGTAGAATGTAATCTGAAAGACATCACAAATCCATCTAAAGGGTTAAGTCTTGTGGTGTAATTTAAGTGTTTATCTAGGCACATGCCTGTGTGGCTTGTTCAAGAGTGAGTCTGTTGGCATGGTAAGAGCTGCTACAAAATCAAGTGTACCACACATAGCTTGTGAATGAACAGAAATGCTATCTATAATGTCCTGGCTCAATCTGTGACTGCAAACTTGCTTCCATCCCCCTCCATACCATGATAACTGCAAAGGAGAAAAAAAAAGTTAAAACAATAATGCCAATAGTTTAATCTAGAACATCTTCTGTACAACTCTTCAAACAAGACTAGTGACCACTGAACAGTTGACATTTTTTTCTTCTTCAACACACAAGTAACTTTAAGATACTAACGTTATCAATTGTTTCACTATAACTTTCTCCGAAATTTGTTTACATTTTTGCTGCGCTACTTCGGTCATCTCAGGTCCATAACGTTGACGTTAGCTCCCAGCTTCAGTAATCAGGAATGGGGACGTACAATTACACTAGACTGTCTAGTGTCTACCATGTATATTTATTAATTAAACTACGTTCATTATTTCAAACGGTAGGACAAAGTGAAGTGAGCCGAGTTGTGACATTATAGCTAACTTACGCTAGCGTCCACTGGTTTAGCATTGACATTACCCAAACACCTGTTTCATGTGCCTGAAGAACTCCTTATGCTATCTATGGTTCATAATCGAGTATTTAAGTATTATTGGACAGCATGAACAATTACAAATCTCATCAAACCAACGATTTTCAACACTTACCAGCAAAGGTGTTGTCGCTCCGATCAGGTTCACAAAGATATAGACACGTTTTCTGGCTAGCGAGTTGATCCTGCGCTGGCCACACAAACAGACGGTCAAGTTGGGGGCGTGTCCCAGGGCCACGCCGACTCCACCTTTTTACCCTTATTTGGACTGGCCGAGCGTTAGCGGGCTTAGAACGTTGACTCAACTGTCAAAGATGGCAGCGCCCTGAACCCCCGATTTTGGCTTCATTTTTGCTCTTAAGAAATTCTATGGGTGACGTCACGCAGGGTTTGTCCATAATTTTTACAGTCAA
>JAODXP020000024.1:27573387-27652644 GCA_027497455.2 Sardinella longiceps | reverse complement strand
TTACTCAGTACTTCAGTCGGTCAGCTCTCATCTGTCTTGTTTTATCTCACCACAGAGTGGGACTTCTCTCCAAGGAGATGAGGATGACTATCATTACATGGGGAGCTCCATGATTTCTTCGCCCAGACCCAACACTTCATTCCATAGCAGAGAGATTGTTTATCCGTCACAAAGAGCAGTCACTGCTGAGAGCTCTCACAATCGCCTTCGCTCTGCCTCAGAGTTTAACTATAGACATCCTGACAATCAGAGGCCACTTCATCTCCAGTCCCTTGGCACTGCTGGCAGCCAAAGTCTGTTCAAAACCTTCCAGGACCCAGTCCAGAAGACCTACAGCGGAGACCTGATGCTCCGCCACTCCCAGCATTTCACGGAGGAAAAGCCCTTCACTCCCCGCACGCTGAAGAAGGACAGCAAGTCCTATCTGTCCCAGTATCGCTTCTACACCCCCCCTAGGAGGAAACAGACAGAGGAGACGAGCCCAAGGCTTGTGCAGCAGGACTTGAATCATGAAAGGTAAGTTTTGGGATTGTTTTGCAAATACTACAATGACAAACACAGAATACTGTAGGAGTTTGATGGTGAAACTCAAATTTGTGTGTCCTAGTCTACATACCTTGATTAATCTTATGTTGACTCAAAAAGGACACTTTGAGGATGAGGTGTAACCTATGTGCTCATCCAATGCAGTTCTGAAAAATGCAATGCTACTGTATGCTACTGAAATGCTAGCTTTGATCTGCATTCCTTCTCAGTTCTGCAGCCAACTTATCCACAGGATGGGATTTACCCCAGGTAAGTTTGAATAACTTTATTGATATTGCACATTATCTTTGCCAATTATTCTCCTTACATTGGATGAAGTTTGTGGGTTCATTCCATGTCAAGTGTCTGAAGTGTTTCCGACTCGACCATCTCAGATTTGGCTGGGAAAAATCCAGGAGGTTCACACTTTTCCCAGCGGGAGAAGTCTCACCCTAGGGCTACACTGGATGCATTAACTTAAGTCTTAAGTCAAGTTCCTTCAAAAATACATTGAAATGAATGGGGAATAGAATCTAGAATGTTGACTGTTATGCCGCATCTGTGTAGCCACTTCCATTTTTTATAATGGAAGCTAATTGTTACAGCAGATAAGTCTTGACTTAACACATCCAGTGTAGCCTCCCTGTCAAGTTTTAGCTCCGGGCTCCTAATAGTTTTGCCATAAAAATATTATTCCAAATCTGGACAATTGGAGTGGAATGGCCCTGTGATCATGTTGTGAGGCTGAGTTATGATAATGGATAGGCTATGAATGAAAAGGCTGAAAGCTTGAGAAAGAATTAAGAGTTTACTGTGGATTTCTCTAATGTCTAGACTGCCTAGGGTTTAAAGACTTTACGACTTAATTAATTAGGAACGACTTAATGAGCTCTCTCCTTTTATATGTTTTTTTTCTGTTCGTTTTTTTGTGGAATTGGCAGACTTTAAAATGTTGTCAGTCAAGATTGAGCCAAATTAACATTGCTTGTGAACTCTTTCAACTATAAAACCAACATTGTATCATGATTGCAGAGAAAGGGAAATAAATATGCTATACATATTTCAGACATTTGACCTTGAATCTGAAACACTTGATGAGGACACCAGCCCGTTTGGGAAGTACAGCAAAATCAACAAGACAAAAGGCAGCAGTTTCCTTTCTTCATCCAGGTATTTTTTCAGCCCTCATATCATATATTATTTTAGCTAAACAATGTAAAAAAAAATGACTGTGCTGTAATTGAATTTCCCTCATGTTTAACACAAACTTTTTGTTCCATGGTCTCTCAGAATGTCTCCAGACGGTACAAAGTCTCCCATCATGCAGAAGGTGAATGAAGAGTAAGAACATTTATTTATTTGTTTGTTTGGTCGATACTCAACATGGTATTGTTACAAGTGGCGTTTATGAACAGGAGCTACGATAGATATGTATCTTTATCTCTTTCCGTAGGGAAGAAGAGCTGATCTACTTGGAGTTCATTGCAGATGTGACAAATGAAATCCTGATGTTGGGACTGTACAATGACAGGTTTGTTCAGATTATACTAGTCTCTGTGGCACTTCTTCTTCTAGGGATTTCATCTGTGTATGTAGCTGAGAGTAATAGGCTGACTAAAGCAGGGCGGGCACTGATGCCAAGCCACAAGACAGCGAAAGTAATTTAGTTGCCAAGCAGCCTGGCAAACAACAGAATCCCCTCCCTTCTCTGTTACGCTTGGGCAGAGATGATGGCAGCCCATTAACCAGCTGGTTGCTTGGTGATGTTGTCAACAACTTAGTTATAATTGTTGAACATACAGACACTACTACCAAAGATCATGGAATACTGACTCCTCCGCTTGAGTCCTCTCTGCTACTACTTTTCACACCACTGTGATCAGGCTACATTGAAGGGCAACTTGGTATTTTAGTGGTTGGAGATAAAGAATGATAAATCAGTGGGTTAAATCAATGATGTGAGAAGCCAAACAGTGGTACAGTCCTTTACCAGATTAGACCAATGATGTGGATCATAGGCACTGAATTCATCTTAGAGTTTACATCGGTATACATCTTGCATCTTTATGTTTAGTTTAAGCAATCTTAAAGTCCTATGGCAAGTGTAGATTGCAATCAGACTGGGGATGATGCAACTTGTAGAGACATGCATGAACTTCTGAGCTTTTGATGCCCAGTGTCGGAACACCGAAGGACTGTAAAAAAGCAGCCGGAGGATTTAATTGGCACTGAAATGAGGCACTTGGAACCCAAAGTGTTCCTATACAATAGAACTTTTTCTGCCCTTGTTGTCGATCACACGGGGCTGAATTCCCTGTTATTTTCCACCCACACTAGTGTTTTTTTAACACAGTGACTCGCCCCCTCCACTTTACTGCTGTTGTCAGTGAGTGCCACTCAGAGGGGCTGCATGGAATGATTTGGGAGATTTGGCAATCTGATTCTTCTCTTCTGGAAAATGTCTAGGCCTACTTATCAATAAAAAATGCCATGTAATCGTTTCAATTTGAACATATTAGTTTGTGGATCGTTTCACTCCAATATCGAAATCACATACAGAATTCGATTAATTGCACAATCCTAGCCGTTCCTGTTTGCCCTAGTTGCAAATAGCACTTATGCCACAGATTCTGGCCAAAATGTTCTCATAATGGCTTTTTGGCTCATTTGTTCATGATGCCATGCTGTTCATGTTTTAAAATGAGTTAGACCAGGCCTGCACAGTTGGTAAATTGTCCACTGGTCAATGTAACAGAAGCCTAGTCTAGTTCCGTTCACTACCCTCTTAAATATTATGAACTCAGTGTTGTTTGTTAATGTCATTGAATGTATAGCAGTTGTTCAGTGGCAATTGCACTCTGGTGTGATTTGGAATGAAACTGCTCAAGAAATCAACCCCTTATTGTATGCATACAGTATAGAATGTGTATGTTTATGAATAAATATGATATATAACAATTTTTGAATGAACAATCATTTTGATGTTACTCAGTCATTCCCACTGTTAGTATTCAAAACTTCTAGTTCTGGCTTGGCGCTTGTGAAACATCTTCTACTATATGTGCCACTGTGTTAGAAAATGTAACGCAAGTCAACGCAAAGGTAGAAGGTGCTGTATTCAACTGGAAGACTACAGAATTTTACACAGCTCCTTCAATGAAAAATAGCATGATTAGTACTTGTACAGACATCTAACAAAATTATATTTTTGTATTGCAGAGTACTAAAAAGGGTGTTTCAACGTCATATTGACATGAATAAGCATCGTCTAGATGAGGTAAACCCACCATTACATTTTGTAGTCAGTGCTGAAATCCAGACATCGTATACTAGATGTTTACCTTTCCATTCTCTTTCTAGGATAAAATGCGCCATCTCCTGGACGTTTTGCATCACGACATACAGAGTCCCTCGAATGCCTCCACTTTTTGTGTCCACTCAACAAAAAGGAAGACAGACAAGGAAGCATTTCTTCAAGATGTTCCAAGGTTTAGTTTGGATGTACCGTCAGAGTCCAGACTAGTTCACAGTCGTTCCTCCTCCTCTCTGATCGACAGAGATCTTGAATCATTTGGAAGGAGGAATCATTTAGCAATGTCCACTCCTTTGCAGCGTAGCCCAACCAGCCACAGTTCCTTTAGTCTTCGAGAAGAGACACAAAATGGTCCATTAAGGCATAGCCTAACCAGCCACAGTTCACATTTTCTGGACAGAAAGATGGATGGTGGGTCGTTAAAATTTGACCCAGCCAACCATAGGTCACATTTTCTGGAGAAAGAGATGGCAAATGGGCCATTCACTTTTAACCTACCAAGATACAGTTCAGACATTATGGACAGAGAAGCAGAGGGTGGTCTGTTAAATGATTGCCCTGCTAGCCACAGTTCACATGTTCCGGATGGACAGACAGAGGATGGTCTTTTACAGGACAGCCCTGCTAGCCAGGATTCATATGTTCTGGATGGAGAGACTGAAGGTGGTCCAATGAAAAGTAGCCCAACGAATTACAGTTCACCTAGTCTGGGTGGGGAGACAGAGGAGGGTCGAGAGGAAGCAAGGATCGAAGAAGATTCGTCGCCTGGAAGTGAGCACAACCATCTGACCCCTGAGGATGATGAAGCAGTGCAGTCTATGGAGGGCGATGGAGAACTAGCGAGAGAGTTGGAAGAACTTGGCTCGAACATGGAGGCTTTGCACGTGGCTGAGACTGAGACACCCCCCAGGACAAGCAGAGATGAACCAGATTTCAGCATATTTAGTGATGACGAGTTTTGACAAAGGTATTACAGTGTAGCAGATATTAGCTCAACTCAACACTGCACTGAAAGTTTAATTAGTTTTGGAGTGGATCTTCACATGGTATCTTTTTCACATACTGTACCTTTTTGCAGACACTGTTTAATAGACTCATCATAGTAACGTTATAGCCATATACTGTACCAAACTCACTACAGCATAGCAGACAGTGCTTGAATGCAGCAACACAAATGTACTGTACTTTTTTATCTTCTGTAAATGTGGATGTATAGCCTTACAAGGTTTTGTAGTATTTTTGTAGATTTTTTTCATGCTCAAAGGAAAATAAAATTATTTATATTTTTGTTTATCTATGAGATTTGAATGTTTTATTTGATTTATCACTGTAGCTGGTAGCAACCTAATTAGTATTTTTATCCTTATTTTGCATTACTGCTAGTGTTAAATAGTTGATGGCGATTGCATGAGAAGGCTACAGGTGTTGGAAGTGATTTGTCATTGTACATATCTCTACTAGGGGGCAGCGTTTGATGTCGCCTCACGGCGGAACCGTTTGTAGTAACAATGTAATAAATACAATCATTTTATTCGTTTCATAGACCAGTATGAAAATAATGGCTGCAATTAACAGAGGTAAATCAAAATCTGATATTTCGCCTAATATAACATTGACACAAGCAGGCCTACGGCAAGTAGCCTATGCGTGTGTCTCTGGTACGGCCACTTCCAGATCTATCCCATCAGCTGATCTGCTGATTCCTTAGATGTAAGTTAGTGACAACAAGGTTAACTTTGAAACCTGCTAAGCAAAAAGGCATCACAAATTTAAGCAGAACTTTGCGGGTGCCCATTCGATCACCAGAGAGCAGCTGTCCCATTCTTTGCATTTTCGCTGCCAGGCATTCCAGCTGTCTGATGTAATGGACTCTGAATCAGGTTTGTATTAAGCCGCTTCAGAAAACCAATGCTCTCTGAACTAGTTCTACTTTTTCAAGTGGCGGCTAAGGTCAGAAACAATAGAAGAAGGTTTGGGATTTTGAAATGGGAGCTTTGTAATACTGAAGTGAACACAGAAGATGTGCAACAAAAAACACCGTCCGAACGCATAAAATAGGTCCGCGGATGTGCATCAGGCGTTGGATTTGTTGGTAGGCCTGTCCTCACAGGAAGTGAAGTTTGTGGTGAGTTCCATAGAGAGCTCCCAGCTAGAGTGACCCGAGGATCTCGACATGCATTCACCTAGCAAGGCTAGCTAGGTGGAGAAGAAAACTTTCTGGATTAACAACACAACTCTGAAGTTTTTGCACTTTTCCTTTTGGACATAATTATATCATTGTTGCTTTGTGTCGACCTTGCATGGTCTATAACTACAGGTAATTACTGTGATAGTCCTCGCTCACTCAGGATAAGTCACTTAAAAGTAACGTTAAAATTTGCTGTTGTGGTCGAATAGCTGGCTAACAAGCTAGCTATTGCTACGTATTTAGCTAAGGATAGTTAGCTCAATACCATAGTCGATTAGTCTGTTGTGTTACATGTTGTAGACATAGTAAGTTAACGCTATCATTGTGAAAGCCATTCTTTAATTTTGCTTTTTGCTGGCATTTTAGTGGCTACTGCGAATATGACATATTTTTTGGTTATCCATTACGTACTGCAAGTAAGGTTAGCTACTCTTTAAAACTTATTTAGACTGTGTTAGCATAAGCAAAAATATCGCAGGTCACTACTTAACGTCACTGCTGATTCAAACAACATTGATTTGCTAGCCCAAGGTTGGCACTTGTTGCTCCGTTGCCAGTGTAGCAGAGCCATTTTCCCAGTAGCCAACGTAGTAACGCTAAGTTGTGCTGATTGTTTCGTTGTTTGGGTAGATTACATGAGCTGTTCTCAAAATAAATATGGTGCGAGTCAGTAATTTTCAGTTCGATGCAGGTGACTCATATGGTAGTGTTTATGGCACAATCGATAATGCTGTTGTTGGCATCATAAGGTTTGTAAATGTTTCGCCAGTTTCAAGGGTGCTACTCCTCTGGTCATAGTAAGTGTCATTCGCAACTTGGCATTTGGCATTTTATATTGCATGTGCAGTCATTATGTGGTTTCCATTGTTTAGGCTTGTTTTTCTGTAACACAAATCTGGTATGCATTAGTATGACTTTACCTATGCAGCTAACTTGCTTAACGTTAGCCAGTTAGGAAAACAGCCAAAACAGATTTAGTGGTGGATTAGCTTACTAACTAAATTAATAGTGATGGGCAATAGCGTTACTGCTGACGTTGGGGTATGGTTTGAAGTCATGGGTTCTTTGCAGACGCTTTTATCCATAGCATTATTACTGTGCTGCTCTTGGTTGTAAACATCGGTAATCACATTTGTGGAATTTGACGTTACCTGAATGAATGCAAAGATGTCAAAGGCGCTATGCTTCATTGCACCTCCTGTTTGAATGAAGTTGCGACCTTGTTCTTGCATGCATATCGATCTGTATAACCAAGTAACTGTATAACCATATAAATATTTGCCATTCACACGGAAATAAATAGCGTTAGCCTCGTTTTCTAACACCTGTCGGGGTTGGTAGTAGTAGCACAATGTGGCAGTCAGGTTAAGTAATATTTGTAGTTGCTTACACATCTAAGAGTTGGAGGGATTTTAATGCACTCTCTCCCAATCCTTGTGTGTCTATTTTCTACAGGAACTCATGCATCAACCCTGGACCCTTGTCTCTCACAATCTGACAGATGGGTATCATTTGATAAAAATACATTGAATATTTCTTCCAAGTGTTAACACCCTCTCAAAGGACTGTGAAATATGCCATTGCCTTTTGGCTTAAAACTAAAGAGAACGCGAAGATACACCGTCTCCAGCAAGAGTTGCCTTGTCACACGCATTCAGCTGTTAAATGGCGAATTTGTGGAGTACACACTTTCTGTGGAGGGTACCGGCCAGGAATGTCTGGAAGCAGTTGCACAGAGACTCGAATTACGAGAGGTAAGTATTGTTTTGTGCTATTTTTGAACCAGGAGTTTGCTTCTGCCACATCTCATGACAAAGTGGTGTTCATGTTGTCTGTTGTTCTCTTCTAAATTGAATGAGCAAAGTTATGAGCTTGAGTGTGCTTTATCTGTCAACCATCATGGCATGACTGCCACAACAGACTGGTCATGATGGTTGTACTGCATGAATGTATCACACCAAAGGGCTTATACAGTTAGATCTCTATATTGATGTAGCCTCTTGACGTGATTAAAAGTGTGCTGTAAGAGTAGTGCCTGATGAAGATATCTGAGAGTAAATGTTCCATACTTGTAATGGATGAATATGTGTCTTGAAGGCCCATGTCTGTGATAAAGTTTGTCATCCAATAAAATGTGAAATAGTGGTTACATGAGTTTGACACACAGTGTGAAGATGAGATATACTGTATATTGTCAAATGTGACATCGAATCTATTGACTTTTTTTTTTTTAGACCTTTTTGAACTTGTCTGTGCATTCCTGATGGACTAATGACATTTATTAGTGTTATTGCAGTAATAAACAGGAATCGTGATGAACTGCTTTGCATCCTTAGAATATGACTCATTGCATCACGCTGTCTGTTTCAGATAACATTCTTCAGTCTCTGGTACTTCAACAAACAAAACCAGCAGAGATGGATCGACCTGGAGAAGCCTTTGAAGAAGCAGCTGGACAAGTATGGCCTGGAGCCCACGGTTTACTTTGGGGTGGTGTTCTATGTGCCGACCGTCTCTCAGCTTCAGCAGGAGATCACACGGTGAGCGCTCTGAATTCTGAAGAAAGTGCTTCAAAGACTGATGTCCCCTTATTAAAGAATAACTTTTTTATACATCAGAAGTTTGCAATGCTCAGCAATCGGCATTTGCGAATTAAATAATCTCTTAGGTAGTCTTGAAACAATTTTTGAAAGATTTGCTTGTAAACTCTGCAGCTACCAGTATTATCTGCAACTGAAGAAGGATGTTTTGGAGGGAAGGGTTCCCTGCTCCATTGACCAGGCTATCCGCCTGGCTGCACTGGCTGTGCAAGGTAAGAGAAAGCTGTTGATGCTCGCACAACCTAAACCAAGCACACATTTTGAAATGGGGTGGGGGGGGGGGGGGGCGTGTGACTGGAGTTCTCTCACCAGAGTGCAGGAGTGCATGTCGGGCCCATGTTCCAACCCTCATCAACTTAGCCTCCAGCTTCTGCCCAGCACAAGAATCTCAGACGCCGCCGGCAAAGATATATCTGGCAGCCCAGCCCAGCCAGCCAGCGTTACTGGCCCGCTGTTGGCATTGCAGAGCCGCTGAGATCACCGACTCATTGCAACCAGGCCTCATCTGCAGGCCTGCCTGCCTGCCCGGGATCTCACACAGTCGAAAAGCATGCCGTGCACGCAGACATGCTCACTCGACTCGCTCTCTCACTTGCTCCCCGCACGCTTTGTGGAAGGCAAGGGACTCCTCTGGTCGTCAAGAGGCCATTTTTTTAGGGGAAGGGGGGGTGGATAGGGGGGGCTCCACCACCACTATTTCTGCCGCTGCCCAGGATACCCTACATAGCTGTGAATATTTCTGACGGTCAGACCGAGATTAGTACTAATGTTGGGCTACATGCTGAATCACTTTCCTGCCAGAGCACAACCACCACCTCTGGTTGTCTAAAATTAGCTGTATGCTGAGCAGCTCTCCAGAAATGTGTCATGCTATTCCAAACACGAGTGGCCAGTTTTAGTCAACCCTACAGCAGGACACTGGCCACCTGCTTTGCAGCAGTGTTCAAAAGAAAGCTCACTATTTGGGTTGGGCATACTGCTTTTTGTTGCCCCTATAATACTGACCATTTTTCACCATTAACCTATAGATCATGAGGTCAGCCTCATGTTGTTTATGTTTATGCTAATAATATTCATGCTATGTTCTTTGATGGCCTGATCATAGATGCATTTTTTCCCTCACTCCTCCCTCAGCTGACTTTGGGGATTTTAACCGATATGAGTCCCAGGAATTTCTCCAGAAGTTTGTGCTGTTCCCTATGGTAAGTAAACAAGATGAAACACAAGTCTCTTTGGTATTTGGCAAATTGTTGTCAAATTATCTGAGCTGTTCTGAACACATTTGATTAGGTTGTTAATGGTGTTTTGTGTCCTAAGATAACTACTCTGTTTTGTAAAGGGGTGGATTCAGGATGAACGAGTCTTGGAGGAGGCTACTCAGAAAGTTGCTATGCTCTATCAAAACTATCGGTAAGCTCTTGCACCACACACTTTGTCTCTTGAAAATCTTGTCGCTGCACGCAAGATGTTTTTACCGTTATGAAAAAATGGCATTCCGCTTGTTTATAAGATGCTATTAGCATTTGGAAATTCCCCTATTAGCATATTGTTGGGTCCTGCTCAGTTTCACTAGGATTCACTGCAGACACAGTCTATAGTGTTCAGTGTCATCTGGGCTCATTTAACACAGAAATGAAGACCATCTGCTTGAATCAATGGGTGGATTTATCACTCAGACAGATAGAAGGAAAGAAATAGGAAAATAAAAATGCATGCATGCATCTAGCCAGGAACTGTAAATGGAAGAAGTTTAAAGATGCCTCCTGCTTCCCATGTCAAACTCTGGGTCCAAATGGTTTCTCATTCCCAGCTGTGTCTAAAATGGGCATTCCATTGGAGGAGCCTGAACACAGAAATGTAGTTGTGTAGTTGTAGTGTCTTTCAGGTGTGAGGTTACCAAGTTCAGAAAAATGTCCGTAAACTACATTGTGTGCATGCCAATGGATTCCTCACATTGCAGAGTACTACAATAGCCTATTGTTATCATTGATGGCACATCAGATGGAGCGATAAAATCATTTGTAAATGTTGACTGTGTGTGTGTGTGTGTGTGTGTGTGTGTGTGTGTGTGTGTGTGTGTGTGTGCACAGAGGGTTGCCAGCCCCAGAGGCAGAACTGTTATACATGCAGGAGGTGGAGAAGATGGAAGGCTATGGCCAGGAGACATATCAGGCTAAGGTGAGAACTGCTTCCCTTGTAGAGATCAATGGCTATCTGCTTTTCTTCTTTTTTTTCTCTCTCTCTCTCTCAATCCCACACTATTGACCCATGTTCCCTGTCATCACTTCCACAGGACAGCCAAGGCACAGACATATTCATTGTGTCGTGTCTGGATGGGATTGTGGTCAAACATAAGAACGGAAAGCCACCTCTTATTTTTAGGTAAGCATAAAATGATATGGGAGTGACGTTGACAGGTAAATAAACTTGAGGAGAGGCACTAACCTGGACTGCTAAGTGGAGGTGACACAGTTTGTTTGTGCCACAGATAGGCAAGGCAAGGCAAGGCAACTTTTATTTATATAGCACGTTTCACGTTAGCTGTACATCAACAAGTCGCACAAGACAAACAGTAATTTACAGAGAAATAGGAAAAAGTAAAAAGTGTTAACTGTAGAATCACACAATTGAACACACTAACTAACCAAACAAAACAAACAAAACAACTAAGGAAGAGCAAGAGAGAAAAAGTAAGTTGTAAGTAATCTGGTTTTAAAACCATCTATTGATGGGGCAGTCTTAATGTGTTCAGGAAGTCTACTCCAGAGCCTGACTGCATATGAAGTGAAACAGATAGTAGTCATTCTCTGTAAATTCCATGTAGGTGTAGGCTACCCTGTCTTTTATTTGCTTGGTGACCTCATCAGTGGTGCCTACAGCGTGCCTACAGTAACACTCCTGCTAATCATTTCCTAATTGCACGTCTAGGTGGAATGACATCAACAATATGACTCACAACAAGTCCTTCTTTGCATTGGAGCTGGCCAATAAGGAGGACACAATTCAGTTCCAGACTGTAAGTCTCACAAAAGCCATGCTCTTCATTATCCAGCTTGCTTTCCAATTCTCTTTTTGGGCTTATAAATAGCATCCAGATTGAATTAGCCCGTAGCTAGGCCTTCCAGTGGTGTCTGCTGAGGCCTGGCGTATGTGTATTTATTTATAGGTCGGCCCGCTGTTTTTGTGTCTGTCTGGCACGGAGATTCCCACTAGTCACAGAAACCCCCTTGTGTTACTTTGAAGTTTTCCTGCAAGAATTAGGTGGGATAATGCTGCTTTTGTTTTGGAATTTAAAAAAAAAAAACTGTTGTGTTTTTGTTCTTGTTTTGAAATCATAGGAGGATATGGAGACCTCCAAGTACGTGTGCAGAATGTGCCTGGCACGACACAAGTTTTACAAAATCAACAAGAGCAGCCTGTAAGTTGTTCCACCTCACTCTTTCTTTCCAGTGTCTGGACGTCATTTTTCTTCTCGTGTGTGTGTGTGTGTGTGTGTGTGTGTGTGTGTGCGTGTGTGTGTGTGTGTGCGTGTGTGTGTGTGCGCGCGCGCGTGTGTGCGTGTGTGCGTGTGCGTGTGTGTGTGTGTGTGCGTGCGTGCGTGCGTGCGTGTGTGTGTGTGTGTGTCGTCATGACCTGTGGCCTCACTCCTCTTCCTTTCCTGTCTCCAGAGAGGAGCAGGACTCCACGCCTCCTGAGGGCTGGCAGAAGTCCATTCTCACTCTCTCCTTTCCTCGCTTTCCAATGCTCTCTCGGGCCTCTCTGCCTTCTAATAAGGGGTGAGCGTGGCCGGCTGACTCTGACTCCTGGCCTGGGACAGCAGCCTCCTGTCCTGTCCTGTCCTCTGCATAGGCTAGCACACCTGACCTTATGTTCACACTGCATCCGTCCGTTGACGGACGACGGGGGAGGGGTCTGACGGAGGGGGGAGTCAATTCTCTCAATCCCGATTGGTTTGACGGATCCGTCGCCAGCATTTTTTAACGTTTTGACGGACGCAACGGAGCTGTTTTGACGGACGGACCCACAATGCATTTCGCGAAAGCTCCATTCAAAGTCAATGGGATCCGTCAACGGACGGATGCAGTGTGAATGCCCTGTGAGCCTCTCCATAGCACAGCAGAACAACCACAAGGCTCCTTCCTTTTTCCCCACTTTCTGCATTCTCTACATCCCTCTCTGTAGGGCTATATTTCAACAAGGCTGTTACTACACTTAGACCAAGACTAGCACTAACTAGTGTACAAACACATTTTGTAGCTCAGTGCTAAACCAGAGTGAATGATGGTACTTATGAGCTATGTCCTGGGGAATTTGGCTCCAAAACACTTTATTTAATATAATAATAAAAAATGATTCTTCGTTATTCAGGTGGTTTATGTATTCAGTATAACACAACTATTGCAGATCCGCTGTTATGATTCAGATGGATCAAATAACAATAACACAACTGCAGCACCCCGATATCTCTTGGGGAAAAAGAATTAAGAAATGATGGAGAAAAACAATAATGTTTTGTAATTGGTATCCAGCCAATAAGTGTAATTTAGCATAAGTGTGGCTCTTGTGATGCTGTCCAGTCTGCCACGGATTTATTCCTTATCCAAGATCCTTCTTCTGGAATGCTTTTGGTTTGAGAGAATGGCTTGGGTAGAATGTGTGGTTTAATCCACTCTAATATTTGGATGATGTGTTTGACAGGCAAACACAGCCCACCACTGTGAATCCAGTGCGACGGCGATCCTCCACAAGAATGTCTCTGGTAAGTCTCTCTCTCTCTCTCTCTCTCCCTCCCTCCCTCTCTCCCTCCCTCTCCACCACTGTCTGTCCGCTCTGCTCTGCTCTGCTCTGCTTCCATTTGTGGAAGGAGGCTCATAACAAGCGCTTTACTCCCCACAACAGTCAGCTCTTGGTTTTATATTGAATTCCCCGTTCTCTTCCTAAACTGGGTCATGTGCACCACAGCCCAACACTGCTGTTTTGTGTTGTAAACATGGTTTCCATTTTTATTTCCACCCTCTCTCTCTCTCTTTCTTTCCTTCTCTTAAAGCCAAAGCAGCCGTACATGATGGCGCCCCCACAGTTGCACTACAATGGCCATTACACAGAGCCTTACACATCCTCCCAAGGTAAAGGGAAAATCTCATAGAAGCCCTTAAACATGTTTACTGTTGTATAGTTCCAAGTATAAAATGAGAATAATGACGCACAAAAACAGACTTTGGTCTTGCTTTATAGACAAGTTGACTTCAACTAGATGACTAATTATTGTCTGAATTGTTTTATTGCAAACGTATGGCTACCACCCTTAACCTTTGATTCCTGTTTGTTGCTGCGTCTGTAGACAACCTGTACATGAACAACCAGAACGGCTACTACTATCACTCCCAGACCAGCCTGGATCGCTCTCCGCACGAGTACAACGGGCGGCTGCGCAATGGCAGCGTGTACAGCGCGCACAGCACCAACTCTCTCAACAACCCGCAGCACTACATGCAGCCCTCGCCCATGTCCTCAAACCCCAGCATCACCAGCGACGTCATGCGCTCCGACTACGTGCCCTCGCACCGCCACAGCGCCCTGCTACCGCCGTCCTACCGCGCCACGCCCGACTACGAGACGGTCATGCGGCAGAAGGGGCGACCGGGCGGCGGTCCTGGACACATGGGCCACGGCGTGGAGCGGCAGAGCCACTCCATGCGTAATCTCAACATCGGCAGCTCGTACGCCTACAGCCGGCCCGACCCGCTCGTGTACAGCCAGCCGGAGATCCGAGAGCATGTGCCCGGCGGCGGTCAGTACCCGTTCCACCTTAACTACAGTTTCCACAGCCCCTCCCACCCGTACCCATACCCGGGCGAGCGTCGGCCGGTGGTGGGCGCTGTCAGCGTTCCCGAGCTGACTAACGTTCAACTGCAGCAGGCACAACAGGAGTACCAGGCGCCCAACATCATGCGCACGCAGGTGTACCGTCCGCCGCCGCCGTATCCGTACGCGCACCCACGGCCCGCCAACAGCACGCCCGATCTCTCGCGCCACCTGTATGTGAGCAGCAGCAACCCAGACCTGATCACGCGGAGAGTTCACCACTCAGTGCAGACGTTCCAAGAGGACAGCCTGCCCGTGGCCCACTCGCTGCAGGAGGTGAGCGAGCCGCTGGTGGCGCCGCCACGCATGCACCCCCGCATGCAGAAGCGCAACTCCATCGAGATCGCGGGCCTGGCCTACGGCCTGGAGGGCATGCGCATCAAGGAGCGCACCGTGTCCGCCTCCGCTGCTGAGATTCACACACAATCCCAACCGCCACCGCCACCTGTGGCAGCCCAGGTGCAGGTGCAGGCCCCAAACCCAGTGGCTTCCTCGGCCACGGAGCTCAACTCCCTCCTGGAGAGGACTGGCAAGGACGAGGAGGAGGCTGGCAGCAAGGAGGACGTGCGCTACGGCCACAAGAAGTCTCTATCGGACGCCACCATGCTGGTCCACAGCAGCAGTGGCGAGGAGGAGGAGTTTGACGATGAAGGCGGCCGACACACACCCCAATCCCAGGATGCCATAGTCGGGGTGGGGATGGGCGTTGGGGTGCCAGGGGTGCAGGTGGAGCAACATCTGGTGGCCCTGGGTGTTGGGCAGACGCCACGGGAGCCCCCTCCTGCCTACCCCTTCCCCACCGCCCTGGACCAGATCATCTACCAGCCACACCCGCCCATCCATGAGGCCGAAGCCGAGCAGCTCTACCTTCCCATGGACCGCATCGCCATGAGAGACCCGGCCGCCATGATCCCCTCCATCTCCGACGGAGACCTCAGCGGCGGCGGCCCCGGCAGGGTCAAGGCCAAGCGGGACGTCCCCAAGAAGCGCCCCGTCTCAGACGTGCCTGTGGGGAGGAGGCTGCTCGAAGGCCTTCCACCAGCGGTGAGGAGCCCTCACTTGTATTCTTTTTTGCCCTGTGGTGTTTCCATGGCAGTCAGGTCTTGTGATTGCATGATGGCAGGAAAAACAATTACGTGTGTGTGTGTCCGTTTGTGTGTGTGTGTGTGTGTGTGTGTGTGTCAGCTTCAATCCGTAAGCATTCCAAGAATATTTTATCTCTGTTGCTTTGTTTATCTATAATGCACATTTCTGAACAGTTCAGAATAAATACAGTCTGTTGCTGCTTAGCAATTGAGTTTTTATTCACATACTTGTAGTTGACTGACGTCATCATGCAGAATGCTCAACAAGACTTCATTGTGAGGTCAAAGGAGCCATAGTTTAAGGACGACTCCTGAGACTCTGCAGAATGGCTGCAGGACGCTTAGTGGATGTGTTGGCTGAGAGCAGGGCCGGAGAAGGGCCGGAGCAGATGCAGGACGCTTAGTGGCTGTGCTAACAGAGAGCAGGGCCGGAGCAGATTCAGTCTTGCGGGCTGTCCCATAGTTTAAGGACGGCTCCTGATAAGGACGCTTACAGGCTGTGTTAACAGAGAGCAGGGCCGGAGGAGATCCAGTCTTGCAGCCTGTCCTGTTCCTGTTCCTGTTCCATCTTAAGCATGGCATCTGGGCGCTCGGCAAGGGGTTGGCAATCCTCCTGGAGGAGGCAACCGACTGAGGATCAAATGCTCAGAGCGGAATTAGACAAGCTGATCTAACGGGCTGTAAATTGCACATGCTTGGTCTGGCCAGCCTGGACAGGTCAACAAAAATGGAATTGGGAAAAGTAGGCTAATTGTTGTAGATGTCAAAGGGGATAGCAATCGTCATGGCTATATTTTAGATATGAAGGAAAGCATTGGGGAAGCACAGGGCTATTGTGCATGTAGGTCTACGTGTGTGAGAAGTGAACAATACACCTGATGCATGAGTTAAACTACAGTATGCAGATTACAGTTTGATCATTGAAACAATCTTTGTCTGTGTATCTGTTTTGTCAGCTGGGTCTTTAAAGGGACATTAGGTAACTTTTCGCCACAGTTTGAGTGATCTTTTTTAATCAGATAATATTTTTGTACCATCTCCAAATGAATGTGGATGACATACAGTGATGTGAAGAGTGGGTAGATGCCAGTTTTGTTCCCAGCAGCCATCCAGGCTATGCACTGGGTAGTCCAGTAGTGCCAAGACCTAGGCTAAAACTCTTGTTTGGAAGGCTTGTATGCCTTTAATGTAGCGAGTTTTACACCAGTTCACAGCTAAAGCTACATAGTGTCCCTTTAAAGTGTCCAAGTCATGCATCAGTGTATGGGGGAGGAGACAATACTGTGTCTGGCATTCCTTCAGGTTTGTTAGTCTAGTGTGTACATTTATTTATTTATTTTTATTTATTTATTTATTTTTTTAACCATTATTCCTCCCTCACCCTGTGGGGTGATGAGCAGACTGGTTCTCTTGTGTGCATGGCAGCAGGAATGTAGAGGCCAGAACCTGTTGGGCAGGACTGGGCACATTCCGCCATAGAGGCTACTGCTCTGACATTACACCTACCTGAGACCCACTCACACAGCAGACACCATACTTACTCACTCACTCACTCACTCACTTACTTACTCACCTTCTCTGCAAATATTAGCACTCACCTTTCATTGCTCTTTCTCTTGTCTCCTCTTCTCTTTCTCCCCCCCCTCTTTTTTCTCTCTATCTCTCTCTCTTGCCTCACTCTCCCTCCTCCTTCTAACGGCCTCGTAATGAAGGGCATGAAGAGGGGCTCGAGAACCGACCCCAAGAAGATGGGCCAGCTGAAACTGGGCACGCTCAATGGCCTGGCACATGCCCGCTTCTCCACACACGACGAAGCCAAGGACGAGCCGGAGAGGGCATCTAACGACGAGAGGGTAAGACTGATGCTGTTTTACACAAGCTGTTGTGTATATATACAGTCAGAGTAATTACCCTATGTGTATTAACCTCTAAACTAAACTGAACTGCCAGCATTTTTTTCATTGTTTTAATGGCATTGTAAAATATATATTTTATTTTAAGTCTTAAGTAGGAAACTGGTGTTTTTGTAAACTGTTCCTAACAACAGAGTTTGTTGTGGTGAGGTGCTAGCATACTTTCCTGCTTTCTTAGTTTGCTGTGTTTGCAGTTTTGTTGAAAGTGCAGTGACAGGGCGTTGGAGTCACACTCCCTCAGGCTGTACAGGAAAGAATACCTGTCGCCTTGTCAAGCTTGGCAAATTAACGCTAAATTCTTCTTCTTTGCTGAAGCTTCTCTAGTTTGCGTTTTTTTTTTTTTTTTTTTTGTCCGAAACGCAGAGCGATCGGCTCTTGTTCCTTAGCCGTGAATGAATTCCATTCAATTTAACTAATGCAAGCACTTGATGGTAATCCAGTGATAAAACAATGATAATCCTAATCTCAAGATTATTGTGGGCTTGTTATCAGTGGTCAGATTGGAAATCTACACCGCTTCCTAGCTGTGTTAATGTGGCGGACATTAGCCACATAGGCCTAAGCATTTCTACACTGATAACCTTTCTTTGCAATTAGAATGTCCTAATCAAATGTGATGTAGCCTAATGCAGTGCTGCAGGATGCTGTGTGGAGTTTTTACACTTTTTCACTTTTCACAGTTATCCACTTTGTGTTACCCACGTTGTTTTGCTATTTTGTCACTAGAAAGTCACAATAGAACAGAATATGGATTGGAATTGTAGACACGGGCAGCATTCAATGCTACATTACATTCGACAGTCTTGGACAGGCTGTAAGTAAAAGCTTCAACTCATGGCCTTCTGTCCTTAATCCCCCCCCCCCCCAGTGCAAGATCCTGGAGCAGCGGCTGGAGCAGGGCACCGTGTTCACCGAGTACGAGCAGATGCCCAAGCGCCGGCCGGCCTGCGAGTGCACCATCGCTCAGATGCCCGAGAACGGCGAGCGCAACCGCTTCCAGGACGTGCTGCCTTACGACGACACGCGGGTGGAGCTGGTGCCCACCAAGGAGAACAACACTGGCTACATCAATGCTTCACACATTAGGGTAAGCCTAGGGATGGAGAACAACACTGGCTACATCAATGCTTCACACATTAGGGTAAGCCTAGGGATGGAGACTGGGCCACTGGAACCCTTCCTAGTTATTGGTCCCAGTTCTGAGAGGAGGATAAGCCCCTTTACTACACAACAGACAGCATGCCTCTCTCTCACAGGGACAACAGCATGCCTCTCTCTCGCAGGGACGACAGCATGCCTCTCTCTCACAGGGACAACAGCATGCCTCTCTCGCTGGGTGGTCTTCAGCTGTCATGGCCACTTGCACGTGGACTTTACTTAGTTTTGCTGATGGAAATGCAAAATAATTCTGTCTCCAAATTATTATTATTAGTAAAGTAAGGCAGTAAGTAAGTAAAGTGTATTAATATAGCACATTCAGAGCCAAAGTGCTTTACAGTAGGAAGAAAAAACAACATAATTTTCAGCAGGAGCTGCACAAAGAACATCCAGGGACAATGACTAAGACATTATTGAGTTGGTAAGAGCAGGTATGTAAGTTGAGTGAGGAATGGAAGAAGCTACAAATGATTGCTGGACTGATAATGCTGTGTAGTGCATTGGTAAATTCAATTGTGAAGTCTCATTCCCGGAAGCCTGTAAGAGGCTTTACTGTAGGTATGGTCCAGCCAGTCAGAATGGCAGTAACTGGCTCAGCTCCTTGGGTGGATTCATTACATAAAAAGCAACAGGTCCTCATTCCAGACCGGTGATGCCTGCATCTTGCGCTTCTCGTTCGGGAAGCACACAGGTTTATTTATAGCTTCTGGCAGTCTCAGATGGGGTGTGTGTTGGGTACGGTAGGCAGTCTCAGATGGGGTGTGTGTTGTGTAGGGTAGGTTTCCCCAGTGCTTCTAGGATTGGCCTGACTGGCTTGTGTCGCCGGCATTTTCCTCTACCTCTCCCTCGCTCTTTCTCACCCTCTCTCTCTCTCTCTCTCTCTCTCTCTCTCTCTCTCTCTCTCTCTCTCTCTCTCTCTCTCTCTCTCTCTCTCTCTCTCTCTCTCTCTCTCTCTCTCTCTCTCTCTCTCACATTCTCTCTGTCTGTCCATCTCCCTCTCTGTCTCTATCTAATCTTCCTCTCCCTCTCTGTCTGTCTCTCTCTCTCTCTCTCTCTCTCTCTCTCTCTCTCTCTCTCTCTCTCTCTCTCCCCCCCCACAGGTGACAGTGGGCGGTGACGAGTGGAGCTACATTGCCTCCCAGGGCCCCCTCAACAACACATGCCAGGACTTCTGGCAGATGGTGTGGGAGACGGGTGTGGCCATCATTGCCATGGTCACCGCTGAGGAGGTGTGTGTGTGTGCGCGTGTGTTTTCATTTTGTGGGCATCTGGAGTGACGTGTTATTCATTACAGTTGTTTGTTTGTGGTATAATGACTGCTTGGGTAAATGTGACTCGCATTGCGTCACATGGTGTGTCCTCATCTCACCTCTACTTTTTGAATTTGTGTTAAAACGCCCAATGTCTGCCAACCTTCTGACCTTCACCTGTGACACACAGGAGGGCGGCCGGGAGAAGAGCTTCCGCTACTGGCCGCGGCTCGGCTCACGCCACAACACGGTCACCTACGGCCGCTTCAAGATCACCACGCGCTTCCGCACAGACTCCGGCTGCTACGCCACCACAGGGCTGAAGATCAAACACCTGCTGACGGGTCAGGAGCGCACCGTCTGGCATCTACAGTACACAGACTGGCCTGACCACGGCTGCCCCGAAGACTTCAAGGGCTTCCTCTGTGAGTGGAGACAACACTCAATAGAAACACTTCATTTGCTGTCTAGTCGGGGGCGGCATAGCTCAGCGGGCTAGTGCGTCATATTGTGAATCCGGGGAACCGGGTTCGATTCCGACCCGAGGTCATTTCCCGATCCATACCCTTCTCTCTCTCCCACTCATTTCCTGTCCCTCTTCACTGTCCTATAAACACTTCATTTTCTGTCTAGTTCTTCTGAAGAGGAGGCTAAATTCCCAAGTACACATTTGCCTTTGGCTTTGTATTCAGTATTTATGGGATTTCAATATAGTTGTATATCTTAAAGAAATGTCATAATGTCTTAAATATGAAGGTGAAAAGCTTTCACACAAATTAATAACTGTAGGAATGCACCATATTTCCTTTGTATGGATATCATGGTTGATTGTGAACAAAGTCTTGAATTCCTGGAAACTCCCTCCTGTATAAACACTGGGGGGGTCGCCAGCCACAGAATTACTGAATGAATCTTTCTTTCAGTCAAACAGAAACCTGTTAGTGAAACAGAAACCCGGTTCTTGGTGTAGCCTAAAAATAAACCCGTCATCTGTGCTCTACCAATTCAAGTCAACCCAAAGCGAATCAGATCTTTACTTTGTGACGCTACACTTGGGTCGTAGAATCAAGACAAGATCTAATCCGTCCACATTTCCTTCCTTCCCTCCGTCCCTCATTCCCTCCTTCCCCTACCCCAGCATACCTGGAGGAGGTCCAGTCGGTGAGGCGACACACCAACAGCACCAGCGATCCAAAGAACACAAACCTGCCAGTCCTGGTGCACTGCAGCGCTGGCGTTGGCCGCACGGGCGTGGTCATCCTGTCTGAGATCATGATAGCCTGTCTGGAACATAACGAGGTACGTAGTACTGTGGTTTTCTGTGCTACAGTCACCGAGCCCCCACCCTACCTACCCCCAAACTACCCCACATGACACCAGCCCATGTTGAAAAGGGTTGAGATGAAGACAGTTTCTGGTTAGATGTGGTTGTGTCAAACACTTGGATTCAAATGTGTAGTTGTCCAAATGTGGTGGTGGTGGTGTTGCGTTTTGGTTGTCGATTGTAGATTTGGTTGTAGATTGACCTGCTAGTAGCGCCATTGTCTCTTGTGTCTCCTCTGGCCAACGGCTTTGGAGTCCTCGTGACTCAGTAGGTATTTGCGGTGGATCCGTGTTGTTGAATGTGATGAAATACTAGGCTTGGACTCAGACTGCTTGTTGTGGTTTGACAACTCATAGCTCCCTGCCAGACTGTCAAAGCCACACTCATTTCTGGAGTTTTCCACTATATTTTTAAGCCAATGAATGAATGAATGAGAGAGGTGATTAGGTCATTGCATGAGTGTAAAAACCACGAGAGGTAAATCTACTTTCCAAAGAACATTTGTGTGTTGGCATGACTCTCCATAGAGTAGACTTCAGAAAAATACTGAAGCCAGACACATTCGATCTTCCACTTAAGCTTATCGGGTTCCACCTCTGGAGAGGATTTAAAGGAAGTGGTTAGGTGATAAACCTGGCAAGAAATTGTGAACCTCATAGCTTTGGTTTGGTTTAGTGAGGAGAATGACACCAGCTGTCTGTTCTTTAGCATGCTTACCAGTACTTAAATGACAACTAATTAGGTGTGAAATGTACTTGGAGTATCCCCCTGGTGTTTGGTATAACTTTGGTTTTACAGCACAGAGACCAGAACTTCACCTTGTTCATCTTTTCCTCTCATTTCTCCAACTTGTCTTGATGCATCGCAGATGCTGGACGTCCCAACAGTTCTGAACATGCTTCGCCAGCAGCGGATGATGTTGGTACAGACAGTCTCGCAGTACACGTTCATCTACAAGGTGCTCATCCAGTTCCTCCGAAACTCTAGACTTATTTGAAGCCGCCCCTTCATCCCTGTGGAGGAAAAGAGCGGCTTCGCTCCCGAAGGATTTGGCCCTCTGAGATGCTGTCCTGACCAGACACCTTCCTCCAGCCTGAAGCAGTCTAGTCTCCCAGTGCTTGATCCAGTCACGCTGTTACACTGTTGCACTGCGGAGACGACGGAGAGAGCTCTGTGCACGGCTCATCCATAGCCGCCTCTCCCTGGCAGTATTAAAGGAAAAGGTGGGGACTTCGATGGGAGGTCGGTAGATGCAGATTTGTTTTTTTTGTTTTTGTTTTTTAAATCTATCAGTATTAAGAGATTTCATTATGGGTGTTTTTACACTATACCATTTACAGCTGCAAAACCCCCAAGCACTTTTACACTTTTGCTGTAAATATCAAACAATACTGAAACTGCAGTTCTTTAAAAAGTCTATATTTGGATAAATATATTAACACTATTGACTGCAGCACTTTTTTAAGAAGAAAAAAAATGTTGCTGATTTCATTTATCATGGTTGATGCTATTGCATGTTGTGCTTTTTTTTTCCTTTTGCTTTTTTTTTATTATTATTATTATTTGACTTAGTAACAATGGTTCAGATGAAGGACACGAGTGTATATATTTTCGATGACGATGCAAGAGGAAGTTGAGATTTATCTTAAGGTGTGTGTGTGTGTGTGAGAGAGAGAGTGTGTGAGTGAGTGAGTGTGAGTACATGTTTGTCTCCTTGACCACAAGAGGACTGGCCCTTGAGACTTGTTAGCAGGGCTTGCAGTGCAGGTTGTACGTGTTTATTTTGTTTTTTTGTTTTTGTTTTTGTTTTTGTAATCTAGATCAAAGCTTCCAATTATCATTTGGACCTCCAAAACAAAGTATTGCATTCATTAAAAAAAATTAATATATATTTTTTAAAAAACGATAATTTGTAAAGCTGTGATATTTAGATTTAATGGAGTGAGATCATTTTAAGAGTGCTCTTGGACTCAACCAAAAAGTGCATTTTGGAAAGTGTGGATGTTAAGACAAATTACACGTTTGGATGTGATGACTAACTGAAGGCCCGGTCATATCGATTGGAATCCATCTCCACCAAAGACTTGACTGCAGAAATGCGCTCAGGCTGCGGAGACATGCTACAGAACTGTATGAGAGAAGGACTTTTTTTTAAAAGAAATGTAACAGGTTTTTTGCAGTTGTATGGAGCCATGTGCCATGAAGTTAGCAGGACACTAACCCATGGCCTGATTGGCAATTCAGTACTGCAGTGCAGGGTGTAAGGTTTGAAGAAGACCCTTTTGAACTCCTATCACTTGTGCCACAATATAATGAAGGCTCGTGTTTAAAAAACAAACAAACAAACAAAAAAAGCACTAAAGTTTTCAGGGTGATCCCCCTCAGGTCTTCACCTATCATCACCTTTAGTTGGACTCTAATAATCATAATGAATCTATCCCAGGCAGGCTCGTCACAGTCTCTGGGAACTTGTCAAAGCACAGCAATTCACCAGTTTGTACTAAAAGGTGTAATCTTGTATAATTTACAAGAAGCCACAGTCTTTAAAAGTGCCTAGATTTTTTTTTTATTACTTTGATTTTAATTCATTCAGATGAAGGGTTGTGAATGACAATCGTTTGAAATCAAGATGCCATGTTTAGTGTTTGTGCCCCCCTTCCCCTTCTCTTTCATTCTCTTAATTGAATCAATCTGCTACATGCGTCATACGCAAACATTCAATGGACTTTCAGGGACCTTTTGCAGACTATCACAGGGACAGATAGTAAAGTAAGCTTTGAAAGACTTAACAAAGTCTACAGTTACCCAGGTTTCAGTTGGAGTGCTTCTCTCTTCACAAATAAGGCGTGTGCATTGTGTTTGAGATTCATGCATTATGATTGGCCTACCTAGTCTGTGTGCAATGGCTCATGCATTGTGATTGGCTTACCTAGTCTGTGTGCAATGGATCATGCATTGTGATTGGCCTACCTAGACTGTGTGCAATGGCTCATGCATTGTGATTGGCCCACCTAGTCTGTGTGCAATGGCTCATGCATTGTGATTGGCCGACCTAGTCAGTGTGCAATGGCTCATGCATTGTGATTGGCCGACCTAGTCTGTGTGCAATGGATCATGCTTTATGATTGGCCTACCTAGTCTGTATGGAATGGCTCCCTTGCTTTGTGTGCTGTATCACTGGCATGAGAGATTCTTGCCACCACTGTAGTGAAGCATCATGTTGATGAGCCCATTCTCAAACTAGCAAGGTGCTGTAACTCAGAACGCAAGCAGTAAATGTACAACAGATAAATGTGCATTTTTCCATCCAACAGTTTGAAGTGTTTATAGTTTCTACAAATGTTTTCTTCTTCAAAAACAGTATTGTGAAGGAAAACTAAACATCTAAAAGACTGCTACACAGTTGAATGTGTAATTAAGGTTGTGGCCCAGAGGGGTGTGTACCCCAGTTAGATCCAGTAAGGCATATCCTACCTACATAATGTAGCTACCTAGCTATATCGCTAGATTTTCCTTATGTTATTTGAAGAAATAAATTGCTGTTCTGTTTGTCATTTCTCATGAACGAAACTGGAAAAAGGACTCGCAGAGGGCTAAGAATAACTGGATACTGATAGTCCATGCAGTCCAGCCTACATTTTACATTGCTATGAATGTGTTGGTCAGGTTGTTGAATCAAGTCTTACTGAATATCAGCCTTGCTAATTTGCTTACTGATGGCAGATGCTGAGTTTTGGCCAAGATCAAAAGGGGTATTTCCCTGAGGAGGATCTGTTGTTTAGAAAACAACAGAATGGATCCCCAATACAACTTTGGCTTCAATCTTTTTTTGTTTTTGATCACTTGGGTCTGCTCTTGGCAATGTTATCAAACTACAACCATTGTGTGATTATCCATTGTGAAAACCCTTGTGATGAATTTGATTAATTTAAGATTCTGTTACAATATACATAAACATATCCTCAGCTTTAAACCTCACTCTAGTGATGTGAAACAGTGTACAAACTATCAAATGAACAAAGTGGTATTCTACTGTAAACAAATTTATTTAGAAGATACCTTTTTGCTAAAAATAAAATATTTGCAGATATAAACTGTCTGGACTGGAGTTTGATTGCTGGCCTTGAGTTTTTTTTCCCCCCAACCCTTGTCTGCCATCTACTGGACAGTTTTGAAACCTCTATCTAGACATGATCTGGAGAAAGCTGACTTTTAGATGACCCTGAATACAGTTTTTTGCTAATATTGGTACCATATGTAAAGAGTGGGTTTAAATATCATTCCCACTAGACATCCAGGTCATGCACTGTGCAGTTCTAGGTAGATGGTAGGAAACAAGCATAACATAGAATAAATTCTTTAGTTTGATATTGCTGACTCAAACATCAATCAGCATCTAGCAATAAGGTCATGCAAAACAGTTTGAAAACTTTTGTACCTTTTAAGTAGCTAGTCCACTAGTTTTTATACCAAAAACCCCATTCTGTTGCATTAATCACCCATTGTGCTATTTATTGAGACTATAAAGGGATTCATTTCTTCAAGCTTCATCCAAGTTTATTTAACTTAAAAGGGCACAGTGCTTAGCTTGTTGGGTACATGGAGTGGAATGAAATGGTCTTTCAAAAAAGTCCTAGAGCTATCTGTCTTTCAGTTATCAGATTGCAAGTGGTTTAAGACAACTAACTAAGTACAACTAATTAGGAAACTGTAAATCATAGAAGAAATTATGAGAATTGAGAATGTTGATGTCTAGTGTTGATTGTAACGGAATCAAGTGAATAGTGAAAATCTATTTATAACAGTAAAACTCAAGCAACAAATGATTGCATTATGTGTGAGGACTTTTTTGAGATTAATGAATTCTTTTTTATATATATATAACAATCTAAGACTTGACAGTCATTCAACTAGTAACATGGCTTTGAGCACAATGATGAATGATATCCAAATTAAATGATGTAACGGAATTTATTAAGTTCCTTCTCAGGCATTTAAAATACTGCATGTGTATTGCAAATACGTGTACATGATTGCAACAACAAATTGGGGAGAAAAATCATCAATTTCAAGTCATTGCTTACCTACCGTTGACACTATTAAAAAATTTCACTGCAAAGCAACAGTGAAAATTCTAACAAAAAAAGATTTTTATTAGAATTCGCTAACTCTTAACACTATGTGTTCAATATTGATGCACGGTATTGTATTTCATAAACACTTCAAACAAAGTTTCACCTCTTGTTCACAAGGAGACTGGGTGCGTTTCTTTCCTCACTTACTTTAAAAAACAAAAATCCACTTAAATAGAAAATTAATACCCTCCTTTACCCCAGTGACCCTTTCCTCCACCCCCACCATGGCTCCAACCTCCTTTCCCTCCACCCCGGCCTCCCCCGCCCCAACCTCCTCCACCTCCCCCACCCCAGCCACCTCTCCCTCCTCCACCACCACCACCACGATATCCTCCACCCCATCCACCCCCACCACCTCTTCCTCTTCCTCCTCCTCCATCTTGTCTCTTCTGCCAGGGAGGCATCTCAGGTGGCGGAGCCTCAATCTCAGAAGGTCGCCCACCACGGTCAGGCACTCTCCCCATCAGGACCTGCGGCAGAGAAAGCAATATTATACTAATGTCTAACAGTTATCATTAACAACTCTAGACTAATGCAGACTTTGTATACCACCAGCTGTTAGGCATTTGGTTAACATTTCTAGATAGTTTTGTATGTCTGTCAATTCTACTATTAAACAGTATAGCCATTCTACAATTCAACAGTGAACCTACCCTGTTGACAGCACATGCGGTCTTCTCTCGTGTTGAGCCACTGCTGGTCTTCACCACGTTACAGATGTCCTCTCTGGCGGCGAGAAGATGAGCCACATCTATTGTGGACTTCAAATGTAAGGAGTGTCTCTTTGGCTGATAGGCTCTTGCCATATAATCAACTTTTTCCTTTTGACAAAAACAACACAAAACAGGCATGCAAACTGGTCAGGGATGAAAAAGGGTGAGAAGAGTGTGTGAGCAGGGAAATGGCAGTTTATGCGTGATTTAATGAAGTCCTGTAGTAAAAAAAAAAATAAATAACGTGATGCTGTCTGCTTTTCCAACCACACATTTAAATCTCACCTTTGCTCTGTCAGACCAGCCAAATGACTGCACGGTGACATCAAGTCGTTTAATCAGCATTCTCCGACGACATTGATATTCAGAGGAAAGAAGTGCATTGATCTTTTCCAGCTTTGTCTGCATAGATGCAGAAAAAAGGCACAATGGTTATGAGGTCATTTATAAAGCATTTCTTATTGTAACTACAATGTAATGCCACTTTTCGTACCCACTGTTCACTACCAAGGGAATGTTTGAAGACTGGTTTTCCAATGTGATCTTTTGGGACCTCTTCCAGTAAGGACATAATCTGAAATTACACAAAAAAAGGGTTTAAGTGGTTTCAAGTTTTAAAAACTATGATTAATTTACAACTAAGAAATATTCCAAATGCTGACATCACCCTTTCTTCTATTATGGAAAAGACATTTTGATTCGTGTCTTGATGTGAAATCTGTAGTGTTTTGCAGATGGCTTGAATATCCCCAGCTGGTGAGTCTCTGAGTTCATGGTCTACATGCTTGACTGGCTTGCTGCGAAGTATTTGCACAGCTTGCAGCTCAGATGCCAAATATACTGCAAGATAAGCAGAGTAGTATTTACAACAATGGACAAGTCTTCTGGAAATTAGGTCAAACACAAGAATATAATGTTCCACAATATGGAATTGAGTCAACACATACACAAGAGCTTTAGGCAATCCTTCCTCTTATTCAGCTTTCCTTCCAACAATTCGGAGACAACGCCATGGTAAGGGCAGGACATCTCCTTCAGCAACGCACCAATTTCGAGATGAAAGCCATCTCCACCTGCACAAATGTGGATTGAAATGTACTAAATGACAACCTGAAAATGAATGAGGAGAACATGTATAGGCCTCCTGTTGGTAAACAAATGGTGATGTGCCTACTTGCTATCAGGGATGCGTCTGTCTCTAGTGAGGGTTTCAGTCGGGACATCAACCAGATGCAAAGGTTGACATACTCGGTTGACGACAAGCCTTCCTCCGACGCAGATGATAAAGCCTTCTCGTCAAGGAGAGGTCCGTCATATCTGTATGCAAATTGAAACTCCTTAAGTGATGGCAATAAGTGATTTAAGTAATTGAGCAAAACACAGAGCAGACTGCATGTCAAGAATGGAACAGTTGTGAAACGAAGTAGTAGGCTACTAACAGAGGGAGCATATGCTAACGTTGCAATATAATTCTGCACTATTGGGAATAACATTTGATGTGCCCACCAAAACCCAGTGTCTCCATAACAAACAAACAAAGAATCTGCTGTTCTTAATTGCTAATGTCAGTTAACGTTAGCAGTCCACTGAGCAACCTTTTTCATTGAGCGATCATCAACGTTCGGCTACTTCCTTTCCTTACCCAAGTTGATCCAGAGCATCTAAAACATCGCTCTCCATTTCAGCAAAGGTCTAAATTACGAAGTAACCATGAGAAAGGGATGTAAAAAACTAGCTTTCAATCAGTTTTCAAATAACACACGCCACATTATGTGTGTTCGACTAAATAACTTCCGTGTAAAACATAGACTTCAAACGAATGTTCCTACCAGTGGAGCCCAACCAATGAGCCCAAATAAAATAGTAAATCAAACACGCAAATTCCTACCAGTTCCATTCCTAGGTAAGCGTTTGCTTTCCTACTGACTGTAGTGACCAATGACTTGTTTTAGGCTACTTCTGGGAAACATGACGTTTGGCTGTGCTGCTGCTGCTCACCTATCTTTAGAGCTACGTTTAAGTTTGATTTGCTAAAAATTTATAAATTGAACAAGAGTGAGGAGTATTAAATGTAGTTACTAGTGGGCAGGCAAGGGGATAGAGTCCACAGAGATAGTCCAAGTTAAAATAATATTTAGGCAATGTATTTTATTTATAAATAGGATACATTTCAGACAACTTAGTTGGTTTATGCAGATGTTGTCAAATAAATGTCCAAGGCCAAGGCCACTTCCTCTAAAGACACACACACACACACACACACACACACACACACACACACACACACACACACACACTGCTAGGCTGTAGGCCTATATTCTTCTTCATGTCAAAGCTGATGACGTCCTATGCCAACAGGATTTTTGTTTATGCCAGACCAAAGGTTAGGTGGAACACAGGAACAAATCACGTTCCCATAACCTAATGACACACACACACACACACACACACACACGTTCAAAGTTCTGACAAGCTGTAAAACTATATTTTCCGTAAGGATGTGTTTGTTTCCTGGATGCTGAAATGTTTAGGTGACCATACAGTGGGAATTCAGTTGAGGTAAGAATTAGCCTACAAATCATTTCACTGCAAATATTCATATTCCAATCATCCTACTGTAAGTAAAAATGCTTTTTCACTTCAAACTTGATCAAGAGTAGCCTAATAACGGAGGCTAACATTCTGAAAGATTATCTTAATTATATCAGGTCGTCAAGATTTTGTGTTGGTATCAGTTTACACATTACGATGCCCATTTAACGTTACAGTAGGCTATGTTTGATTTGAAAGACAGAATTTGGCTTAGGCCAATACCCACTGCAGAACTGATCTAATAGGGTTTCTGTTTCTCAGGGTGTTATTGTGAAACTTTTAAGTCTCTTATTGGTATTTGGAATGCAAGTGTTGCAATTTGCAAGGGTTGGCGATTAATCAGAAACATTGAAAATGTCAGTTTAAACACTTTTGTGATGAATAGCCTATTATTTACAAATTATGTCATAGTTAAATTGTGTGAATTCTGTATTTGAGGTGTTTCTTCATAGTAAAACAAGGAATGTTATAATATGCTTTGATGGAATATTACCTTCATTCTACTGTTTCTCGAATGCTGAGAAAATAAGAATGGTCAGGCAAAATGCCCTTTGTCCATGTTAAAGGTGTAATATGAGTTCCTGCATGGTTTTCTGAGTGATTTCATTTTTATCTGAAGTCGCAGGCATCTCCCCTTGATTCACTGGTTATCTGCCTCCTGAATCACTGAAAAAGTCCGGTCTCGGGAGACAACACAGAAGCTGCAAAACTCAAACAAACATATGGGGCATATATTGTTATATTTAGTTTTTTTGTGTTAAAACACTGTTGTTGTTATTGTTATTATTTAGTTTTGTTTGTTTGACGATTATAGCCCTTGTGTTGTCTCCTGAGACTGGATGTTTTTCACAGTGTATTTAGGAATAGGTCAGACCGCTAGCGAATCAAGGGGAGATGCCTGCGATTTGAGATAAAAGTGAAATCACTCTGAAAACCATGCAGGAACTCATATTGCACCTTTAAATCCAAATAATCATATAAAAGCAGAGAAGATGACATCTCTCATCCTGAACAAGAGTCTTTCTGCATCTTATGTGACAATATGAATGCATTCTAGGCGACTCTGATTCTTTATGTTAAGGTCATTTACTGATATTTCTGTTTGCAGGATTTGTCTTTAGCAAGTGTCTCAGTGTGCAGAGAAGGAAGAAATGAATGTGACTGATTATCCAGAGGAGATGGTGTCTAAGAATCCCACTCAGATCCCCCTTCACGGGGAGATAAAAGAGACCGTTGACACGCCAGAGGAAGATTACAGGAAAGTACAGTGGACTGTGAATGCTGGTCACAGGTGAGAGCAATAAGCAGACATGAGGGCAGCATGATACCAACAGGGTGATTACAGTGAGAGATGTTTCCTGTAGTGTATTATGTTAGGCAAAGTTCATTATTTGTAGAGCATGCAATGACCTTTTCCCAAGTGACTGTTGAACACTTATTCTAGTTTTAACATCTGTGTTATTGATTGCAGAGGGGCAGAGTTCTCCATATTTTTATGTTCTAACTGATCCTTGCATAGCTTTGGTGTTTATGTGTCCATTACTAGCAAATGTATTCTTTTTTACCCGTTGCAAGGTTCTCTTATTTGACAATGTTGGACAGTGATGCTGAGATGGGAGGCCCAAGTCTCAGTTATGGCTCTGTTGACTCCACCGATACCCAGCCCGAGTACAGTGAAGACACTGAAGCTGAGACCACAGGGTAGGTGAAAGTGTGTCCATATGTGTCTGACTCACACTGTAAACAGGAAGTTAAGATGGGGAGATATTTGTTTTGTTTTTTGGGGGCAATTTGTTTACTTGTGTGATATATGAAATATGATAATTCTTTTTTGTTTCTTTTTCATTGCTCTGCTATGGGTGAACCTTAGGACGGATAAAAACGGGCTTAGACGGCGTGATTCACCCTTCCGCATGGCCCAAAGGTAACAAACAACAAGACAGGAGTTTTTGCTGTTGGACTGCATCCTCCCAAAGTCAAATTTCTTGCCACTATGTCTATTTTGTTCTACATATTTCTAAACTGAATTTGAGAAATTGTTCAATAATACACCTTTTTCTGAGAATTTCATTAGATTCATTGCTCTCTAAACAGGGATAGGAATATGGGCTTTCATTCAACGTTCTTGTGATTTTTTTTATTGTGACACTTGTTTGCATTGCCAGGAAGAGACTTTCCCAGCAGAACTCTGGTCCTGCACTGTTGCAGAGGAGTGATGCTGTGGATGAGTCTCCAGGGGAGGACCTTTTGAATGGAGCTTGTCATTGTCACACCAGGTAAGACCGCACATGTTGTGTGTGTGTTTACTTTTTTTAAGCCTAAAAATCTAGATACCCCTATCAGCAGCAAATCTAATTTGCAGCCAAGGATGTCTAGCGACTCTCGACTTGGCTTGTTAGCTGGATCCTTCAAATCTGGCTGGGCCAATCGCATCATGAAGAGCAGAGTCCTACTTTGATCTGATTGGTGGTGGTGTTGTCCTGTTGCATGCAGAGAGATTCGAAAGCCAGCCGTTTATCCCCCTTTCCCTGTCATTGGAGCTTCACCAAAGCCAACATCTTGAAGTGGGTCTGTGCTGCATAGCCAGACAGCAGACTGAGGAAATGCCGTTGTGTCAAAGTGTCAGTAAAGAAGAGTATTTTGTTCACTGTCATGAATCCACATCTAAATTCAGTTGAAAAGTTAAAAGCTTGGGAGACTGTAGTGAGATAGGTTGAATGACTGATTTGTTTTGTTGTTTTGCATTTATGTTATTTGATTAACATTTCTGATTTCTTTCTTTTCAGTCTTGAAAGAGACATATCTGCATGCTCTATATGTGAGGATGCTACTCCCAGGTATATAGTGGGCTGGCCATTGAAAGACTGCTTATTGTGTATGTCTGTGTGTGTGTGTGTGTGTGTGTGTGTGTGTGTGTGTGTGTGTATGTGTGTGTGTCTGTGTGTGAGTATTTGCATAGACACATTGAGAAGTCTGACATTGAGCCACAACTTCATATAAAGCTGTTCACCTCATAATGTCCAAAACTGTGATTTTGACAGTTTGCAGACCGGACGGCAATCACCTAGCTGTTCAGCACAGTCTGAAGAATCAATAGAACAACCTCCATGTTTGGAAGAGGTATCCTTTCCGAGGACCAGGTGATGACCAATGTCTGTCTCTGCAATCCAGTGTAAATCAGTCCATAGCCCTGTTGTTCAAACTCAGCAAGTACTGTAGGTAGGAAAAAGAATAAGAAAATTTCATACAACATAGACCAAGAAGTGAACCGCCAACTAACAGTAAGTGGATGGGGCATATATTTACTTTCAGTTTCATTTCTTTATGCCCCATTCAGTCAGCATTAGTACTCAGTTTGTTATACGGTTTATGTAGCATCAAATTTCTCATTCTTTTTCTTCAAGACAGCATTCAGATACCTGCAACAACTGTTGACTGATTCACACCGGATTTCTCCTTTGACACCATTTTTGACATGTTGTGTAGCCTACTTCAATGGATTGCAGTTGACTTGTCATGTGCTTTTAACATTTTGACAGTTGCAAGTCTGAGATATCAAGGAATGTCTTCATACTGTTCAAGCTGTTCACCTCATATAGAGTATAGACATAGGTTGGCAAACAGTGACGTGACAATAGCATGTCCTTGTTTCCTCATGATGTGCAAAATCACACTGAAATCACCTTTGTCTTTGGAATGTCAGACTGCGAGCACTCAGGAGAAACAAAGGCGAAGGAGGAGTGCCCTATTCATTGAGGTGAGATGTCTGCTGGTAAGGTGGTCTGAGGGCCCCATGTCAGTCATGATTGTGGTCTGGGTTTTCCCAAATGAAATCTTTTATAGACTGTATCATACTTTATCATTGAATTACAAATTTTCTAGACTTCCAAGCAGTTTACAATACATGATAAGATGCCTCATAAGATTATAATGTTCATGGGCAAGGTCTTGTTGTATTGATAAACCTATGCAATCTTTAAAGTTACTTTGTGGGATACTATATGATCATTTTTAAGCGTCTCTGTTTCTGTTGTTTGTTGCTTTTGTTGTGTGCTAGGCGTTCAAGGTATAGGCCACATTCACCACCCCCTAGCTTCACATCCACAGAGAGTGAGTCCTCCCAGGAGAAGCTCTCTAACTCTGACCAAGCAGTACCACATCATCCCAGGTAAGAGATCTCTCAGGAAGGACATCACCATGGCTACTAGCTGTAAACATAACACCAGCTACTGCATCACACATTCTTACTACTGATAAGAGTTTATTTTCTTAGTGTATGTTGAACATTAACTACTTGTCTCTCTCTTCCTGAAAGAGAGCTGTATCTACTAACATCACTTTAGTCATGTCTGTGTCAGTATTGCAGTGTTAATGACCTAAAGCCAATCGCCATACTTGATTTTGAGGACACTAAATGTGTTATATTGAATTTCAATGCCTTGGACAGACGTGTGTCCTTTGGGTCACTTGCAAGTTGTGGGTCCATGCAGCACCCTCCTAACCTCCAAGAGAAGGATATAGAGTAAGTGTCCAAGGTTGCAAAACAGAACCTGTAACTGGTGCTAGTTTTGGTCCTACACTAATATATTGTTTTGTATTGTTTAGGCTTATTCCATCAACACACATTTTTTTCTAAAATGTAAAGAATTTATAAGGATGATAGAAATGAAACCGAAAAACGGTTTCATATTTACAGTTTTGTGTTTCTGCCTTTTATGTATGTTGTGCATTTTTGTTTCAGAGGTGTCACCTTACAAAGCACTTCAGCAAGTGAGTGTTATGTGCACAGGCATCTTTTAAATACACAAAAATATACTGTATAGTTGGATATTTAGCTATAATCTAATCTTGGCCATTTTTTTTTCTTTTTTATTGTAGAAACCAGAGCGCTACAGACAGTCATAGACACGCATAAGGCTACTTTGAGGAAGAGGTTTGAGGTCCTTTCTGGGGGGTCCTTGAGGTTGGGGGGCCTTCCTGCAGGGTCCACTAATTCTAGCTGTGACGTGCCGTTCCACGCCATCTATACAGAACTCTGCATGACGGCAGGAGACAACCAGGGAATCAACATAGAGCATGAGATCCAGCACATTGAGATGATGCATGGAACACAGACTACACCTTCAGACAAGGTGATCAACTGCAACAACATCTTCAGACCTTTGCATGGAGAGCAGAAGCATATCAGGACCGTCATGACCAAAGGCGTTGCTGGGATTGGAAAGACTATATCAGTGCAGAAGATCGTTCTGGATTGGGCAGAAGGGCAAGCCAATCAAGATGTGGATTTCATGTTTGTGCTTCGGTTCCGGGAGCTTAACCTGGTGCATGGTGAACAGCATAGCCTCCACAGTCTTCTGGTGAAGCTCTTTGAGGAGCTACAAGACTTGGAACATTTGGACTTTTATGAGGAATGCAAACTGCTGTTTATCCTCGACGGCCTTGATGAGTCTAGACTCCATCTGGATTTCCAGGAGAAAGAGCTGTGTGATGTGAATGAGGTGGCGCCAGTTTCAACGCTGGTGACCAATCTCATCCGTGGTCAACTTCTCCCCACGGCTCTCATCTGGGTGACCTCGCGGCCAGCCGCAGCCAGTCTCATCCCAGCACGGTACATTCACCAGGTGACAGAACTCAGGGGATTTAGTGATTCGCAGAAAGAAGAGTTCTTTAAAAGGAGAATCGCAGACCAAAGGCTGGCTAGCAAAGTCATCGCCCATGTCCGGACAACACACAGCCTAAACACCATGTGCTACATCCCAGTGTTCTGTTTGCTCATTGCATCCATGTTTCAGCAAACCCTGGACAAGAAATCAAAAAAGGATGCCCCTAAGACCATGACAGAGCTCTTCACCGAGTTCATTGTTACCCAGATGAAAACGCGACTACAGTCACAAGAGGGCGACCGAGACACGTTACTGAGGCTCTCCAAACTGGCATTCACTCATCTACAGAGTCAACAGTTTAACTTCTACGAAGATGACCTCATAGAGTGTGAGATTGACCCGAGTGATGACACTTTGTTTTCAGGGTTATGTGTTGACATTCTGAAAGAGGAGTCTGTCGGTCATGGGAAACAGATCTACAGCTTTCTGCACCTGACCATCCAGGAGTTTCTAGCTGCTCTCTTCCTGTTGCACTCCTTTGACACCAAGAACACAAAGGTCATGGAGTCTTTTAATGTTCCCATGTCAGATAAGAAGATGGAACTGTATGACCTACTGAGGACTGTAGTAGACAAGTCTTTACAAAGCGAACATGGACATTTGGATATTTTTCTGCGTTTCCTCCTGGGACTTTCACTAGAGCCCAACCAGAAGCTACTTCAAAGCCTTCTTCAATATACACGCAATCGACCCACAGATGTAACCAAGAAAATCACAGAGTACATTGACCAAAGCTCAAAGGCACAAACACGCAAGAGAACCATCTCTTACATCAAGGAGCTCAGGAAAGAGAACCTCTCACCTGAGAGATGTGTCAACCTCTTCCACTGTTTGATCGAGTTACAGGACTTCTCCATGAAGGAGGAGATCGAAGAGTTCCTGAAATCCAACAAGTGTACAGAGGTTTCCCTCTCCGAGGCTCATTGCTCCGCCTTGGCATACGTGCTCCTAATGTCCGAGGAACCACTGGAGGAGCTGGACCTGAGGCACTACATTACCACCGATGAGGGCCGCAAAAGACTTGTGCCAGCAGTGCGATGGTGCAGGAAGGCCCGGTAAGTCTTCAGTACTGTATGTAATTGAATAAATAAATATTATCTTTCAAACCATCCTTATGTCTTAAACCAAAGTTACAGCAAAACTTCACTGTAGTTTATTCATATAATAATAACAATGAAGGGGCCAGACTCTTTTGTTAGAAGGTTTTAGGCATGTCTCTTCAACAAATATTTAACGTCTTATTTTGCACAATTCTATTTCTGGTTATTTTGCACAATTCTATTTCCTTATCACATTTTCCCATGGGAAGAATTTAATTGATAGCTAGTCCCTGTGAACTTCAATGTTATGTAATCAAACAAATAAATAATAGCTGGAAAATGAAAAACAAAACATACAGATGTGTTACCAATTTCACCATCTTGTGTTCTGCACTAGGCTGGACAGCTGTAACCTCACAGTGAAAGCCTATGAGACAGTGGTTCTTAGTTTGAACACATTGGGCTCACCACTGACAGAGCTGGACCTGAGCTACAACAGCCTACGGGACTCTGGGCTTCAACTCCTTTCTCAGGGGCTACGCAGTCCTCACTGCAAACTGCAGACACTCAGGTGTGTTGGTTGTTAAGGTCCTTAATGTTTGTCCAGATTTATTTTAAAAGGATGATGATTTATAAAATAAGAATTATTGGCTCTTGCGAATGAGAACACTTTATGTTTGATTTAGGATGCTGTTATCTGTACGCATCTTTAAATATGTTTGTTTGTGTCTGATAAGCCCACGTGGTATGGGCACCATTTTGGTGTATTACACAAGATAATAACAATCTACTCCACTCTACTCTGTGACACAAAAAAATACCAGTTATTGTGGTGATGCTTCACAATGTTTGAGGTTACATGAAAATACCCCAAAATAAAGTAAAACTATGTTTGCACATCATCTGAGACAGTTTGTTTGTTATATGCCATATCCATTATGCCATATTGATGATCTACTCTGTATTTTGGTTTGGTTCTATTTTAGTTCTTTAAAGGAATAGTTCACCTCTTTATAATTGGTTATTCACCTCCTTACCTGGAGTTACATATGTGGGTAAGAGCATTTTGGTCTCAGTGCATGTATTGTCCTAGTCTGGCAACCCGAATTTTACATTTAGTTTAGCTCTGGAGAGTAAAGTTGGCAAAGATCACATTCCGGCGCCTATGCTAATCTAAAGCTAAAAAATTGGGAAATTTGGCGATGCCATACTAGGAAAACGCAAGCATGGAGACGAAAATGCTTTAACCCATATATGTAACTCCCGGTAAAGGGGTGAATAACCAATTTTCATGAAGAGGTGAACTATTCCTTTAAGTGCAGTTCACATTTGCAGACAATATAACAACAGAAAGAATACAGTTCATTTTGGACAGGAACTAAGCTACAAGTTTACTGAGCAGGTATAACTACAACTACGACTTGTGTGTTTGCAGTTTGGTTGGCTGTCACCTCAAACAGGCGTCTTGTTTGGTGATGGCCCCTGTTCTCCAATCTGAACGGTCGACCCTGAGAGAGTTGGATCTGAGTGACAATGACCTGCAGGACTCAGGACTGGAGTACCTTGCAGCTAGCTTAAGGCATCAGAAGTGTAAAGTTCAAATTCTCAGGTGAATTACTCACACAAAATCAACATGCACTTTTGTGCACTCCTTCTACTGAAACAATGGTAAGAACTGATTGTGTCTGGCTCTTTTTTTCTGTCTCAGGGTGTCGATGTGTGGTGTGTCTACCAAAGGCTCTGAGGCCCTAGCGACAGCACTTAGTTGCAACCCTTCTCACCTTAAGGAGCTCGACCTGAGCTATAATTACATAAAAACATCTGGGGTGGAGCAGCTATCCGCTAAATGGCAAGATCCTGACTGTGCCCTGGAAACCCTCAAGTATGTCTCGTTTTATCCGTATAAGTCTCTTTGGGTTTTAAAGAGGGAGACATCAGTTTGATGTGAAAGTTTGAAGTTCACTGTTAACAAAAGACAAATGACTTTACCTATGTAAGATTATTTTGTTCAAATAAATAGAAATAAATCCAGTGTCATAGGTTTAAGATCAATTGATGTGTGTTCATTGTGTGAATGTAATATTCCTTAATCTTAAATTTAATGTAACTTTTCTTCCAAGTGTCAAACATGGCGGAAGATACCGTTTGCTGCCAGCACCACAGAAATGTAAGTATGCTATAGGTTGACCCAGTGAGTGTATAAATAGAAAGGATCACAAAGTGTGAAATATCAATGTCATTGAGCATTTCAAATGTGGTATCTAAATCTAGCAAGCAGGTTCCCTAAAAGTTTTTCTTTGCAAACTTATCAAGACTGACACCTAGCAGGTTGACTAGTGGGCTGTTTGATTTTATGAATTAAAATCATGGACGAGGAAATTAACTAGCGAATAGAATTTGTGTGCGTGTGTTTACATGTAAAAAAAACTTTCTCCACAGATTTCTACAAGCTGAATCTAGACGTCAACACAGCTCACAGAAACTTAGTGCTGTCTGACGGGAACCAGCGAGTGACCAGGGGGTCTGCCCAGCCCTACTCAGACCATCCAGAGCGCTTCGACTACTGGCCTCAGGTACTGTGCAGGGAGCCTTTGATAGGACGCTGCTACTGGGAGGTGGAGTGGACTGGGACAGCTGCCATTGGATTGACTTACAAAAACATCAAGAGGAAAGGACATGGGTCAGACGTTGTGCTAGGATCCAATCCTAGGTCAGTGACACTCTTCTGCGATGAGCACAGCTACTCTGTGTGCCACAACAAAACGAAGACAGCGATTGATATCCCTCCCTATGAATGCAAGAGAGTCGGGGTGTTTCTGGACTGGCCAGCCGGCTCAGTGTCTTTCTATAGAGTCTCATCTGAGGAGCTGATGCTCCTCCACACAGCGTACTCCAGCTTTACTGAGCCACTGTATGCAGCATTCACGCTCTACCCCTCAGACACAGTCATCTCATTGGGCAAGATCCAAGGGTGAACAGGCCTATAGGCCTACATACTGTATACAGTACCTGATATGCAGATCAGATGTGTCAAAAACAAGTTTTCCATTTCAAATTTGCAATGCTTGCTGTCATTCTGTAATTTCTTTCATGTTAAAAACAAAAGAAATGTTGATTGCTGTAGCAGTGTTGTACCCTTTGTTGGTTTGCACTTAATTTGTAACAACACTGCTAATGTAGTATCAATAGTATCAAGGTATGTAGCATGAAGTTGTCAAGATAATATTCAAGACAATATATATGATGTAGACAAATAGTAACTCTATGCTATACTTGAATGATTTGTGTGCATATTTACTTTCCATTTTTTTGTTGATACTTGTAACCACTGACAAATGTTGATATATCCATTGTGTTCTTCACTTTTGCCTAGTCAGATAATCACAAAGCTATTTTATTAATAAAAAATCCCACATAGAACTCATCTATATTTTTTTCAGCTATATCTAATAAATGAGTCAGACAATGGGCTGTGTTATTGTAATTGGACGAATGATAAAATCAGGTAACTATGCAGAGGTATTTACTTTTATTTACTGACAACATAGTATTGTCAGTTAAGTGAACCCACAATAATATTAACATTGCCACCGTGGATAGCAGCATACAGTGTGTGATGTGTACTTTGTAAATAGTGACATGTATCAAGTTCCTCTGGAACAAACTTTGAGGTTTGGAAATGGCTAAGGTTTTTTCATTCAGTTTGTAACTAATCTCTTCACTTGCAGTGTCAGTCTCTATAGTCTCATCTTTTTTGCCATGTACATGTGGGGCAGACGTCTCAGATTTGTCCAACATTTGCATTTCAACACAAACAAGTAGGCCATGCGAAAACTTTGCGAGGCTCAAGCACAAAAATATAGAAAAAGACAAAAAAAATATACAATAAGAGACCTATTAAAACTCACCATTTTATTATGATAATGTTATTTTGATATGTCAAAATTACAAGTGTGTGATGCAACATAAAAACAGTTACAAACATATGTATGCATATTTACATGACATTTATGAAAAGTAACACGCTACATCTGTAATAAAAAGAAAATACAACTATGATATGAGTTATTGACTATAAATTTTACATCGTATAGTTGGTATTTTCAAAAAAAAAAAAAAAAAAAAAGTGATAAAAGTACCTAGAATGCATATAAACCGTTATAACCGGATAATCAGCACTGTTAAAGTTTAGATGAACACTACAATGAATGTGAGGCACTTGTTGAGGTTGTCAGGATGTATGAGTGAACAGACAGCACTGCAAAGAAAGGAAAGATGCAGAAAAAGAAATGGGGAAAAAAAAAAAAAATCAGGCAGTGTTTACAGAAGAACTTTCAGAAGAGTACCATTTATACGGAATTTTTTTTTCTTTTTTTTCAAAAACACAAATGTTTTTTTGTTTTTTTTTTCACTACCAAGAACTAACCACGGGATAGTTACATTATCAAGCGCTGAAGGAGAAGAAAGAAGCCTAGCTACATACATCAGTGCACCCAAGCATCATAACAAATTTGATAAAGAAACAACTCAACTGCTATGAAAAGTAAATTCTTTTTCATAAACAATACACTCAAGAAACATGTTTATATATGCATTTCTTTTCTGTTTTTCTTCTTTTCTTTTTTTTTTAAACCCAAACAAGTCAAGAATGTATGTCTTTCTGTATTCCATAGTTATGCACAGTTTCCAAGATTGAAGGAAGATAGACTACTCTATAGCAGCAAAGTGGTTAAAAACTGAAGTCATGTTTATGCAAAGTTAACAAACAGATTTATAACACACAAAAAAGACATGAAAAAACAAAAAACAAAACAAAAAACCAAAAGCAGAAATCTTGCATATAAAATACAGTACAGGACATGGGAGTTGCACTGTGCTAGTCAATGCAGAATGAAACGTTTGTGGCATTAAATACAGATTCTGTATAAATATTGGTAGTCCTATGGGTGTCCTACATTTAGCTTCTCAGCCAGCAAGTTTTGTTATGGTTGCTTAAACCTTGGTTTATGGTGGTTGAAATATGAAAGCAGTCCAATTCAATCTGATGCAAGAAGAAAGGCATGGAGAAAATCTATATGCTCAGAGATGGGTGCACATACAAAACAAACATGTCTACACACGGACAAAACAAGAAACAAAGACAGATTTGTGATCTCAGGTTATATGGTATCAGAGAACTAGGTAATGTTTTAACAGTCTGAATTCTGTATTTTATTTTATTTTAATATATATTTATATATATTTATATATTTTTACCCTCAACATAATAAAATTAGTGATTGTTTCTAGCAGCTTCATATATCAAACTTTTTAAAAGTGGAACTGCCACTACTGTATCGCTCAGCGTCCGCTTCCCACTGCTCTCAATACAAAACTAGAAAGAAACTCTATTTAAAAGCCACTCCTCGTCTGCAGCTCCCTCTACTTTTCAATGTGAAATAATACTAAAAGGTGACCTATGTACATAATGCTGTCAATGTCAGCTACAGTAATATACTGACAGCAGTGATAAATACAACTCTATCTTAAAAATTTAGACTGGGATTATTATTAGGGTTTAAATAGTGTTACTTATTTACATTACAAAAAAAACAAAAACAAAAAAAGTTTGGTACCTGGGGTAACTTTTTTTTTTTTTTAAAGTGTCATGTTACTGACTGCGAGAGAGGTTGATTTTTTTTCCTTTGAAGTGATCATAGTTGCATAGAAAGTAAAGAATGTTGTTGCTAAGGACAGAAGGGATCGGAAAATAGCAATTTGGATTTCCCCCTGCGCAAGTCTTTCAAGGGTCATGGTTGCTTCTACTGTTGTGCAGTCCGAAACAGAAAGAATTCTAGAGTGAAGATCAGTTCTGCTGGTAAATGCATCAGCATTGCTAATGCATCAGCGGGTTTCACTCCTGGAGTTTTGTACTGGAGAGAGGCCGCCATAAGGTTCATCAAGTTCACATTTAAAGCTTGCAGGCCTGCTATCATGAAAACTACACACCAAAAATCATGGAATCATAGCCTTCTGCACAAATGACAGAGTACATTACCATGCCAGTCAGAATATGGCAGTGACAATCAACCTAAACCTAAGATGATGACTTTGATATTACTTGTTTAGTTCTGTTTACATTTAGACAGTTTAAATTGAATCGAACGTTCAATTACTGTGAATTACTTTGACTGGTACCGTTACTATTACTTCACCATAGCTTTGTAGTCATTTATTTGATGCCTGCATGAACTCTTTTGACTAGAGTTAGGCTATCCTGCATGAACTCTTTTGACTAGAGTTAGGCTATCCTCATCTTACAGCTCCAGTGCAAAAACAGGAGGTAAAGGTCTGAAGTCAAATCATATTTAGGCTGACAGAATCAGGGGTAGAATTGAGAATACAGTATGTCATCACTGAGCTCTTCCTGGACCTAATCATTCTATTACTTTGAGAAAACCCATTATGCTTCCACGTATTGGACCTCTGGCAATCTAGACATAACACCGACCAATGTCATTGGACCCCTCCCTTCACACACACACACACGCACACACGCACACACACACACACACACACACACACACACACAGATGTACAGTTGAGGGTACTTTGAGAGAGGTCCTCTAGGTGAAACTGATGTCCTTACACAACTAAGTGTTTCCACACCTGAGCCATCACTGCTTTGTGTGTGTGTGTCTGTGTCTGTGTGCGTGTGTGTGTGTGTGTGTGTGTGTGTGTGTGTGTGTGTGTGTGTGTGTGTGTGTGTGTGATGGGGAGGGCAGTTCTGCATAACACACAATCAAACACAACTCACATATCACACAAGAAGTGCAACAAACAGACTAGACATGGAAAAATTAAAATCTCAAAGTACTGGGCAATATTCAACAGTGGCGTTCAGTGGATACGCCTGCGCAAACTAAGAAATGTTTGAGTCAAATTTACAGTTGCTTATGATGTGCCAAACAATATAATACCATGACTGTGTCCACATCAGCATACATGGAGTACTTTGATTCTCCATTTTCCATCTACCGGTAGGTGCTTTGATGTGGGGAGATCAGGTTCTATCTACCAGCATGGCTAATGCTGGCTGAGCATCAAGAGCCAAGTTTTCCCAGGTAAGCCTGATAGTAAGTGCCTCTTTTTAACACAGGGGGTGAGGGGCTCCTCAACTTCAACCAAAAAAGCAATGAAAATTAATTATAATAATAATAAAAAAAATGGTAAACAAATATTTCTGCACAGAATTTGTTCTAATGAAATTCTAAAATTAAAAACTTGCTGGTTGAGCAAACTTTTTTTTTTTTTTTTTGTCGTTTGGAAATGGGCTCCGAGCTCAAAAGCTGCGGGAGAAAGCAAAACTGTCAGTTTCATTCTGAAACACACGCACAACCGGGCAAACATTACTAACAACAACAACAACAACAGGAGAGCTGCAGCTGGGAGGTTGGTCTCGTGAATACTGGGCACTAACTTCATTCCTGACAGTAGGGCATTACTTATTTGTTTTCTTTCTTTCTTTCTTTCTTAAGCCCCCTTTATCTTTTGAGAAAGGCCAATATGTTGCAAGGTTCCCTTCAGGTTTAACTAAACCAATCCTCCTCCACTGGAATGCATGTAAATGGTCCTATATATTTTTGATACTGGGATGGAAGTCTTTTCTTCATCTAAGAACCATCAGAAAGCTAGTTCAGATGGCACCCTTCAAATCAAAACAAACAAACAAAAACAAAAAAACGGTGTTACTGTAATTGAACGGTCATTAAAAACGGAGAAACAAGGAAACGTATGTACATCCACCATAGACATAATGAAGGATAAAACATCTCTGCACAGCTAAAACATAGGGAGGGAGTTCCTGTTAATGAACCACTAGAAGCCATTTGGGTTATCTTATATGGAAGGGAAAAAAAACATACCTAGTGCACTTTTTCTTCTGTCTAAATAATTACACTGTCAGCGAATGCTTAAGTCAGAAAAGAAAGGCCACGGTTATCCAACTGCAAAGTCACAAGAAAAAGCTAGAACAAATCCCTTTTAGCATTTTAACGCATACAGTAAAGTTTTCTGTAAGCACAACTGGGTACTGAGTTCCATGGTTTTGTAATTATTATCTTCATTTGTTATGTTTTGTGATCTCTGTACAAAAAGGAAAAAAAGAGACAGTACTCCTTCACGAAGATACACATTACTTTCATGAGTCTGAAATGGTGGCCTGTTTGTTTCCATGTTCAAGTTTATGCAACTGTGGTTGTGGATGTGAGTTTGTGTGTTTGTGTGTGTGTGTGTGTGTGTGTGTGTGTTCAGTAATATCTCCACATCTGGTTAACCTGGAGCTTCTCCACTGCGCATTGAAAGCCTCCGTTGACACCAAGAGCATCCAGATCCACTGAAGCCTTTCCTGCTGGGGCTTCCGCTCCCCCCCCTCCAGCAAATCTCTAAAAGCCTCCCTGCCGGCCTGGAGCAGGATAGAGGAGACCCCTCTCCTTCAACCCGTGGATTCCAAGGCCAACGGGGAGCAAAGAGGGACAAACTACAAAGATGCCGACATTTTTTAAATCATTTTTTTGCTCTTTTGCACCACTCAGTTCTTTCTAGTGTTTTTTCCCCTTAAACTCTGAGAAACAAAATCCTCTGTGGTTGCATCGATGGTTGCTTTATCAACTCGTTAATTCCCAAAGGTGGGCTTTTGTGGTGACTTCCGCAAAGGGGAGGGGTGCGTTGGCAAAGACCGTCTGCCGCTCAGCCGGCTGCCTTGTGCTTCCCTCCGCAGCAGTGGCACGCCTCGCCGCAGTGGTGGCACAGACGCAGCGGCAGGTAGCAGCACATGCACGGCGCCACCAGCGACAGCGCCAAGAGTGCCGCCCAGCGCAGGCAAAACTGTTCGTCGGACGTGTCGCACGAGCACGGGTCCGAGAAGTCGCCCTCCGAGTCGGACATGCAGTGGTAGAGGAGGCTCTCGGCGCAGAGCATACAGCTGACGCGGTGGATGCACTGTCGGATGGGGTCGGGAGCGTCCGGGCACTGTCCGCGCCGGTTGTCCTGCCGATTGAACATCTCACGGCAGTAGAGGCAACGCGAGCGCTCGCCTTCCTCCCTGCGCCGCCGCGACGCTTTGCCCTTGAGCAACGGCGACGGCTGCTGAGTCTTTACCGGCTCCTTGTGCCCGTGTCCGCCGCCGCCGATGCCGCCCACCCCGCCCAGACCTCCGCCCACGCCCCCCAGGGAGCCCTCGGGGTACAGGTAGGAGCAGGGCTTGGACTCGTGCTCCTCGCGCTCTGTCTCCTGTCTCCACACCACAGGGTGGCGATAGTCCTCGTAGCCCCGGATGAACACATCCTTGCGGGGGTTGATGCGCACAATCTCCTCCTCATCTGGGAAGGTGACGTGGCGCTGGGTGCTGAACGAGACCTACAGAAAGAGAGAGAGAGAGAGAGAGAGAGAGAGAGAGAGAGAGAGAGAGAGAGAGAGAGAGAGAGAGAGAGAGAGAGATACTTTGAGCTGATGGTGCAGTGCAGACCGACTTGCAGAAAACGCCCACACACACAATGATGCTATGAACATATGGTCATGGCTCAGCTCAGCTCAGAACAATAACAACGGCTTTTCCCACTAGAGCATTTCTCTCCCTAGACACAGAACAGAAATATAATAATAACTTAATGCCAATCCCAACCTCTTCAACAGTAACCCAACTGCACTCAACTCATTCAACTAGCAATAGAAAGACCGATAGAAAGCCTGAATTCTAGAGCAACTGGTCCCCCACCACTATTAATAATATGTCCTACCTCTGCTGGTTAACCAACACTCAGGCTTTGGAAATACAAAGAGCAACACATTTAGCACCGCCCACTCTTATGTTGACAGATCATTTAAGTATAGTGTTAATAATGCTGTTCACTATAAACCAGGACAGGAAGTGTTATGAGGAGGGCTTGTCGGACCTGTGGCGGCAGGTAGCGGCGGTGCGAGTGGGGGAACTCTTCGAAGGGCTGGGTGCGCACGTAGCAGCTGTGGAAGTCGCTGGGCATCAGGCTGCTGGGGGGGGAGAAGGGCTCCTTCAGGGGGCTGCGGATGGAGGCAGGAGGCTCAGCGGGGACCTGGAGCACAAACAAACAAACAAACAAACAAACAAAAGAGAGTGAGAAGTCTGAAGGCACTATACTGGAGGTACAATGTACATGCATGTTGCCACACCTACTCCACCCAATTAGTAATATAAATACAAACTGATAATAATCCATCATCATTCCCACATTTTTTATTTTTATTTTTTAAGATATTTTTTAGGGCTCTTTGCCTTTATCTCTATAGGATAGTAGACAAGATGCCAGGAAATGAGTGGGAGAGAGAGATGGGCAAAGGATCGGGAAATGACCCTGGGCTGGACTTGATCACGGGTCCCCGGGCCCACAGTATAACGCACCAGCCTGCTGAGCCACGGTGCCCCTCATGACCAAATGTTTATGTAAACATTCTACCACCTCACAAATCCGGACAACAGTAAGAAAAACAAACCCACTATAACATGTAGACTAGAACAGACAGGTTAGATTTGCAAATGGATCAAAGATCGGTACTATAAAAAAAAGGTTAAAGGGCTTTTCTCAAGAAGAAAAGAATCAGTGCCTACATGTTTTCTCCTCAATGACCATGAAAGAAAAAACATGAGGCTAATTCTGAACGCGTGAAGCCTTCAGCAGCTCATGGGGAAGTCGTTCCCCAGCTGTCCACAAGGTGGAGCTCTGTGCCTGGAGAAGTAACATGCTGCTGAATGACTCCACACCTTCGGTGTAAAGAACTTTCGAGTTCATGTCGTCCTTGCACACGTTCCTAGCATTTCTTTTCCTTTTTTTCCCTCCCCCCTCCACTCCTCCACCCTCCTGCCTTTCTGTGGGTGGGTGGCAAAGCTCGAGAGCTGTGTCTGATGTACACCCAGAACCTTTGAACGTGCCAAATGCAAGAATCCATCACTCTCGACACCAGCGCATTCCTCCCAGTGACAAATCCCTTCTGTAGCAACACAGACATCAGTATTCTATGGTCCACACTTTATATGACGAAATATGACTCCAAGGACAAGGACAAGGGAAAGGTCAAACTACAGCACTTTATGTTGCACTTGTTTGTAACGCATCCTGATATTCTGATATTTCAGAGAAAAGAGAGAGAAGAGATGAGAAGGAGAAAGAGAGAGAGAGAGAGAGAGAGAGAGAGAGAGAGAGAGAGAGAGAGAGAGAGAGAGAGAGAGAGAGAGAGAGAGAGAGAGAACTAAAAAGGAAGATTTAAAAAAATAAATACATCTTGATGCACACGTGTACACCAAACATTTTAAAACACACAATGTTGATGCGCCCAAGCTGTCAAAAGTAGCCTATGGGCAGTCTTCAATATCAAATGCAAATAAATGTACACGCATACACCCACACACACACACACTCAACCCATCCTCCTTCCTGACCAAATGTCCACTGTGTCTAGGACAACATGAGGCAGTGATAAGTGCCCTGTAGGAGAGGCATCCGGCAATATAAAGGACTCCTATTTGGCTTGTTTACTTAGTTTCTGTAGCGTCTCTCCTCTTGCAGTGGCGCTAGCTAGCTAGCTAGCAGCACAGAGAGGACCTGTGTGCAGTCATGTGCCAAACGCCTTTGTCTGTGTGTGTGTGTGTGTGTGTGTGTGTGTGTGTGTGTGTGTGTGTGTGCCCCCTCGCTCGCCCGCACCGGATCATTTGCACGCAAACACATGCAAACCTTCTTGTGCACGTGTACGTGCACACTCTCTCCCTTCCCGCTATCTTTCTTTCTCCCCTTCACACACACACACACACACACACACACACAGACGCCCACGCCACCCACGTCCTGGCTTCTTTGCGCTCCGTGTGGAGGAGGCTGCTGGCACAGGTTCGTCGCCACTGTGTGTATGTGTGTTTGAATGTGCAAGTGTGTGTGTGTGTGTGTGTGTGTGTGTGTGTGTGTAGTAGCCCACGCCAGTGTTTTTAACGCACAGCGGAAATCTGGTTTGCTCCCAGCTGCTGCTACAGTAATTACTGTCCTGCGGTTGCTAAGAGATGCTTCCTTTGACTTCTTTTTTTCACTCTCCTATCTCTCCCTCCCTCCCTTTTTTTCTTCCTTCTCTTTTCCCCACTCTCTCGTTCTCTGCCTTTACTCCGTATGCATACAGTATGTGGATCTCTACAACCCCCGCCCCTGTGCTGTGCGAGTTTGACGGACAGAACAGACAGCATAAAGACAGAGAGAGAGAGAGAGAGAGAGAGAGAGAGAGAGAGAGAGAGAGAGAGAAATAGAGAGATAGCTTGGACAAATAGAAGAAAGAAGACAGGAAAAGGCATGGACGGCGAGTTAAAGCGAGAGCATGTGTGAATGAGCGAATGAGTGAGTGAGGGGAGAGCGTGGCCAATGAGACTGCCGGGACAATGTCATAAACCAGATCCAGCTGGAGAAACGCTGCCCAGAACTTAAAAAGCCAGATGACAGCTGTGTGTGTGTGCGTGCGTGCGTATGTGTGTGAGTGTGTACACGCACAAATGTGTAGGAGTTTAGGGAGAAAAAAAGAAAAAGGGGGGGGGGGGTATTAAAATAGGAACCAGACCTGAAGCTCCTCTAGCAGTCCAGATTCTTGCATGGTCCTACTTCTATATCAGGCAGGCAGACAGACAGACAGGAGTGAATGTGGAGGCTCAAAAATAGCCAGCTTGCGGCTAACGGCTAACGACTGGCCACTAGCATCACAGGCATCTCAGGAGAAGAGTAGGTGGTCACCTTTAATGTCCCAATGCCATAGAGCTGGGACACCTTTAATGTCCCAATGCCATAGAGCTGGGACACTCTCAAAACTAGTCACATTTCCGCCTCAATCTGATGACGACAGGTTGGGAAGTAGTTGAGCAGATGTGAGTTTGTGATCTGATCACGCAGGAAAGGAAATGAAAATAAAGAGCTGATTTAGGCTTCAATTCATTCTTTTCTCTGCAAGAGGAGCCAAGTTGGAAAGTTTTGGTTGGTATTTGATATGAATACCCATATGCACTCTTTAAGAAATATCTAAGCCTTCATTAGCCCCAGTAACAAGAGTGATCCAGAATGATATGATCCCTACATCCTCAAAAGACTTGTACAGCAAACTTCCCAAGAAGAAGAGTGGAAGAGTGTGAGCAGTAAAGAAAGGAGGGGAGGGGGAGAGAGAGAGAGAGAGAGAGAGAGAGAGAGAGAGAGAGAGAGAGAGAGAGAGAGAGAGAGAGAGAGAGAGAGTGTCTAGGGAACAAGAGAGTGCCAAAAGCCCCCCCTTGGCTGCAGTTAAGATGGCTGCAATCACACAGAGAGGGAGAGGGAGAAGGAGAGAGAGAGGGAGAAGGAGAGAGAGAGAGTTAGAGAGAGAGGGAGATAGAGAAGGAGAGAGAGGGAGAGGGAGCAAGAGGGAGAGGAGAAGGAGAAGGAGAAGGAGAGGGGAAAGAGAGGGAGAAGGAGAGGGAGAGAGAGAGAGGGAGAGGAGAAGGAGAAGGAGAGGGGAAAGAGAGGAAAGGGAAAGGGAGAAGGAGAAGGAGAGGGAGAGAGAGGGAGAGAGAGAAGGAGAGAGAGGGAGAGGAGAAGGAGAGGGGAAAGAGACGGAAGGGAAAGGGAAGGGAAGGCTGAGTCTGAGCACTCCTGTTCCCAGTGGGCCAATCTTCTGGTTGTTGTGCACACATGTGTGTGTGTGTGTGTGTGTGTGTGTGTGTGTGTGTGTGTGTGTGTGTGTGTGTGTGTGTGTGTGTGTGGCTATTGCAGGCATTCACACAACACTGTGGCATTCCCAGCTAAATCACACATGTGCAGCTAGCTCTCAGTCTGCAGGCCAGGAATCTACTGCTGCTGCTGCTGGTGAATTTAGCCATCAGCCCAAGGAGTTCCATTCCATGCAACAATCATTGTGTGTGTGTGTGTGTGTGTGTGTGTGTGTGTGTGTGTGTGTGTGTGTGTGTGTGTGTGTGTGTGTGTGTGTCTCCCTCACATTGGACTAGATTGTGTCTGAGATTCTGAGATTCTGTCTCTCTCTCTCTCTCTCTCTCTCTCTCTCTATCTCTCTCTACCGGGAAAAAAATGCTTTATCAGAGGGAGCAACAATGCCAAAACGGTGTCAGAAAAAGGCAGTGTGTTGCATAGTGATGTGTTAAGTGTGTGTGTGTGTGTGTGTGTGTGTGTGTGTGTGTGTGTGTGTGTGTGTGTGTGTGTGTGTGTGTGTGTGTGTCCTTGCTGGTGTGATAGGGCAGAGGGAGGGCTGAGGGCGGGCTGGGGCACTGGTGGGCTGTGTGTGCTGAGCAGAAGGAAGACTGTGGTCTACAGTCACAAGGAAGACGGCAGAAGGGGGAATGGGTGCTGCTCACCACCCGGCAGGATGTGGGTCTTGGGTGTGTGTGTGTGTGTGTGTGTGTGTGTGCGTGCGTGTGTGTGCGTGTGTGTAGGTCTGGGGGTGGGGGAGTTATCTGAGCCTCTGCTGCTCCAAAGCTGCAGCTGGACTGTGAGACAATGTGTACACGAGTGTGTACGTGTGTGTGTGTGTGTGTGTGTGTGTGTGTGTGTGTGTGTGTGTGTGTGTGTGTGTGTGTGTGTGTGTGGTAAGGCTACGGTTCCAGATGCCAGGGCACTAGGGTCTGTGAGCTGTGCAAATGCGTCCCATCCCAAGGCCTGGGTCAAATCAGATTACTCAAGCCTACATGTGTGTGTGTGTGAGAATGTGTGTGTGTGTGTGTGTGTGTGTGTGTGTGTGTGTGTGTGTGTGTGTGTGTGTGTGTGTGTGAGAATGTGTGTGTGTGTGTGACTCAAGCCTCTCCCTGTGACTGAGACAGTACGAGCATGAAACTCCGTACCCTTTCGGGAGGTCAATGTTTGTGGTGGATTTTGATCTAGTTATTTATGTATTTATTTTTAAATGTTTCCATACCACGACCTATCAATATCATGATTGTCAAAAATGGAAAATTAGAAGAGCCGGACGTGCAAATCCCCATGTGCTTTGGGTTTGAAAAGGCAGGCTTAAAAAAAGATATTTTAATTAGTTTATGGTCGACTTCTGAGAAAAGGCTTCTGGCTTTGTGCCAGCTGGTGTTTGTGCTGTGCTGTGCTGTGCTGTGCTGTGCAGTGGCCTGCCTGCCTGCCTGCATGCGCCTTTCGCCCTCAAACGCCGCAGTGTTTCGGTGACTAAGTGTTTCGTCCGTCCGCTCCCAGGCCTGCTAGCCCTGCGTGCGGTCTGATGCCATGTCACCATGGCGACACTGTCGGCTGCAGCTTCAGCTGCCGCTGCCTCCCCACCACCCACCCCCCCACCCTGCTCTTCTGCCGCCTAGCAACAGCTGAGCCACTGGGCTTCCTGGATCATTGATCTCAGGTGATCTCCACAGGAGCAGCTTTTCCAGCGACGTCTCTCTCTCTCTCTCTCTCTCTCTCTCTCTCTCAGCTCTGTGAATGAAGGGAGCAGGAGGGGGGGGGGGGGGTTTGGGGGCGGAGGGACGGATAGCGCTGCTTCCGCCGCTGTTGCTAACCAAGTAAGCAACACCCTACTGGCATTCCCATCTTGTGTACTACATTCATCTCTTTAGCATACTACTGCACTGTACTAATGCTTTGCTTCAAAAACACTCCTCACTGGAGGGTTAATCCCATTCCAGAAAATAGCCTACTATACTCAATTCAGAATACTTAAAAATATAGTAGTGTTGTTTCTATGTCGACACACTGAAATTAATTGTTTTCTAATATGCTTGATATGCTAATAACCTCAAATAATAAATGGCAATTCAACAGACAGAATTTTGGAGGAAAACAAAACGGATAACAAAACCAATAAAAGGTAGGAATTGGTCCCAAGATGGCTACTGGTTAAAGATTTTAATGGTGCTTAATTTAGTATCCCAACTCCTGGTCATCCAAATGGTCATCTACTGGCCAACTACATGATTTGACACCAACATTTTTCTGTCAACCGAGGGGTGTATTATCTAGGCTATATTACTTATGTAACGGAGGCCAGCTAGCTCGGCTAGCTTGGCGTCAGTATGTGTAAATCCTCATCACCCAATTCCATGGGCGCTTCTATTGGCTGAGTTAGAGGGGGTGGCACGTTCGAGACCCGTGTGCGGTGCGGACCGCCACCGGCTACACTTAACAGATAGTAAGCTGCATTAGGAATAACTAGCTTGCTTGGAAAAGTTTTAGCTTTCAAGAACTCAACAGGACACACCGGGAGCCAGACAAAAAGTTTGTGACACAGCAGTTGTATGCTTGTGTTCAGCAGCCCAAGCTATGCCTCTGGTACCACTGCCAAACTCAAGTCCCAGCAGAACCAAAGTGCAGCCAATGCCCTCACAAGATAACCAGGATACAGTGCCATGCCAAGCACAGTTTCACACCGGATTGAATGTCACCCACCAATCTTCCATCATTTTCATATTAAAATAAATCCACACACTGTGGGACAGGAGCCAAGGGAATAGATTCCCCTTAGTAAAGACACTGGTATTAGAGGTCTGTTTCAGGGACATCCACTGACATTAAATATTCAGTAGTGTCCCAACTGAGGAAAATGTAAATATTACTGTTTTTTTTTTTTTTTTACAAATTGATTGACCATTGTTGTTTAATGCCACATCATCCTGTTGCTATCTTTTGAACAAGGTAAACTTAAATGAAATGATTAACATTATTTAGATTCACCTTTGATACAGTAATCAAATCTGTAATTTAGATTGAAACCTATAAATAGCACTTTACAGTAATTCTTTTTATTTGACTAATAAGAAAAAGAACTCCCAGAGTTCTAGGAGGACTGGACACACATCCAAGTGTTGAGGCAACTAAAGCCTTACCTGTAGTCCATCTTCAGGAGTGTCTGAGTCACTATATACAGGACAACCTGCAGAGGAAAAAAAAGCACAGGGTAAGATATAGCTTTAGCACACAGTACATTTCTGTTTGCCTGCTTTAAAGGACTACTTTCTAAAGAAATACCCCACCTTTTTATGAAAATTGATTATTCACCCCCTTACCAGGAGCTACATGTGTGCGTAAAAGCATTTTGGTCTTAGTGCATGCATTTTCCCAGTCTGACAACCTCCATTTTAGCCCCTTTTTTAGCTTTAGCTTAGCATAGACGCTGGAATGTAAAGTATCCAGATTGCAACTCTTAGGCAACATTACATTCCACTGCATTTGCTAAGCTAAAGCTAAAACTGTGGTTGCCAGACTAGGAATACACATGCACTGAGACCAAAATGCCTTTACCCACATATGCAACTCCAGATAAGACTATGTACCCAATTTCATAAAAAGGTGGAATATTCCTTTAAATCAGGCTTAATGAGAGATGCTTCAACTGACTGACTCCTGATATTCAGCAACACTGCCACCATTTCAGTCTTCATCACAATCCAGGAGAAACCATCACAGCATTCTTAGTAATATTGCAAGCAGGCAGCACTGACAAGAGACAAGAGAGTGTCTGTGTCTCAGTGATTCTTGTCCAGAGTTGAGGCCATGTTGACGGTCAGTGGATTGTTAGCAACCAAACAAACAAACAAACAAAAAAAAAAGAGGCAGGGAGAGAAGCTGTTGGAATCCTGATGACTAAAAACATAAATGTAAAAACATCAGGGGAAAAACAAGCACACTTAGTGGTTTGTCTGCATAGATATGCCCCAAATTTTCGACCATATACTTGATCTTGTGCACTGGCAGAGAAAGTAGTGAATGAGAGGGGAGAGAAAAGAGACAGACGGACAAAAGAAAGAGAGAGAAAGAACGAAAGGCTGAAAGAAAGATCGAGAATGAGAGACTGAGGCCAAGAGACAGAGCAAGACAAAAAGCAGTAGGAACAGGGAGAGAGTGAGAGAGGGACAGCAAGGAAAGGGAGGGGGAGAGAGAGAGAGAGAGAGAGAGAGAGAGAGAGAGAGAGAGAGAGAGAGAGAGAGAGAGAGAGCAGAGAGAGAGAGAGAGAGCAGAGAGAGAGAGAGAGAGAGAGAGAGAGAGAGAGGCAGAGAGAGAGAGAGAGAGGAGAGAGAGAGAGAGAGAGAGAGAGAGAGAGAGAGAGAGAGAGAGAGAAAGAGAGAGAGAGAGAGAGAGAGAGAGAGAGAGAGAGAGAGAGAGAGAGAGAGAGAGAGAGAGAGAGAGAGAGAGAGAGAGAGAGAGAGAGAGAGAGAGAGAGAGAGAGAGAGAGAGAGAGAGAGAGAGAGGCAGACTTCAGCTTCAGACTCCCTGCAGCACGACTCCTCCAATGCCAAGCCACTGTTCTGGATGAGCCATGTGCGCCGTTGCCGTGGTAACAGAGCCGTGCATAGCTGACACACACTGCGGGTCCGGGCAGCGGTGCGATGCAACAGGAATACAGAGGAACCTGCTCACTCTCTCCCTCCCTCCCTCTCCCTCCCTCTATCCCTCTCTCTCTCTAGCTCGCGCGCTCTGGTGGCATTACACAACATGCTCGTGCCTTAACTACTCAAGAGATGGACACTAGTTGTCTGGCCGGCCGGCCCATTCCTCTGTGTAGAGACTATCCGGTGTGGCCACTTCAGAGGACTTGGCCCTCACAGGAGAGAATATCACTAACACAAACGCCACGTTCAGTAATCCCGGAGAATAAGGAGTTCACCTCTGAACAACCTTCTCAGTGGACAATAAGAATTAAAAGCTGTTGGAGAGGTGCTGGAGATACTGTATGTTCCAGAAGGAACTCCCAGGCAAACTCAGAGCTTTCACAAAACAAACATCAGAACTGTGTGTGCAACTATTCATCTGCATGAGATGGAGATGGAACATTGGCTTTCTCCGTTAACAGTGGGCATCGCATCATACTGTGATACTGTGACACAGAAGACTCAAGATGACCTCATGCGTCCCATGTCCCTTGTGTAGCGGATTTGACTTCCGCTTCAAATAAAGGGCGACATGCATCATCGGGTCCAGAGTGTGGTGGAGAGGGAGACCAAGGCCTGGCCGGATGTTGTGCAACACACCGGTGTAGTGCAGGCCTGTGTGTGTGTGTGTGTGTGTGTGTGTGTGTGTGTGTTTGGGGTGGGGGGGTGGAGTCTGCTGAGCAGGCTGTTTCCAGCTTAACCGCTAGCCTCACTGTTTCACTTTCCTGCTCTGAGTGCTGTGAACACCTGACAGTCGCATGGCAAAGCTCTTGCCCTCCCCTCACCCGCCCATCCGCCCTATTGTTCTTCTCATCACGCCACTGCTGGACAGCACCACAGACCACACACACCGCACCGCCCACCGCCTTAAAAAGTAGGGCTGAAAATAAATTATGAATTCACAAGTTGTAATACCGATACTATTGAATAACTGCTGACAGTTTTTGATTATTCAGTTTGTTGTCATTTTTTTGGAAATCAGCTGAAACATTCTCTGGCCTCACCACACCTTGCTGACTGTAAATGAACTAATCTTTCATATGTTTGCATTGGAGGCACATTCCAGAGTTTTGGGAAACAATTTTTCGTTACTTGACTTGACAGATGAAACAACTTTGAAAATAATCGCTAGAAGTATGACCTTCTACTCCACTTGTCTAACCTATGGCAATGAAGGCCTCCATTTTACGCAGCTGGAGTTTGGAAATTCTGATAGAAGTTTGGCACATATATACAGTATGTGTGTGTGTGTGTGTGTGTGTTCGAAAAAAAAGAAAAACACATGAATCAGTTAGCAGAACTAATATGCAGATAAGTTTAAGCTGAGGGCGATTTTAAAAGGGCACTTCTCCATGGAACCATTTAAAAGCATCAACATGCATCAAAACAAGATGCGGAATATGACGTTGACACAATGCTATAGGCCTATATTTTGACAGCGCCTCCCAGTATGTGACGGACATGTTTATTGTGCCTTTTGGACAGCAACCAACAACAGAGTTTCATTTATGCAATGCAAACCTGTTTAAAAAGCGACCTCTTAGCTGAGAAAGCTAGGCTAAGCTTTGTGAGGCACAGGATCATTATAGGATCTTGAGACGATTCCCCACATGACGACAGATGAGACGACCAGACAAGTACGAGACAAGCCTGGACCAAATTAAAATTCTTCAAACATCCGAAAAAACCTGCGCTGGCGCCAGACAAACAACTCATCGTACTCATGTTTTTCGGGCATCCTGAACATTTATGATATCTGTAATACCACAAAACTATTTGTAACTCTTTGAACACAAATACTTTACACACACATTCAGTACCAATACTGAGGTTTCAAAGGGAGGAACAAGTCTTGCTAGCGCAGTCTAAAGCGGTTAGCTTAAAGACCACAGACTCATTCACAACTTATTCAGAAGTATTCACATATTCAGAAGTTCATATGTAACCTCTAAAGAATTCAGCCAAAAACTGACAGCTACCCTTCAAAACGTTTCCTTCCAAAAAGCTTGACTAACCTCTAAAGCTAAAACGCTGCTATTTATTCATTTATTTTGGGAAACTGCTGGACAAGGCATCTCTAATGAATGTGACAGACCATAGCAATTTGTTAGCAGTCAAGCATGAGGTGAAAGCCCACCTTGCTTAATGTCCTCCAGTGCTCGGCGTATTCCCCTGTCGAAGGCCCGCGCATCAGCAGGACTCTGAAACGTTAAGCCAAACTTCTTGTTGTCGATCCTCCAGTGATGGAAGATGGGATTGACTTTGTTGTAAACCAAGTCCCTCTTGATGTTACACTCCAGCACAACCTACAAACAGAGAGGGGGGGGGGGGGGAGAAGCTTATTTACGGGTGTCATCATGGTCAGAAGACCCACTCACGATAATGGTGCTCTGTCTGTTTTACAAGCTAATTTTGAAATATGATAGGCCTAGGTCTATATGAGTCTGAGGTATATTGTGCCTGTACTATTAATGTAACACTATTGTGAGTTCTATAACATGTCTTTATAAAGAAATTCTATTGGTAGATCCAGCATTTGAAGTTCCCCATATGCCACGCCACAGAGGACTATTAATTGTTAAGTCTGAGGCAGCGGTATGGGGGCTATGAAAGCACTACATGAGTAGGCAGTCAAAGTCTGCGTTCAAAAGCCCATTATTAATAAAGACCTTTCAATTGGCTCCAGGCCCTCCTACGAGCCCATGAAATGAAACCAGAGATGCCTATTAGTCTTTGGGGCTTAGTGCGAGTGAGTGAGTGAGTGTGCGTGTGTGTGTGTGTGTGTGTGTGTGTTTCCGGGCTGCCCGAGAGCATGCATATGTTCAAATGTGTGTGTGTGTGTGTGTGTGTGTGTGTGTGTGTGTGTGTGTGTGTGTGCGCATAGCATTCTCAAGCAGAGCGAAACAACCCAATGTGGCAATCTCCTTCAAGTAAAGTAAAGCATGTGTCACTCAAAGCAGAGAGTTCCCTTCCCCTTTCTGAAGCCGACATAGCATAGCATAGCATAGCATATTTAGCATAGCATACTTTTGCATCTGTCCTCATTCAAAGCCAAACAAGGACAGGGAGCACCTATCTAAACCCAAAGCCCAGGAGGCAGCGGCGGCGTTGGCTTTCACACAGCCAGGGCCTCCAGAGCATTTCTAACTTCAAAAGCTGGAGGTGTCGGGAGGTTGGCTAACCCCTCAAATAAACTGACTGTAAGTGGATTAGGGCCAGGAAATGCCCTAATGCAAGGGCTAGGCCGATCTGCTTGTAATGTGAGCTGGTTAGTCCTCTGGGCACACTCACTCACTCTCTCACACACACACACACAAACAATCGCAATGCTAATCTGCTTCGCCGGCTAAGGCTAAATGTGCAGGTGAGTTGGGTGCTGCCAACAAGGGGCAGGTGCACGTGCCTACTAATGGTTCAATGACCCATTTACACGAGTGTTTATGGTGTTTTGTATGTGTGTGTGTGTGAGTGAGGGAGAGAGAGTGAGAGAGAGAGAGAGAGAGAGAGAGAGAGAGAGAGAGAGAGAGAGAGAGAGAGAGAGAGAGAGAGAGAGAGAGAGAGAGAGAGAGAGAGAATATACTGTACATGTGTAACTGGGTGTGAGTTGAGCCCTAATGTTTACTCAGTCGTCCACAGGGCCGGGGGTGTACGGGGCGTGTGTGTGTGTGTGTGTGTGTGTGTGTGTGTGTGTGTGTGTGTGTGTGAAGGGGGTGGGGTGGGGGATTCTGATTGTAAGGGCGAGACTGAGCGGAGCCGGGAGAGTCAGGTGAGCGCAGGCAGGCAGGCACGGCAGCAGAGGAGGAAGTATCCCCGTTACAGCGTACGAGGACCACATTCTACACCGCATTCCACCGGGCGGGGAGAGCGATGGAGCAAAAAGAGGAAGAGAAAGAGAGAGGGGTGGAAACACAACAGCCAAAAAAAAAAAAAAAAAAAAACACACACACACACACACACACACACACACACACACCACACAACACTGGGTGAACTAGCCAGGGTGTGCTTCGGAGATTGTATGTACTGTACATGTGTGTGTTCATGCGTGTGTGTGACTGCATTTGTGTGTGTGTGCGTGTGTGTGAGATGGTAGCAGAAATGGTAGTGAGACCAGCTGAATGTCCACACAGCCACTGTGTTTAGTGTTTAACTGAAAAATATGATGCCCAAGGATTCTCTGGTGGATTCTAGGATCAGAGGCCAATAAGGACTCTTCCATTCCATTCACCTGCTGCAGACCACCAAGCAAAAACCTCAAACCAGCACAAGCACATTCAGTCCTCTAACCCCCAGCCCTTCACTTTACATCCTTGTTTCAATACCCCTCATGGACGCATCTTTCAGTCCAATTCATGATTTCTCCTTTGCACGCACGCACACACACACACACACCATTTCCCATTTAAAACCATTTGACATGTATTAATTGTGTAGCCAATTAAGCTGGAGTCCTTAGCATGGGAATATGAAGTGAGTGCAGGCACATTGGGAGGCTATATTGGGCCCGAGCTGAGTCATCAGTACACTCTGTACTGCATGGTTACACACGTGTAGGCAGCACATCGCCCCTCCAACACCGTTGTCATCAGCTCTCTCTCTCGCTCTCGCTCCCTCCCTCCCTCTCTCTCTCTCTCACTCTCTCTCTCTCTCTCTCTCCATCTCTGTCCCTCTCTCGCGCAGTCGTCTCAGTCCTTGTGTCAGTGTCTGTCTTTCTCATGTCTGATCTTGCTGATCCTTTTTCTATTTTTTTGTTTGTTTGTTTGTCTTTGTCTTTTGTCTGTTGTTCACTGCTATCGCTTTCAGACAACATCCTCCATTTCTTCTGTGCACGTGTGCTGCCTTCTTTTTCAGCATTGCTCCAAGAAAAAACAAACAAAAAAAAACCACTGTTGTTTTGTATGCAAAAGTGGAATGGCCTAAAACCTGATATGAAGTAGGAGCTTTAATGAGTAGCATCAGGTTTGGTACATGAAGCGCATTCAGCATGTTCTTGCTTAGCGTTCACGCCCTTCCTGTCCCTCATTGCACTACAACTGGACAGTGTTTAGCTAAAAAAAAAAAACCTGGTGAAAGGACTAATCTCGTACACTTGCCTATGTTTGGGTGTAAAGGGTCACTATAATTTTCCTGCATCGTCTTCTGCAGTTCCACAACACTTAAATACTGCGGCAGAAGCCGGGCCGTGGCGGCGGCGGTGAATCATCCTTTTTGGACTCCCCCCTTGAGCTCTGCAGAACAGAAACCCAGCAAGCTCTATCTGGCGCTTGTGAACGTGAGGAAGAAAGAAAAAAAAAATAGAGATAGAAAAGAAAGAAAGAAAGAAAGAAACGAAGGAAAAAAAGGCTACTACAGAGTAAATCTAATCCAGGCCTGAATACATCTAATGCGTCCAACCAGGCCATGAGCAGCCCTCAACCTGAAAAGCACACGCAAGTGCACACAAACTCTCACACACACACACACACACACACACACACACACACACACACACACACACACACACACAGTAGAAAGACACACCCAAACAAGAGTCTCTCGTGCTTGATGAGATCACGATGCTTCACCTAGAAGCTGGCTGTAATTCTAAGGGTACCTGTCTGTGCTGTGGAGGGCAGCCAAAGGTTCACTTCCTCTGGGAGTTTGACACCAGAACGTCATCCTTATGGCTAACCCACCCACGCCCGCCCCCAATGTCCCCCCACACACACACACCCAACAAGTACGCTTAACCACCCCCCACCCCCCCCACCCCTTCTTGGTAAACATGAAGCAGTGTGTGGTGTTTAATAAATAGGAGTGTGTCGTGTCGTGTGTGTGTGTGTGTGTGTGTGTGTATCTGATGCCGGCGTGTGTGTGGTACATCACATGGGAAAGCATACTGTGGTACATGTGAGAGTTCTGGCCGCCGTTCGGAACACATCTTACCGATTTGTCTTTGAGCCGCTCGCCCTGGATGAGAAAGTCAGCCCCGCCGCCGTTGCCACCTGTGTTCCCGTTGCCGCCGCCACCGCCGTTGTTGCTGCCGCTGCCGTCATCGGGCCGACTGACTCTGTGGACGGTCACGCAGCTCAGGCCTCCTCCCCCCAGGGCGAGCCACCCTCCGCTGGAGTCGTCCCGCGTCATAACCACTGCTCTCACACATGCATAACTGTCACTGTGGGGAGAGAGATGAAGAGGGCATTAATACAGTGCACAGACTTACAAATATAATGTGTACATACACACACACACACACACACACACACACACACACACACACAGCAAAACAGATTACTGCTGTGCGTTTAAAACACTGGCGTGGGCTACTACACCACACACACACACACACACACACACACATACACACACACACACACAACCCCTTCAGATGTACATGACCGTGGGATGGAAGGATAAAAATCACCAAGTGCTTTAAATAGGCTCCTGAACATAACTATGGTTTCCATAGGAAAAGAGAAGATGAACTGATCTGTGTACAGTACAGTGTTCCAACACCACAAGGGTGTGAACATGTTCTCAGTTTGCAACGTTTTCAATTAGAAAAGCAGAAACGACATGCAAAAGACCCAAATAACTGACTACTCCAGGCATGATAGACATTTCCATTTTGATATACGATCGTGTGAAAAGCACACTAGTTTCCCACCAGCTCAGCTGCTGTGGATATGAACTATGTTGGCAGTGAAGCGAAAATGTAAGAGGAGAAAAAAAAAAAAAAAATCCACAGCACGTCACTGACAGGAATTGGCAAAAGAGCCTCATTAACATGCTATCAAGCTTTTTATCAGTGTGGTCGTTGCTGTTTGCTGGTGTTTGCATGGTTTTGCATGCCTTTTTAGATAGCTGGCTTGCTACTTTTACACAACACTTGACTACTGGTTAAGGTTCGCGACCAATGAACTCCATCTGAAATTTAGCTTATTCTGGATACCTAGTAAACAGCCACTTCTCCGAGACGCAATCAATGAATGTACCGTTTGTCAAAATGCCTCAGTTGGTTGTGCCATGATTTCTGTTCTGCATACTAAGCCTGCCTCCATCATGTTGGAACCAAAAGTTCATTTGTGATTGGTTTTCTACCCAAGGCAAAAACACCCATGATAGGTTTAAAAGAATATGCCACTCATTTCCTAACAGTCATAAAAACAATTTTTAACAAGTTCTGTCTGAAATTTGACTCTTTCAGCTAATTTAAATATAGAAGATTCAAGTATTAAATGGGAAAATGCCAAAGGATTTAATGATATATGCTAGCCTGAAGCTAAAAACACTACCATCAATGTGAGAACACCTGGATGAACAGAACAAAGGTAAAACTCATTTGTTTCACTTGAACTTGTTCAGATTGGCCTAAAAGGTGGCGACGTATTCCTCAACTAGTCCAGTACTGTATGTCCAGCAGAGTTCCAGCAGTCGTGCTTTGGCTGCACTGCTGTGTGCAAAGCCGACTGACTGACTGACTGTTTAATATGACTGGCTGCGCTGCTGTGTGCAAAGCTCTTTAATATGACTGACTGGGGGGGGGGGGGTGTCACTCATGTGCACTGGAAGGCTGGTCAAAGTTCACGACAGTCAGGCAGCCTTTACTGATCCCTCTGGTCACACATTAAGGAAGGTTGGGCAGGGTGAGGTGAGGAGGGGAGGGGAGGGGAGGTTGGGAATTTGACCTCTGAAGACATTTCATGCAACAGAGAACTGACGTTACATCAGCTGCTTCCTTATCTGGTTGGAAATTGATGGCGACAGCAGGATGCCCTCTTCTCCTTCCCCCCCACTCGCCTCGCTCGCCACCCCATCCATGGCCACACCGCTCAGAGAAGCGCTAGACTAATTAGGGAGGTCAATAACTTGGAGGCTAGTTTCTAACAGTGTGCAGCTCAAGCATGTGAGAAACTAAGGTGTATTAAGCAAACACGCCTTTATGTAACATCAGCACAGAGGCACAGGGACATCAATCTGATCGGTTAGAAATTAACTTTGCTTATCCGTCGTCCTCTTTATTCCTGTCCTATAAAAACTGCTACTTGTCTGGTGACTGTTTACCAACCTGCTGCTGGGGATCAATGGCCTGGTTAATGAAAACAGGGCAGTTGCTCGAGCCTGCAAAGTCAAACGGGGTCACAAGGCCTTAAAGCACCCATACCATCTGACAGCCAAAAATTAGATGTGTACAAACCAGTGCTGGCAAAATTAACTGATTAATCACATGATCAATCCAAAAAAATTAACTCGGATTAAAAAAATTAACTCAGATTAATCCTGATGGATATGGTTCCACTTTCATGGCATGTATTATGTTCAATTTCAGATAGAAAATGGCTCGGCTATCAAGTCAAACTATACAAAGATTATGGCCTAGCTCCTGACTGTCCAACAACTTGTTTGGGGAATCCTTGGGGTAGGGGACAAGTGTAAATTGCCCCATTTGAGACGAACAAAGCCAACTATTTAGTATCGGGGCCTTTACAGGGTAAAATAAGGATCCAACATACCCTAGCATCCAAATTCTTACTGGAGGAAATGAGTTGCGATTAAAAGTGATTAATCACGATTAATCATTGAAATATTTTGTGATTAATCAGATTAAATTCTTTAATCGTTTGACAGCACTAGTACAAACTTAAAAGAGTCCATTCATACAGAGACACTCTTACTCGAGGAAAAAAGGAGAGGTTCACACCATTTCACTTGTTTATTTTCAAGCTGTGATCAACAGCTATTAGATAATCTAAGTCACTACAAAAACTGTGAATCAGGGCCTTAAATCCTACACAGTACACATGGTTTTGCATTACCCATGTTACATCTTTAGAAAAGGACAAGGGAGAAATTACAGGATATTAAAGCCATACTAAAAAACCTTTAGTCAATCCCATTCCCAATACCATCAGTCCGCTTTGCCATGTCTGAAATTGCTGATAGGCCTCAGATGCAGCAAAAGAACTGAACAATCTAAATGGTCCAGCTTACCTTAACCTGACCGCCTGTTCCCTCACATGCATCCTTTTAAGGTGGTAGAACAGATTTGTCATATTACTTCCCAAAGTGTCAACCATTTCCCAAAAAAGCTCACAGTATATCTTTGCCTTGAGAAACATCTGATCTGACTGCAGCCAAACCACTGCCACATTGTCGTCAAGAACATCAAGGTTTTTTTTTGACATTAGGTCCTCAACCTATGAAAAAGACACATGACCCAATTTGTGTATTAGATGGCTATGCTGATTGGCCAGTTTTTCATTGGTTTGTTAACATGGCATTTGTCTAGTGAATACCACATGTGAAGACCAAAACAGTCTCATGAGAAAAGTAGAGTATATTTCTCAAACTCTAGTTACTATGTACACTGTGAGGTTTCACTGACAAACACAGGACAAAGAAGGAAAGATAGCAAAAAGAGAGAGAGAGAGAGAGAGAGAGAGAGAGAGAGAGAGAGAGAGAGAGAGAGAGAGAGAGAGAGAGAGAGAGAGAGAGAGAAAAAGTCAGGCTGCTTTTTTTTTTTTTTTTTGCTTTGGGACACTTTTCTTGTTTAGTAAGCAAAAGCAGCACTCTCATATCCCTCTCCCAGAGAGAAGTTCACCTCAGGGGAAAATAGGCTGAGGGAGGGAGGGGGGGGTCACTTCCTCCTCGAGACCTCTCACGCCTGCAGTTTCTGACCGACGTGCCTGAAGTCACAGAGACATGAGAACGGGACAGGCGAGTTGGCGCCAGGAGCTTCGAAGGTAAGGCTTGGCTGGGTCTCCACACATCAGCGCACATCGCCGGAAAAAAAAAGAAAAAAAGGAAAACAAAACAGCAGCACATAGTGGCCTTCTAACAAGAGAGCCTGTCAGTCATTCACACAGCAGGGGCACGGCAGAGGGAAGGGCAGAGGTGCTGCTCAGCCGTGACCAAGGCACAATGACCATGACCCGCCTGCTTTTCACAGGCATATTTAGATATATGTATACACACACACACACACACACTCGTTGCTAAATTTTTATTCACACAAAACCTCCACAAACGTAAGCACATGAAAGGGTTTCCCTACATTACCATTCCATATGCCCTTATGCTAGTGACGCAAAAAAAAAAGTCAAAAGGCAGGGTGAAAAAAAAAAACAACAACAAAAAAAAAGACAATCCTGTGACTCCAACTGGGTCTCCATATTGTGCGCTTCCTGGTTTTGGCATCCGCCATCTTTGACGTCAGACTGGAGGTTTATCAAATCAGGGACGGTCGCTTTCTTGTGCCTTAAAATAGCCCGATTTCCCAGCACACACGTGAGCATCTGTGGCCTTGCTAGTCGCTAGTGGCGCGACGCGGACAAGACCGCGAGCTGACAGATTAGCAAACGGTGGGATGCTCGAGCACTGACGTCACACACACGGGGGTTTCGTTCTCCTCGCATCCAAGTCACCATGACGATGACTAACCCCCATTTCTTCCATATTGAAAAAAGCCAAGGCACAAAAATAACCCACGTGCCACACCTAGCGTACCTTCCACTATGTTCCATTTTGGGAAAAACTAAGACCCCCTCGCTAACTGTCGGCCACCATCTGTGGTACATTGCAGCTTCATGGGTGTGTTATCTGCCAACACCAAGGTCATGGCTTTTAAATAAAGTAATAAATTGTAGACACACACACACGTTTCTCATTCTTTGCTTTACAACTTGGCCTGGAAAAGCCATTGAGTGCATGTAATGAGTGACCCCCTACGACTGAAGATGCAAAAACTATAATATCTGCTCAAGATCTCCTTTGCTTAACCATCTTGCATCCTGGGAATGGAAGAAGGCTCTCCTGCTTTAAATTCATCCCAGGAAAGAATGAATCGGTAAGCAGACAAAAGGTTTGTGGGTGCTGCAGCCCCCCTGCTCCGTCCTCGCTGAGGGAACAGAGTGCAGCGGTCACAGAGCCACAGGCCGGAAACAGGATCAGCTGGCTGGGAAAGCTAAGGGTCAGGGGCCGAGGGGGAGGAGGGGCCAAAGCCCCCAAACCCCCCCACCAGCATCCACTCCCCTCCCCCATACCAAATTATCCTAAGTTAGTCTGCTGGAAGACTGACTTCATTTCCGAAGGGGAGGGACGGATGAAAACAAAGGAGTGGGAGGTGTGTGTGTGTGTGTGTGTGTGTGTGTGCGCTTTTGGGGTGTGGGGGGGAGTGTGGGCTGTTGTCATTCATGTTCACTGCCAAAAACAGTTCTGTGGAAGTTACAAGTCTTGCCAAAATATAACAGGAAGGGACAGAGGGAAGAATATTTAAAAAAAAAATGTTTGAACACACAAATATTTCAATTGATAAAGTTGCTGATGCTTAACCCTTACTGTCCTGTCAGAAAGTGAGGAGACAAACAACTGCATTAACACCTCTGCACAAGATTCAAACCAAGGGTTCCTCAAGATGATGGACCAAACACAAGCAATCAAGGGTCTATGCTCTCTCTGGGTTAACAAGACAAGAGCTAAATTGGTAGCACATTTAAGAATGACCTGCGCTAGTTAGCTTGGACTGTTAGCTTGGTCTCTATAACTGTTACACTGGGATGCAGGGAAAACAAGTAAACATGGGTGATGGACATTGCATGGTGTTTGTGACGGTGGGATGATTGGCAGTAGGATGTGGCTTGAGCCCCCCGAGTTCTCGCCAAGTCAACCCCTCCTTCTGGACCCTCTCTCGCTACGCTACCCTACCCCGTTCCCCTACCTTCAACGCACAATGGCTGCTTCTCTGCTGAAATTTCACGTTACTGGGTCTGGGAGCCGGGAGTTTTGTGCTCTCACAATGTCCAGGCAGTGGAGCATGTAGCCGGAGAGACACGCTCTGCAAGCTAAGGCTAGGGAAACCTCTCCTGGTCATTACCATCTCAAAAGAAACGGGCAGGAGGGATGCAGGGGGGAGCAGAGAGGGAGAGAGAAAGAGAGAGAGAGAGAGAGAGAGATGCTATTCCTCCGCTTCATTCTTTCCTTCAGCAATCCAGGAAGGCTGGTCAGGCTCCAGTGGGGTCCGTAGCTTTAGAAACAAACATTTCTTTTTTTGATGAGGACAAAGGATATATATATATCTTTTTTGGGGGAAAAAAACTCAAAAAAGGGGAGAAATCAGTGTCATACTAGCCATTTGGCACCTTGTTCACAATAAAACACTTCACCTACTTAACCTACGTTAAGACAGGTTGTTTTAATCAACCCAATCCACAGACACATGGTGTGAAATGCAAGAGCTAATCCCAACTCAACTCTCCTAATCAGATTACCAATAATCAGGGGGATCTGTATACCAGATTACACACTAGCCTATCCCCCCCAAACAAACAAACAAACAAACAAACAAACACAAAGATTGGTTATGAAATTATGGATAAAACTGACTGTCTGAACAGGCATTGAACAAATTTGCTCTTAAAAACAGCAATGGGATTTTATCCCAATGGTGACAATCTGACAGAACCCAAGATAAGATCTGGAATCACTCACATCAAGGTCAACTTATTAAAAATATATACAGGCCAAAACTCATTACATTTCAACCCATCATATTCTATTGTCTAGTCTATAGGGTCTATATTTGCCCAAACCACTGCAGGAAAGAATAATTCCCACCTAAAACACAAGATCTAAAAACAACGAGGCTTTGCCACCCTTTAACTTCCTTCAAAAAAGATTCAAAGACGACCCTGCCAGTTACTTACATTAAATAATCACCACAACAAAAAGGACCCTCTGCACACAGTTCTACACCCACAATCCCTGTTCTGCGGAAATTGTGTATCAGGGACTTAGAAGTGAAATAGACAGCAATAGCCCATCATTATACACTTGTTAACTGGGCTTTGGTTTGAGGGTTTGATTTGTTGGTGCAGTGAGAATGTTTCAGTGATGCCTTGCGTAGAGATGCACCTACACCAATGGCCCATGACTCATCTCCGGCGCAACAGAGTTTCCATCTTGAGCGATGCATGCGACACCAAGCAAGGCCGTGTGAGGCAGTAAGCAGACAGGGAGCTAGCAGCTAAGGAAGCATCACTTCCAGTAAATTATATAAATACATGTGTAGATGGACTTAAACTACCACCACCACATAATATTTGTCTTCACAGCCAAAAATACATTTTTTATTGATACAAAATCAAATTCACAATCCCACAACATATATTTCAAGCAGAATTCAGAAGACTGAACAGTAGGTCTACATGTAATGTGAATGTGATGTAGGTTGGAATGGGCTGAGAGAATCCACGGCCCTGGTGTTGTAATGCCGAAATTTTAAGACAAAGGAAAAACAAATAAATACATTTTTTTAAAAAAAGATTCAACAGTGTTTCTACTCCACACCAATGCTTATCCTCCTGTTGTTGGATTCAAAATGGTTGTGGTACGCTGTGACTGTGGCACCACTGTAAATCTAGGGCTCCCATCTGCATATCAAATGCAGAAACCAACCATTCCGAAGACATCAATCATGCCACATATTGAGATGATCTTAATTTCCACCGCAAGCATTTGGAAAATTAAAACCTTGCGTTGCAATTACAGGAAAGGGGGGGGGGGGTATGAGAAGGAACCGCAGATTTGGACTGCGAACAGCGACGCTGGGAGGCTTTGATGTGAGGAGTCTCCAGAGACCATGCTCTTGTTGGAAGGAAGGAAGGATAGAGGGAGAGAGAGGGGGGGGAGAGAGAGAGAACGCAAAGCAGAAGGAGAGGGGAGAGAGATGAGGGTTTGCTGCCACCATTACAAGTCAATGGTGGAGGGAGGGAGGGAGGGAGGGAGGGGGCACACACACAAGTACAATCACAGCTCCCCTTACAGAATCATCTGGCTGAAACCCCTGAGATAAGACACACTTCCTGGCCTAACATTACAGAGATGACACAGCACAACTCAGTTCCTCTAAACTAAAGCAACAACTACAAAAGCTTCAGGCCTTCTCCTTCTGAGGACATGAGGGTTGACTTGTGCATTCTCTCTCTCTCTCTCTCTCTCTCTCTCTCTCCTCTCTCTCTCACACACACACACACACTCCTCTTAAGTTCTTCCTGGTTTCAAAGAGTTGGGAAAACTCAAAGACACAGGGCTTGAGGTTTCCATCTGTGCCCTGTTATGTTTGTGGCCTGTTGAGGGGGGCGGCTGTTGGGTGCAGCCGTTCCCACAACAACAGAACCAACAGTTGTATACTCTATTCCATACCCCAACAGAACAAGGTGTTCATCTACTTGACTTGAACAATCTCCATCTTTAACAGCTTTCTAAAATGACAAAACATATCCAACCTGAGTATGAATCTGAAGGACATTTTGAAAAAAGGAGCGGAAATAAATGATGCCTTAATATGGGCAACACATGGAAGCTTGGGTGGTCACCAGTCGCCTCCTGAGGCGGCTTTTTTTTACTCCGATCTTCACGTTGCATTGAGAACAGGAAATGAATGGAGTCCAAACCTTTGAATTTTGCTACCAAGCTGAATCTGATTCAATAACATGAGCTAATACTGCTGTGGATTGGATCTTTAAAAAAAAAAAAAATCATGTTTCACTACAGAAATAGCAAAGGGAAGCGAGAGCAGCATGTAGGAACTAGGCTAACTGAAGGTGTGTATAATTTAGCACTGAGCATGGGAAGAGTCAGCATTGGTCTCACATGTTCAAACGCATCGCACAAGCAACATGTGGGAACTTTTCTATCAAATTGATAGAAGTATAAATTGAAGAATAAAGACGAAACAGGCACTCTATTTACACTCATCCCACACACGCTCAACAGTTTCTTCAGCAGGATTTCAGCAGCATCTTTTTCATTTTACAACTTGAGTTTTTTTTTTTTTTTTTTAAACCTTGATTCAGGTTGGCCAGTGAACAGTAGCAAGATCCAAGTAGTGGGAGATATGGGGTGGGCCCAGCTAAAAACCACAGGTCAGATTATAACCTGGGTCTGCAGCTGTACAAACCTGTAGGCCTGGTTTTAAACTTCTATTAGGCGTACTTCTGTTTGTTTTCTTAAACTGATATACAGTATATTCAGGCATTTCATTTCAGTGGGTCTTGGATTCTGACATTCTACACAGACAAAGAGTTTTTGGTTTGTTAAGGGTTACTACACCATTGCATTTGTTACAGCTTGTTTCATTAGCCTATATTAACATGTTTACATTTCTGTCATTCTCTGAGACTTCTACCAATCCAATAATCTGTGTCCCCACAACAGTTAATGGAAGACAGAAAAGTACCTACTGCAAATTTCGGCTAGGCCGAAATGTCACTTGAAATGGGTTCCTGGAAACAATGCCATTCCCAGTTCCTGTGGTGAAGACATAAGAGTAGTTCCTAATAGACTAATCTTGGACGGTTCCTCAATCATGCCCACCTAGGTGTGGACATTTCAATTCCATAATAAGCATGTACTAGAACACATCACAAACCAGTATGAGAACAAGAGGCTACAGACAAACGGACATGAACGGAGTCAAATTGACAGCCAGCCTCCTATAACAAGCACCAAGTTAAGGTTCCTCAGAGAGGGGTCTTTTATCCCCGTCTGTGAAAAATCAAACATTACACGGACAGTTCCATGGTAGACCAAGAATGAGAAAATGCAAAGTCCAAACTGAATTTTAACATCTTGCATGATTATTTGCAGAGGTGTGTGTGTGTGTGTGTGTGTGTGTGTGTGTGTGTGTGTAGTTTGAAAGGCTAGGCCTAGATGATCATTTCCCATCATCACGCAAAACAACACACAACAAACACACCAACCCAGTGCATGGGAGGATGTTCTGCTTATTTAGCTTGTATTTGTGGTCTCTAAAAGATTTGTGTGCCACAAGCCTATAGCTTATGTGAGCAAAGCTGCTGCCAATTATGTAGCCTATATGATCAATGCGTTTAAGGTTTTAATAAGCCATGCATTTAACTTCAAGAACTCAACAGAATTACAGGCACTCTGCTGCCCATCAAATTGTCAATGTATGCAGAGTTCTCCAGAATTCTGTGAATCTACTCATGAAAACTGATGTTGATGACTGTTTGTTTACTAAGATAATGTGTGATTCTGTTTTTCAGGATACTTTAGGGAAGCATGTGCAATGTTGCAGGAAAAAAACACATTAGAGGTTTTGGAAATCTAGGCCTATAGAATAAAATGACCATTCCGTCCTTAGTCCTACATCTCTCCTTTCTGATTCCATAAATGAAGATAAAATGGTCAGGATCCAATCTAGGCAGTCAGCGTAAAACAAGGAAACACATCTGCGCTCTTACAGACATAAATGACATGTGTACTCAGAGGCAATAAAATGAATCCCAGGTGTCCCTTTAAATTCAATTGATGCAACTGTAGCAGTGCCATTTTGCTAACAGGCTAGCTAATGAAGCCAACATTTCCCAAACAAATTGCAGGGTAGGATGCTAAGGTCACAGAATATGGCAAAACATGCAAGTTGTGGTGAACCTTTCAACATAAGCAAATGTGCCAAAGGCACTGACTCCACATCCTCACGAAACGCCTAATTAGGGCAGTGCGGCTTCCCGGGCTTCCCAGAAGCCTAAGACTTTGCTATGCTGCGTCTACATGTACAGCAAGCTAGGCTAGGCTACATCTTCACAGGCCTCAATGTTCCTCCTGTAGTTTTTCTACAGTGGATTTCAGCAGTTGCAGTTACAGACACACATATTTACCCCTACCACGACCACCATTCACCCACAAAGAATCACTGCCAAACATATGTGAATAAGTATCAGATCAAGCAAACAACCAAAAAAAAAAAAAAAAAAAAACAATTTGTAACTTGTAAGCTTGCAAACATCTGTCCTTTTTGAAAACATACATTCAGCCACACTCAGTCAGCTAAATTCAGAGCCTTTGACAAAACCACCAACACAGGAAATACAGATGCTTGGCCTAAACATAGGCTAGATGTGTGAACACCAGGGGCATGAAATTAGTGTTGAAGGGGATATGGTTTGGTTACTGTACACACTACAGCTCAAACACACAAGAGCCAAATATAAAAATAACCCCAACAGCACTCCAGAACAGTAGTTTAAGACATCAGTGAGCCTAGCCAAGAGTTTTGTATGCTTTCCCAAAGCCACAGTAGTAAGACAGATAGGCTAACAGTCTAAGATATAAATTCTGAGAAAATTTAAACCAATGATATTCATTTTCCCACTCTGTACACTAATGGACTGTGCTCATTAATTCTCATGACCATTCAGCTGATCACACTGGAAAGAGAGATACAGTGATATTTAATACCAAAGAATATCCATAGAAAGCAATGTAGCTAATCATCCATTCTACATCATATATACACACACACACACACTTCTGTTATCCAATGTCAACAGGACATGTGGATGATGCAGTCCTAATTTCAACCAGCCTGAATCCGTTTCATACCACAACAATTATGATACAAACCAGGCAAACAACTGAAATGTTACAACATTTTGTAACTTATACACAAGATTATTCAAGGTAGCAAGAGTTAGTCTAATGTGTTTATCTTTTTATGAAACATATTTCAAGAGGAAACGCCCAACCTATATGCAATGCATGGAACACCTTTTCAGACAATAGCAATGTTTAGACTATATTCTTGATAAAGAATCTAAATGGCAGAGTATTAGAGATAAACCAAAAAAGATCAAGGCATAAAAAAAGAAAGAAAGAGACAACATGCTGTCAACAAAGCAATAATAACCCTTTACAAAAGACGGGGTTTCATAAGACAGCACTGCAAAGCAAGATGAAGACTGGCAACAAGAGCAGACGACCATCCTCCTTCCCGTGAGAAGGAAGGAAAAATAATCAAAATGGCATCGACAAAGCCCATTAAAAACATCTCGCTTCTTTGTGCATGGCTTTGTCATCAGGAGCATGTGCCGTTCTTGGGTGTTACATAAAAGGGCTCCCCATGCAAGGGGGAAAGGGGGGGGGGGCTGTGTCTGTTGAGCATCAATATGCAAATGTCTCATCTCTTTCGCTTCTTCCTGCCGTTTCCAAACATGAATGAAAAAAAGCTCCAGCGATGCTTTCAGGTTTACTGATTCAGTTTCACAGAGACAAAGCAGCTACACCAGCTGCTCTTGAGTCACGCAGGACATAATGCCTAATGCCAGGAACATATAGGACATATTCAAGGACAAAGATTCTGGTCACTTGAGTAAATGAAACTAAAATACAGAGGGGGAAATGCTGGCTACGTGATGAGCTGGTGGTTTATTTTGTCACAGGACTAGGAATGAACCAGCTCATTCACGCAGAAAACATGTTGGCCTGTAAAACATCCGGCGTCATGAATTAGAACGACAAATAAACTGCCAGCAGCACACAATACTCAAGGAGTGGTAGTCGATCTACAAGATTAAGCTGAAGATTCTTTGTGCAATCCTGCGGGCGGTGCATAGACACACGCCACTGTACAGCTTGCTGTGAATGGGCAGCCAGGTACTTTATGAATGGAGGCGGTCACGTGACAACAGCACCTCCCGAACAGATATTTCTCAGTGACTGTCAACAAGCGCACGCAAGCGATCACCCCATTAAAACAACATGGATTTACGGCGAGAAATAAACCGATTGCGGTTGAATATGTCGTTTTTCGACTTCCTCTTTTGTAAGAACTCATTATACGCATAAACATTAACACTAAATAAAGCGAGAAAGACTGACTTATCAATTTTATGAATGAAGATTGTGATATGCAAATGAGTGTGATTGAGAAAAAAATGGCGTCTTCAGTTTTTTTAGTCAGACATTGCAGTAAGCATCTTATAGTAAGTTAATGTCGTGCTTGATTTAGAAACACTGTTAGATCCTGTGTCCATCTGAGGGGGAACGTTTTTACTGTAACAAGCTACATTGAGAATAGGCTACATTAAGATGGCGTTATAGCCAACAATCCTTCACCACCGATAGACAAGGGTAAAGTATAGCCAGTTATCACAGCATTATGAACGACTTCAAAGTCCATACTGTATTCCCAAACATACACGCAAGCTTTGTTACATTACTCATGATTTTACACATCCTTTAAAATAGTCTTCAGATGCGATGCATTTATACCAAATTAAAGGTTGAAGGGACACAATGTGGGCTTAACTATGGCGATGTCCTTCCAGCTCGTTTAAATTCACCATTAAAATTTAGTTCAAATAAAATCAAATGGCCTAGTAAAAATATTGAGGTTAGCAGAGACACTGCATGATAGAAATGTTGATATGAAAGTGTTGAAATGATGATAGAAAGTTGTTATGACCCTTCCTTTCAGTACACTATACATATGTCTGGATAAAAGGGGGGAAAAAAGGAAGAAAATACGTGGCTGTCTGAAAAGTAGCTCAGGCTTAGCTATAATTACAAAAATAAAAGGCGCTGAATAATGAACTGCTTGTCAGTTTTCTTTAGTGAAAAGCGATTGAAGGCCTATATGACAAGGTTGTGACAGGAACTGCTCCGAAAATGTTGTTAGTCTTAACGAAAGACACATCATGATCGGGCAAACAAATGCTATATTTTGAAACAGACCACCATATCTTAGCATAAAATAGAATGAAAGGAGGCAGAAATTAGAATCAGACACATACTGACATTTCCCTGCAGCATATGCCTCAAGCCACTTTCTGGGTAACTTTGTTACATTGAAATCGTGACCAGATACTGTTAGCCGGAGCCCAATATTTAAGTTGTAACGTTATGCTACAAAAATATATACATCACTTACTCGTTTGGATTTGTCGACTCTTCGCTCATTTTTTCTCACGGGGATCCAAATACTGGAAATAGCATCAACGACGCAGTCACGGCGGAGAAACTAACCGCAAAAATAACCATTTTCTTTCGAAGAAAAGCCAGTTATTCGATATAAATACAGGGTCTACAATGATGCATGCCGTTTAGCTCTCAGAGGAAAGCGAAGAACTGAAATTAGAACGGGAAAGGCAACCGCTGATTCATTGTATGCTCCACAGAAGTAAAATCCGACTGCAATGAAATAACCATTTTCACCATTGTCCTTTGGCACGACGATAAACAAATTCCAATACGGCCAATCAGTTACAGATGAAATTCGACATCAGGCTCGCAATTCTTCCAGCTAGCCATCGAGCTATTCCCTCTGCAACTTCTTAGGGACAACACTTGAAAAAGGCAGCAGCGTTTCTCCGACTAATTTTTCAGTAACGTTAACTGTCCAGGCGAGGCTTCCAGGGAACGCTAGATGTTCGGTCAACTATCCTATTTTGATACAGCAAACGTAATCAGGAGAACAGAGCTTGGAGATTTCCTAATTGGAAGTTCTGAGCATCTATCTCACACGAACTCCATTTTCAACTCGGGCAACGCATAGCCTATCTAAAAACTGGGCGGAAGCGTTGACCTCGGCTCTCGAATAAAATCCTTCCGCGGATAGCTCGGAAAAAAAGCAGAACAGCTCCAATCTTTCCGATATCACATGTTCTCTAACGTGAGAGTCCTCGATCAAATAATGAAGCATATTTATTTCTTATCATATAAAAAATAGCCATGCAAAACGTCCGATGGTTTTCTGCAAAGTTGTTTCAAAATAGTCCCGGCACTTCCCAAAAGAAGTTTCCCCTCAATAAGGCGAGTGGATTGATACATAGAGAAGGGAAGAGTCAGTGTGATAGCACGCACCTCAAAGGGAAAAAATCTGCAAGACAGGGTCTAGAAAAAAAACTTAACTTAACCCTGGTCAGTTGTACACCCTTAAACATCCCTAATTCATGCTATGCAAAGAATCGCAAGCATAGGCCTGGTCAACAAAGTTTAGGAAATAATTCGTTAAAGACTGAAGCTCATTCTGCTACAGCACGTGGAATTACATCATATTGCTTGTCGCTAGGTACACATTGAGAATTCTGGTGTGCATGTGTGTATGGAGACTGAGTGTTGGCTACTTAAAATGCTGGGAAAAGAAGATGTGTTGACACAATGTCGGTAACAGTCATCTGAGCTATATGCATAACTTAGTAAGTGGCAGTGCCATCAAGAGACGTCATGCCAGTCAATTCAGCTGTCTACGTTTTCAACATGAAGCAGTCTAAAAACAAAGTCTGCAATGCCTGTTAAGCCAAATGCCGTTTAACTTTTAATTCTTATGACAGCTTGCATAAAAGCAATTATCTTCTTTTTTTAACTATTTATTATTGCAAAGTGAAACCATGGGCTTGCGAGGGTTATCACACTGTGTATGCCTATTCAAAAAGAAAGATTTTGCTTAGGCCTAGCAATCACAATAATGATTATGGATGAGGTGTTCAATGACTGCTCAACAAAACTCTGGCATTAGCAAAAACAAAGAGAGATTTTTAAGTGTTGTTTCTTTGCCTTGTGTCTGGCAGTAGGTGTATGAGTGGGTGAGGTACGCATTTTTGGTGTGTAGGCCTTTGCATTACAGTCAAAATAGACCAAGGCCTCTGCTCATGACTTCAAATAGGCCTATATTACTCAAAGATAGGCCTATGAGACCAGGTTTTTACAATATACATGATTGTATAGCTGTATTTGGCAGCTGGAAGAGTCATCAACAAATAGTAACGTTAGTGTTGCATGTTCTGTATGCTGTAGCCTATGCACAGCAGCCAGTAGGGAGGTTACGTAAGAGTAATGCGATTGGATTTCTTTGCTATGTGGAATGGAGAGAGATCAGGCTGAATGATTCTGCTCGGTTGTCATAGTGACAGTATGTTGTGTGAGAAGTTTCTTTGTGTTCCACTGGCTCAAATACAGTTTGTGCCTCAACCTCAGTTGCAACAAGCATCGCCAGCTACCCTACCATCAGCATACATAAGGCTAATGGTTCTTTCACATGTGTTCTGCTTATGTGTGTTTTATTTCATTTGTACTAATTTCTGAAGGATACAGCAACTATAACCTATTCAGTATTAGATGAATATGATATGCTATAATAAGCCTATTGAAAACATTAGGTCTGATCCCAGACCTACAGTAGGCCTATAGAGCCATCAATGCCAGGATAGACAGTTAGGCTATGTTATTAGAACCTAATTTAATGACATTATACGCATCTCTTTCTGGCACTTTTCTTAGTTCTTCATATTGTTGTGAGATGACTCATTCCACGATAGCGTATCCAGTCAGAAACCTTGCTTGTATGTCTCTGGTTTTCTTTAAAAAATATAAATTTTCTGATCAAGCTCACAAGCCCATATAAAGTGTCCCTTGTCTCATTTCTGTGTAACAGAACAACAATGACCATCTTTGAGATTTCAAAACAACATGCCTCTATCCTTTGGAGTATTCAAAGTTCAGGAAGTCAGTGAGCTTTCTCATCTCACAAATATGGATGTCTCAGTGCATTTCCTGTGTTGATCACACAGAAATGTGTACCGAACACAAGGGCAACAGGATGTTTAACTCAGAAAAGTCTCAAGCTCCCAGGCCACGTACATTCAGGGTTCATCTCCCAAATGTAGGCTACACGAGTGGAACTCATAGACTCATATTGACAAAGACTAGTCTCTTTATGGTATCACCCAACTGGGGTACAACAAGGGGGCAGCAAATCTGTTAACATGGAATCAGTATCAGTTGGATAGATTGGTGCCAAATTTATATCCTCTCTTACTCGTACTGATCAGTATAAATCTACACACACCGTCAGTGTATGTCTGTACATGCCTACTTTATCAAAAGTGATGATGAAGTGTGTGTGTGTGTGTGTGTGTGTGTGTGTGTGTGTGATCTTTATTAGCCAGCCACACCCTGAGACTTGCTAATTAATTGCAGCATGCAAGACCCAGTCGAATCCTTCCACACTGGCCGATTGCATTAGCGAATGAAGAAAGGAACATGACTTTAGACATCAAGGTCCATGCCATACAATCAATGAATGTAGTCTGGCTTCAAGCTGTCATGTAAGTTGATCCAGCAACCAGTCCCACTGGCTAAACACAAGAGAATAAGGAAACTTCTGTGCTTAGTAGAGAATGAAAAGTGTGAAATATGAAAAACTGTAGTACCGTTTTCAGACTGCTGCTTTTTAAAAATAAAACTAGAGCAGTCATAACCACAGGAAATGTCTAAACGGCAATCAATGGGCTGACCTTCCGCAGTATTTACAGTTTAAATGAATACACAAAGATTCTTTTGTGAGCAAAGTGTAGGGTGACAACAGTTGGAACAGCATAGCACCATTACACCAGCCTTCTTCCCTAGTTAGCAAACATTATTCAAAGACTTATCTTCATTCACAACCTTTTTTTTTTTTTTTTTTTTTTTTACTCATAAGACCAACTCGTTTTGGGAGGTAATTGTCAGATATATAGATGAGAGCTATTGGACAACATTTGACAAATAATTCCCCAGACACTAAACTGAGATACCTCCTGCCTTGCAAAATACTCCTTTTCCTTTTCAAGGTGTTCTTTTATACAAAGTCCAACAAAGACTTTGGCTATTCATTTTGAAGGGTGGAGTTAGCGCAAAGTGCTGTTTATAGCGTCGTCACCTGATTGCAACAACAAATGCCTATGATTAGACCTGGTCCAGCCACGGAAGCGGGTGGCTGTCAGGCATGCTAATTGCAGGTTGACAGGAAGGAACACAAGGGTGCAGTAGCCCAGGGGAAGACATGGCCTTTGGGTACAGTTCAGTTCACTCGTCCTGTCTCACAGATCTCACAACACGCTGTGCACCAAAGATTCTAGAGTGCTACGATCTTGGGCACTCTAGAATCTTTGCTGTGCACAGGGAACAGGGAACAGGTCGGCCCATGTAGTAGTAGGCACAGAATTATGGTAGTTGGCCTAGCACTGTGCTGAAATTCATTGTAGAATCTCAATCTAGCTAGCATGTGACTAAATGTTTATGCATTTGAAGTGGGCTTCTGCCTGCAGGAAAAGTACATTGCCTTGAATGACCCAGTGATGATGGGGGAACAACAATGGGCAAAATGTATTGGAATGCCAGCAGTGGTCCCATGATGGCAAGGTTATGGGTTCAAACTAGGGGTATAGTGCTGTTTTCAGACCTCCTAGTAGACCCTTTGTGAATTCTCCAAGAATAACCACACCATAACTGTGTTATGTAAGTTTTGAAATAGTTGAATGTAATAGGTTATCCATTGACCATGAAAGGCACTGTATTAAAATCAGTGCAGTGCCGTCTCTGAGCATTTTCAAAAAACTTAAGATGAACTGAATGAATGAGCAGGTTATGTATGGGCATGCAGAGTTACTAAGAAGACATGGATATTCTTAACACAAGAGCGATTCATCCCCCATCAAGGTGCAACACAATGGAGGTCTTTGGTGGCGAGGGCTGGGGGAGAGCGGAGGAAATAGCTAATCCCTTGTGAGGGAGTGTCCATCTGGGAGGCGTGACACACACACACACACACACACACACACACACACACACACATCTGGGAGGCGTGACCTGCGCTCTCTGTAATTAATGGAAGCTATGGGATGAAAGGGATTAAAGCACAGGTGTCAGAGGAAGACGCTGATTACTGTTTTCCTCCATTCCT
>JAODXP020000024.1:27563387-27568387 GCA_027497455.2 Sardinella longiceps | reverse complement strand
AGCACTTCCTGTTCCTCTGCTGCAGAGAGCCGCCTCCCAGGCCGCCCTCCAGGCCCAGCCTAACACACATAGCACAGATCAAAGAGCTAATTAGCCAACCTGGGAAACTTAGGGGAAGTTTGGCTTCCATGGTTTACAGTGTATGTGGCTGTCACGTACAGACACACACACACACACACACACACACACACACACACACACACACACACACACACACACACAGTCTGCTTGCACGCACAGATGTGCATGCACAGGCAAAACACAAGAACACACAGATGTATTCCCATACATACAGAGAGATAATAATTAAAAAAAAAAATGCCAGAAAAGAGAAATGAAACTACAAACTGTCGGAGTAATTAGTCCATTGCCTCCAGAAAATCAAGCATGTTTCAAGGTCAAAGCAAAAGCCCCCCACCCACACACACACCCCAGCTCCTCTCTATCGCATTCTATTCAGCCAACAAACCCAGCTTAAGTAATTAGATAGATGAGCACCTCTTTGAGTCTGATGCATGTTTGAAGGGGAACATTAGGTACCATGTACTGTATGTTTGAAGGGGAACATTAGGAACCATGTACTGTATGTTTGAAGGGGAACATTAGGTTCCATGTACTGTATGTTTGAAGGGGAACATTAGGAACCATGTACTGTATGTTTGAAGGGGAACATTAGGAACCATGTACTGTATGTTTGAAGGGGAACATTAGGTTCCATGTACTGTATGTTTGAAGGGGAACATTAGGAACCATGTACTGTATGTTTGAAGGGGAACATTAGGTTCCATGTACTGTATGTTTGAAGGGGAACATTAGGAACCATGTACTGTATGTTTGAAGGGGAACATTAGGAACCATGTAGTGTATGTTTGAAGGGGAACATTAGGAACCATGTACTGTATGTTTGAAGGGGAACATTAGGAACCACATTTGAAAATGTCCTCCACATAATCCCCTCAGAGTGGGTTTGAGGAACGAGAGCTTTTAAACCTTTTAGGAAATAAGTGCTGCTTGGAGGGACACACACACACACACACACACACACACACACACACACACACACACAGAGAGAGATGGAGTCTCTGACAGACACAGTGCTGTCTTTCAGGGCCAATTTGCTGCATGCCTGGGACTTGAGGAGCCAATTGAGTCCTGCATTGCTTTGCCTTTTTACTGCTATCTCTTGCACACTGGGTTGGGATATCAGGATCTGTCTTCACAGACAGGACCACTGGGCAGGGAACTGGCTGTTTATTTGAGTTGGGCACAAGGCAGTGAAGTGAGCACAAGCCCATGGGAACTCAACTCTGGAACCTGTTGCCTCTGACTTACAAGAGTGGCCAGAGAGCTAAAGGCAAAACCCTCCCTTTCACATTTAAAGCAGCTCGTTTAGCCCATTGGCACTGGTCTGGCCGACTGAAGACTGGGGGGCGTGTAGGTACAGGGGGACGTTATGTATTATATTAAAAAGTGCAATGACGATATTAAACACATTATATGTGAATCAGATCAGTTAAATAACATAAACCCAGTTTCTATTATAGGTGCTGATTATCATTCAGTGCTGAAGAGATAAAGGCCCTTTATTTTTGTTTTATGGTTTGTATCGCCGCCTGCTGGTGGAAAAAAGAACTTCTTGGTAAATCATGTGAATGGGAAATTCCCACACAGGCAAGATAACACAGAATCAGAAACACAGCTTCCTTAATTGCTCTTCTCTGGATGTTCTTTGTGGCTTCATGTGAAAGGAGAACTGTTTACTCACAAATAAACAGACAAACACCGGGAATCATGGAGACAGAGACAAACATTGAGTCATGTTTGTTTGCATGAAGGTCACTACGATATCTCAATAAGTTAGGCCTACTTCTCTGATTGATACAAAAAATCTGGACACAAACATTTGACACAAAAAAAACAAATATATTTGGTAGTAGACACTTTCTCTACCTCTCCTCTAACCTTTTTGTCTTTTATACAGTTTACATTTTTATCTACCATTTTTTAAAACTAATGGAAACCGTTCCTGATTCCACATTGTGCTCCCCCTCTTCGCCATTCTGAGGAAAGATACAGCCTATCCACACACCTTGTAGAATAAACACAAGTCACATGCACCTTAATCACCACCTGAACAGGGGAAGGTGAGGTGGTGGTGGTGGGGGGGGGGACATGGACATTAGTCCATCTTTTGAAAGTGAGCGTGCGGTGAAGACAAGTGCATGTCTCTGAGTAGCCTCCTCTATACTGTATAATAAGAGAGACAGTCAGACATGTGGTTTGGAGGGCCTCCAGTATTGATTTATAATGCATGGCTGGGCTGAGCTCATTACCTCTGCTGATCTCCTCACTTCTACTCCTCTCCTTGCTACTGTTGTCTGTCTGGCTGCCTGCCTGAAAGTGAAGTTAGACATGTCTTTAATGTTATTACTCATTTTTTTCAAGTCAGAAAGAGGCTTAAATCCAATGCATTTCAATGATAGAATGTTCAGTTTACTACCATGGAATGCTTTTAGAACCTGGGAATGTTCAGCTGTGAAACAAGTCCATTGTCTGCAACCTGGAAGTGTCTCAGAGGTTTGAGACTGGAAATATTCACAATTCACCTCTGTGGTGAAAGTAGTTGAAATATGAATGTGGTCTCCATTCACCTGTAGTATACAAAAATGACCATCATTTGTCTGGGTGATTCTCTACCACTGAAGGGAGGCTCTAGCATAGGCCTACAGCCCACCAGGCTAGCCTACTGTATGTATCACCAGGTTTTAGTTGTCCTGACCTCATCATACATTTACTAATGATGAATTAATTTATCATTTGTAACCTCACACAATATTCAATCCACTTCACTTGGATAAAGAGGGTGAGTAACAGTGAGAGATAGATGTAGGGAGAAGCCAAAGAGAGTAGGCCTACTTTACTTCAATTTGAAGACCCCGGCAGAGGAGGCCGGTAAAAACATGCTATTAGACTGCAGATGAAGTCACAGAATCACATAATTTGTTTCTAAATATTTAGCTATTGCTGATTGCATGGAATGAGTCGGTACTTGGCTGAGGACGGCTTGTGAAGTGCAGTGTTACTTTCTGCAGTGTGGTCTACGCATTGTAATAGGACAAGAATTTTTGGTTCGCTCACACACTTGAAACTCCAAATATGTTGTAATACTGCAGTACATTCAGTCAAGTGTGCATCAGATATCAATAAAAGAACACAATTTAAGATATGGAACACAATGACATAGGGAGATAGTTAGAGTCTGTTACTATTCATCTTTAAAAATATTTACAAATAAGTAACATATAATCCAATTAACGAAATGACAAAAGAAAAACATGACCATTGTTTTCCCAAAAATTACTCAAATTTCCCTTTGAGGCTACAGCTGTTGAGGTAGTTTCAAAAACTCCCCAAAAGGTTTTGTCATAATGAAACTGAGCGGTGAAGGAAAGTCCTGTAAACAATACGTGTAATCAAACTTGCTTCTGTAGAAGTCAAAACAAAACAGTTAACAGTTGCTAATTTGTTTACTTCCGAGTAAATGAAACGTGGTCACAGGGAAAGGAAGAAATACGGAAGTTTTGGTGGTATACTGTACACCGTACAGGAGTGGCTGTGTGGTTTCATGAGTCATCTTAGGACTTAACGTGTTACACATTGAAGCCCACTGTATAATGCCTTTATTAGACTACCTTACAATTATTTAAAACTGATATAATATCCAAATTGGGATGACCTGTTGTACATTATGCCTACATATGTATTAGTTGATTATTTAAAGGAGATATCTGATGTGAATTCATCTAGGCTATAGTCCTGTTGTTCAAATGCTGTTGGATAGGGAGGAGAAGGCAAATATTTTACGGTAATTTCCCGCATATCAGCCACATTGTGTATAAGCTGCAGGACAGTGTTTTAAGCAAGTTAAAAAAAAAAAAAAAAAAAACATATTAACACCTTAACTGCACCCCTGTTTTAACCTCATAGCTGAAGAAATTTTGCAAAATCAATGTATAAGCCGCAGCTAATAGTCGGGAAATTACAGTAATACAGCACACACCAACTGGGCACTAGCTAACTGAATGGGGCAGAGTACTTTTGTTTTAATTATTAGCTGCCACCTCGTTATTCGGTCTGTTTTATCAAATTTTCATGTTCATCTGCCTACCTACACCATTTGGTGACCTGCTGTACAACAGGACGATTGGCCTTTAAATCTCTTTACATACAACAAGGTAGCTTTCCCAACAGTCAGGGCACAGAGTAAATCCACAATAAAGCCCATTGGTGACAGGTGAGCTTACTATCAAATGTATATTTCAATAAAACTATAGGCTAGACTTCACATGACGCCAATACAATACCAGGTAGGCTATACTTGCAATCTATATGAATTATGAAATTTGCTATATTCAACTTTAGAGGCTACATGAAAAAAGTAAAAACTATAGGCTATAAATAATACAATGCTTTTTTTGTTCTTAAAAGGCTCATTATCAACAACTAAATGAAATTGTGATTCATAACAAGCCAACAACAGTGCACACCAAACAACCAACAGTGTCCTCTGGTGGACAAGATGAGTAATGCATGTATGTGTGTCATAACGTCATTTTCCCTCAGTTGATGTGACAGCTTTATTTTGTTGTATTTCGCTTTAGCAAATAGGCTATTGAAAAACCACAGATGCAACTTATTTGAGAATCATTTGTCACTATACATATTAGTGCTGAAAATATCTCAAGTAGGCCTATCCTGTACATCACTCTAACCTCGGTTAATTTTTCAACCCAATCCCTGAATTTATAAGCGTCTTTGTCATGCTAGTGCCAGACCCGGGGCTTCATTTTGAAATGTGGTAAGTATTTTCTCAAATAGCTGTTGTTACAATGTAGCCTACTGTTTTAATGTTCAATTAACAGATACATTGGTGGTGTAACACATCCCTCAGTATGCAATGTCAAACTTTATAGTAGTTTGGAGGAAAAATAGATTTTGTT
>JAODXP020000024.1:27534310-27554564 GCA_027497455.2 Sardinella longiceps | reverse complement strand
TCCAGAGTAGACACAGTTAAGAATAGATTTTCAAAAAAGGACGGGTCATCATCATTGGGACCATATATATTAATAAGGTTTAGTTTTTGTGACATGATACTGACTTGTACTATAATGTATCTCCCATTTGGATCTCTGATGAGTTTTGTTGTCTGGAATGGTATCGATTTGTGTATAAGAGTAATAACCCCTCTAGCCTGACTACTGAGTGAAGCATGAAAGACCTGACCAGGCCATCTTTTGGTTAACCTTTGCATATCTGTTGCGGTCAGATGTGATTCTTGTATGAAAACAATCTTAGATTTTAGGTCTTTTATCCTGTTTAATACCTGTTTTAATTTAGTTATTTTCCTCAATCCCCTAACATTCCAACTTGTTATGTTAGCTATTAAACTATTTTCCTGTTTAGTCTTTTCCATTTAAATATGTCTCCAACTGGGACACTAGTAATGTAAATAAAAAGAAAGAATAAAATAAAATAAGAAAAAAAGGGAAACCCTATTAGAAAGATGCAAGTTCACACACACACTCAAACACTCACACACACCAAACACTGAACCCAAAATAAACAACCCCTCACTGAACATTAGCATTTCCATTATGAAACGCCTACCCCTCCCACAGATTCAAAGTGGATTTGGAGAACGCTGATCTACTGTTTGAAGATCAACTATCAACGTGAACACACAGCCCTCCAACCATATCCAAAACCGTGTTACGTTTGCACACTGAATGCAATGAACCCTTATCAAAAATGTCACTTATTTTAAAGACTTGCTTTCAACCAGTCTTATACGAAAACGTTGAAATGAAATTACATTAATTGTAGCCTTTGAACAACACAATAGCCTACAATATAGGCTAATAGAGAAAAGGAAAATAAAACAATCCGCACCTTCAGTGTAACCTCCGCATTTGTCAGAAAGTAAATCTAAAACATCACCTGTTCTGATTTGGCTACATCTAATGTCCACCTGTTTGCACCAGACTCGCCTGAAATGTCACTCACTCCTCTCCTGTCGCTGCTGCTGCTTGTATTGGGATGGTTTTATAGAATTCTTCGGCTTCCTGTGGTGTTGAAAACGCACGCACCTTCCCGTTGTAGAAGATCAAGTCTGCAGGGATTGTGCAAAAATCCGCGGAAGGCGTTGATGTCGACAAACAACTGTATAATCGGGTGGAACCCCCGTCGGATGCTTATCGTCTCCGCGGGAGAGGTCTTGAGCAAATGTAATCTTGGCCCCATCGTGCTTGACCTCTTGTTTTCTTGTCATCCGGTATACAAGTTCCTGGAAACTTTGGAAGCGGACCAGCACCGCTCTGTTTTGGTTTGGCTTCCTTTGAGGCCAATGTGCGATGAACCCGCTCCAGTACGAATGTTTTTTCAGGTGTCAATTCCAACCATTTTGACAGCATATCCGTCATTAAGTTGAGGAGTGTTTGGTCTCCCTCTGCTCCTTCTTTTAAACCAAATATGCGCAGATTCTTTCTCCTCCCCCGGTTCTCTAGGTCATCCGTTTTTGCCTCAAGGAAAGTGATTCGCCGCTTCCAAAGCTGTCTCAACTTTTTCTAGCGCCCTCTCCCTCTGGTCAATGCGAGTTTCGGCTGCTTCGACACGTGCTGTGACTGTCAAAACGTCTTGTTTCATCTCTGTCACTTTGCCCTCCAGAGCAGTCAAAGCATTTGACATTCCGGCCAGTTTTGTGTCAATATTATCCAACTTTGTCCCAAAATCCGACCGTAATGATTTTAGCTCACTTAGCACCTCCATACTAGCATGTTTCTGGCACGCTGGATGAACTCAGTTGAGAAATTTTACTTTGTCTGCGTCCACGGCCAAAAATATCCCACTGCTTAACTGCCGTCGACTTTGACATACCTCACTGCGTCTTTATGAATGGTTGTTGAAAGCTTGTAAGGGTATTTTTTAAAGAAATATAGCTCACGGTTTAGGAGCTTTTCTTCTAAGCTGCCATCTTGGTCACGTGACCTCCGGAACCCCCATGTTTTAATTGTTACTCCGCAATAAAAACGACCTTGATACTACTGCAGTGCTTTAAATACCTCTTCACCCTCCTATCTACAAGCCCCATGTAACCTGGTAATATGTCCAGAAAATGAACAAATGAACTAGATGTACCGCATGGCAGTACAAAATATGACCGCCGCTCAGTTCTGCACATTCTCGCATACATATGATGCTTGTCAACTTGCTTGTATCTCTCTCATGTTATAAATGTGTGTCTGCATGAGTGAGTTTGCTTTTGTGTACAAGTATAAGAGTGTGTGTGTGTGTGTGTGTGTGTGTGTGTGTGTGTGTGTACCCGTGCGCATGTGTGCTTGTGTGTATGTAGTTATATATGAGCACTATGGCAAGCCATTCAGGAAAAAAACCTTGAATTGAATGAAGTCCTGAATATATTGAATGAAACTCCGAATATATTGAATGAAAGAAAACCTTGAATATATTGAATGAAGTCCCGAATATATTGAATGAAACTCCGAATATATTGAATGAAGTCCCGAATATATTGAATGAAACTCCGAATATATTGAATAAAGTCCCGAATACATTGAATGAAGTCCCGAATATATTGAATGAAACTCTGAATATATTGAATGAAACCCTGAATATATTGAATTATTGAATGAAACTTGCCCGAGGTCAGTGTCGGTGGCCATCTTATGTGTGTCACAAGTATGGAAATGCCTGTGACCAGTCAGTACCGCTGTGAGTGGTTGGCAATGAATGAGTAAATGAAGCAAAAATATTAAATAAATTACAGTTTTATTAATAATTTCATTGATTGCAGCTGCAAGGTAAAATAGTTTAGTTAAGTCACAGTCAGTTATTTTGGCCGAGTAGTAATTAATCCAGCCGCGTCACCACCACCAGTGAACAGCACAGGAAGCGGCGACGATCCCACTGAAGCTAGCTGCTACGCCAACCTTCAGTGGGATCGTCGCCACTTCTAGCTGCTTCAGTGGGATCGTCGCCGCTAGCTAGCTGCTACGCTAACCTTCAGTGGGATCGTCGCCGCTAGCTAGCTGCTACGCCAACCTTCAGTGGGATCGTCGCCGCTTCCTGTGCTGTACAGGTGGTAACGCAGCTGGATTACTACTCGGCCAAAATAACTGACTGTGATTTAACTAAACTATTTTACCTTGCAGCTGCAATCAATGAAATTATTAATAAAACTATAATTTATGTAATATTTTTGCCTCATTTACTCATTCACTCCACCCAAGTGGTAGGCCTACTGCCTGGTCATGGGCATTTCCATACTGGTGACACACATAAGATGGTCGCCGGCACTGACCTCAGATGAGGCAAGTTTCATTCAATATATTCAGAGTTTCATTCAATATATTCGGGACTTCATTCAATATATTCGGGGTTTCATTCAATATATTCAAGGTTTTCTTTCATTCAATATATTCAGAGTTTCATTCAATATATTCGGGACTTCATTCAATATATTTGGAGTTTCATTCAATATATTCGGGACTTCATTCAATATATTCAAAGTTTCTTCAATATATTCAAGGTTTTTTTCCTAAACGGCTTGCCATAGAGCACATATGATGTAGGCTAAATGATCATTTGAATTTTGTAACCCAGTTACCATTCACTTAATAGCACTATCTACAGGTCAATAGTTGTACTGTCATTAAATGTACATATAAATTCATTTATTTTATAGCCCCCCATGGATGAAATTCCACAAAACTTGACATATTCCCACAAGATGTCAGGTTCATCATACACATTAAATTTGGTGCAGTTTAGAACATCTGATGTAAAGATAGGGGCAATTAAAGCAGTATAATATTGCATTTTAATTTTTTACCATAGGGGGGTGCAAATCACAAATGACTGGTTATAAGCTAAATTGATGTGGGCTCTTGAGACCAACATTCCATAAAAAGTTCATCATCCTCAATGTCACGGGTCAGGTAGTTTTTTAGAAAAAACTGCATTTTCGGGGTTTCACGGGGGGGCCACGCAAAGATGGAAAAAGTCTAAAAAGTCCGTAAAAGTCTACAGGGGCTACATGCCCACCAAGTTTCATGTGCCCCGGTGTTACGGTGTCCCGGGAATCGTTGACCAAAAATTCAGGAAGTAGATGACGGGAGAAAAAAAAAAAAAAAAAAAAACTTGACAATCATTATATGACCGCTACGCAGCGGCGGTCATAATTATGATAAAAAATGGTGGTACTGAACATTAAAGGAGCAGTATGCAATGTGAAATTTTAAATGTATTCCAAATGATCAAATAATAATATAAAATGGATGTCACCAAACATGATGGAATCATGTTTATTTTAAACACTGATATCACTGACAGTATTTGAATAGCTAAGTTGCTGTCCACATGTAGTATTGTCTTTTCAAGTATTGTTTGGCCTCTTTATGACTATCGAAAAAAAAGAACAAAAATATTTTTAGTGGGCCTGTGTTGTTGGCCCTATGATATGTATGGATGTACGGAGCATATAGCAACAGACTCCACTCCCCAGACATCCCAACCTGCCAAACCCCATTTCAGGGCGGAAGGATCCCTGCAACAAAGATAAAAATTGATGCAGGGTAAATTTTCATTTTTCATCTGAGCCCTGACTCAGTGGGCTATCATTAAAAACACCCTTCACTATAATCCCAAATTGGATTAACAAAATATTTCATACCTCAAAAGAGACTATCCCAGCAAACACGGAACGTTATGGGAACCTTAACTAACGTTCCCTCCTGGTTCTCCTATGGTTATTTTAAGAACGTTATCCTATTTGTGGTTCGGAAAACATTCATTGTATTTAAATTACAATCTGATAGATATTATGTGTAAATTATCATTAAACAACTTGATTTTGACTGTTTATGATAATAGATTTAGACTATCTTAATTTTATGACTCGCAATTAGTTATGTATCAGAGCTAAGTGTTTTTTTTCCTCACAATGTAAATAATGCCGTGGTACAGCGGTAACGTATCTGCCTGCAACGCGGGATACCGGAACGCGTACATTAGACTATTATTGTGTTTATTATTCATATTTTTCTCACAAAATGTCACGTTAGGATAACGTTGCGGGAACATTCGCCTAACCAGAAATGCAAACCAACAGCTAACGTTCTAGTTCCATTTAAAAAACTTTCCTGGTGCCCCTTCAGACAACCTACTTTCAGGGAACGTTCTCATACCTGAAAGAAAATCTTCCAGGAACCAAAAATTTTTACTTGGGTGTACTACTTTTACTGAACAGCCTGCTAAAACATGACTGTCAACTTGAAACATGAACAGCTTTTCAAACAGTTTAAAATGTCTTTTCACACCGACTAGCATGCTAAGTCCACAGAAGGTGGATTTAGCATGATAGCATGCACTTTCTCTTGAAACATGACTAAAACTCATTTTGTCGACAACTCGCTAAAGGGCAATTTAAAAATGTGTACAGTATAACATCCAGATAACTTAAAATTTCACAGGGCTTAAATTGCTAGAATATGTTTACGGTATGCTTTGAATGGTCTGAGGTAGCGTTAGCTCCTTGTTTGGTGTCTTCACCTAGACTAGCACTTGAACTTCTCCAGTACAAAACCAAATGTTTTGCGCTCATGAGCTACTTAAACATTTACTGTGAAAATGACATGAGAAAATGAAATGACAATCTTACCAGACAAAGCAGGTTCAAAGCTAAACTCCTGACAAAGGTAAGAAGAAAACACTTTAGCTGTGCGTTTCTGCTCTTCTGACTGACGGCATCAGTCCTCCCAGGATTTCGCTGCCTTTTTTGTGATAGTTGCGATCAAAAATGCTTGATTTCATGGTAGGTTTTCTGAAAAGTTGTGGCAGAAGTTGCGCTTTATAATTTGCTTTATACTCATATTTTTTTTTAATTAAACTTTATAATACATTAATAAATAAATAAATAGATAAATAAATACATCAATAAATTATCTTTCGTTAAGAAGTTGGGACATGATGCGGGCACGTATCCCCCGGCACCGTTCACATTCAAAGTCCTCCTCCTCAGTGGCGAAGCTGCTCCACTGCTCACACACACAGTGGTACCATTCATTACAAAGGGGGCAGAACACCCACAGCAAAATGCTGTCCCCTCCTGGTGGATTCGGTTTCTTGCACTTTCCACAGACTTCTATTAGAATAAAACATACAGAAGAGGGCGAGGAGGCGGCTTGGCTTGATGGCTTTCCTGTCCAAGGGGAAGATGCCGCACTCCTTAAATCCCGCACCGCTGGTACGGGTGGCGGAACACTTTGGCAAATTCAGTCTGGTTTACAATGTATGAGTTTTTGAAGTGGCAGAGATTACCAGCCACCGTGCCAAACTCTGCCTTTAGGGGGCCAAAGTATCCCACGTCCAGGGGCTGCAGGACATGAGAGGTGTGCGGCGGGAGATAATGCAGCACGACACCTGCCCCCTTAGACGCCTCGACCACTGCTGGAGACAGGTGTGACTTGTGGCCATCAAAAAGGAGCAGCAGAGGGCGCTTTGGACGGGCATGCTGGACAAAGTGGTGGAACCACCGTAAGAACAACTCGCTGTCTATGTACCCCGGCAGCGATTTTCCATAGAGGGCGTTGGGCGGCCCTCCTTCTGTGTATCGGCCTCCGGGGAAATGCTTTGCATAGATGATGAGGGGTGGAACGTCCTCCCCAGCTGCATTGAAGCAGGCCAATACAGAGATGTGGTCTCGTGATCCAGGGGCCTGTAGAAAAGGGTGTTTGGTTCCCTTGGCTGCGACGACCTTGCCCCTGCTCTTGGACATGTCAAACCCTGTCTCATCACAGGACCTCTGCCAATCAATGCTCATACTCATGCTCAGTATTGCTGCGTGCCGCCTCTTGAAAAGATACCCAGTGGTGGCCGCTGGTCTTGTGAGCTGTTCCTCTTCCACCACACCGCCGATGCATAGGCCATTAGCCTGGCCTTGGTGAGCGGGAACCCATGGTCTGCACAGTACAGGCAATACTCAACGAGGGCTAGCTCATCAGCGTCGGAAAGCTTTTGTTTGGGGCCTGTACGGCAGCCATGGGTAACTCGCCCACTTACCCTGTCCCTGAGTGTGTTGCGGGGTACGTTGAAAATACGGCATGCCAGGCATACCAGCAGCCACCTCCTCCATTGCCCGCACCATGTCCTCATCCGCCCACTGCCTCTTTTTCTGTGCCATGTTCTAAAGAGTTGAATTGCCAAAAAATATATTGTCTCTATATGTTTATTTAGTATTATTATAGTTATTCTTCTTCTTCTTCTTCTTCTTCTTATTATTATTATTATCATCATCATCATCATCATCATTAGGCTATTTTTAATATTATTATTGTTGCCTGCGTAATATTATATGTACCTGCGTTTCGGTATACTGCATTACAACATCGCTCTCAACAGTATTATATACTATTTGTTCGTCTTACCGGGTCGAAATCAATATTTATACTCCCAGTGGGTGGAGGTTAACGGCTTTTTTGACGTTCGTTGGTAACGTAATGAATATTAAGTGTCACGTACACGCACACGCAGAATTAGGGGCGGGGCAGAAATAGGTGTTCGTAGTAAGTGGGATAACTTGTGATTTTGGAATCCACACGCGCGTGCACATGGATGGAGAAGGAGAGACGCGCCCAACGGAAGAGAGCTCATTCAGTCCAACACGTAATTTAAGGTTAACACTTGCCTCATAACATAAACGTAACGTAAATGGCAATAGCCTAAATGATCAGGAATATTGTGATTAGGGCTGTTTTGTTGGTAAGTAACCTTTGCACCGCTAAACTAGGAGCAGGATAAAAGCTCTGCACCCGTTGAGTCTTTCACTCGCGAGTGATTAGTGATATTTCGAGAAACATTCCAGAGAGTTGCGGGAAAGGTGCGGTGATTCATCAAAATTGCATGGCCGCGATGAAACGGCGGGGATTGGTTGAAGTTGTATTGAAGTTGCAAATTGCAACATCGCGAAATCCTGGAGGGTCTGTCCACCTGAGAGCGATTAAAGGACCTGCTTACTCAGGTTACTTCTGTATGGCAAGTTTTAGACCTTGTCTATGCAAGTTTGGCATGTTACTTATGTCTCTCAAGTAAGCACAACTAATCAGGTAATGTATACTAGTGATGCTGTAGTATGGTCTACAGTTATTTTTTACAGTGTATGATTTACAGCGTGGTTGCCGATGACAAGTGAGGATTCGATCCGAACGCCAGGTTGAGTTAACCTAGCGGGTTCCTTGACGGTGGCTGGGGAGCTAGCAGTGTGTGACCCGAGAGGCTACCCGTGCCTCTCCGAACCCATCGCCCTGATGACTCCCTACAGACAGCCTCTCCGCAACAGATTCCAGGTCAGCTTCAACAGCCACCTGTCCAAGGCCAGGGTCGTTGTGGAGAGGTCCTTTGGGATAATGAAGACCAGGTCGGAGGGCCATCTTTCTGAAGGCACTGGAGGTAGACATCCTCAATGTGCCGGAGGTTGTCACCTGCTGTATCATCCTGCACAATATTTGCCTGAGCCAGAGGATGTGGACGATGCAGCAGACCACCCAGGGCACACTCCAGGAGCCATCTGTGGTGCAGAGGACAAGAACAGAATGGCCACACGTTGTTATGCTTCTGACCATGACTATTTGTAAATACTTGTAAATATCCTTAAAGGGGTGGTTCAGAATTTTCGATGTTAAACCTCATTTCCAAGTAAGCCTGAGTGATATCTGTCATTGGAGACCGTTTTCAACTCATTTCATCCAGTCCTTCTATCAGCTGAGTTCGCTGGTGCTAGGCTAACGCAAGTGAGTGGACTGTGCTAGCCTGGCAATAAAAGACAGTCTTACCCACTCTGCAGTCTCCCTTAGGCAAGTGAATATATATGCCAGGCCATCGATGTGTAAGTCCAAGCTGATACAATCAACTCTGAAGTACAACTACCCTTGAAAAGTGTTATATTTTGCCTACATTGTTCCCTGTTTGTCGCAAGGTGTGCAAGGCAGCGAATTGATATTACCTCGGCTACCTAGCCTGTTTTGCCTTATCCCACTAACGTTAGCTCTGTCTATCGTCATATTAGTCAAACAACTAACCTGAGCAAGGTAATATTCCGCTGCTGCTGAGAAAGTAGTCCCTCAAAATGTAATGTTATCATGGCGATTCAAGGGTAGTTTTTCTTTTACGATGTTTTTTTAATCAACACCGATTACCTTGTATATTAATGTATTTGCCTAAAGGAGACTGCAGAGTGGGTAAGACTGTTTTTATTGCCAGGCTAGCACTGTCCACTCACTTGCGTTAGCCTAGCACCAGCGAACTCAGCTGATAGAAGGACTGGATGAAATGAGTTGAAAACGGTCTCCAATGACAGATATCACTCAGGCTTACTTGGAAATGAGGTTTAACATCGAAAATTCTGAACCACCCCTTTAACCACATCAGAATGTGTTTGTGAAGCTACACCAACACTATGTTAACGCCACAGTAACTGTACGTTCAGACCGCCAGCGATAAATTGCAAAGACACCCAAGAAACGTCGCTTGAGCACAGCAACCAAAATGGCAAATTTGCCCATGACATCACCACGAATCACTACTGTTATAGTAGTACATGTAAAAGGTCTAGTATAGCCTACAGGCCTCTTTTCTATGTTTGATTTAGGCTTATCAGTTGCTTTTAGAACATTTTACCGGTCGGGCTTAGGCTATTCGCCCCATGATCTTAATCAATAAATGAGAAGGGTCCAGCTGCAGTATCGACGGTTCCGCCTTAATGCCAGAACGCCCATGGGCGTTCCAAGAATTTGCAGATTGGCCAATCGTGAAGAATTTCGCAAGGGACACTGGGTATGATGTCATTCTCAAATCCATTTCTGAAAGCTATGGCGCACACCGCTCTAACTCGTGGTCAGCAATGGTGACATCTTGCTCGGAAGATTATGTTGGTAAGTTGGCTATATTCTTTATTTCGACAACATGCACTGACATTGTAGCCTAGCTTTCGCAGACACTCGTGTATTCATTCATCTGCGCGGGAGTCAGGTTACTGACATTAAGGTTGTAATCTTAATTGCATTCGAATTCGACAGACAGATATAACGTTAACGTTAGCAGCTAACGTTAGGGTCGTGTTCTCTTCTCTCGTCCTACTGTATGTGGTGTACACTTAGCAGCTAACGCTACCTAAAAGAAAGTACCCCATAATATAAGTGCTAAACAAAACTGTTATTTGAAATACGATACGATTGAGAAGCAAGGTTAACGTGGTTAAGCACAACGGCGCCATGGACCTGTGCACAGATATTAAACCTGAACTGTGAAAGTATGCTAACGTTATGAATTGTTTGGCTGATGAGGTAAAATGTGTGCCTGCAAATCTTTGCATTTAGTCAAGTTGCTTACACTGCTACAGTCTTGATTATTAACTGTGATTTGATGACATAATCAAAGCTATTGAGGGTGGAGATCTGTATACAGCCATCATGAAATACGATACGATTGAGAAGCAAGGTTAACGTGGTTAAGCACAACGGCGCCATGGACCTGTGCACAGATATTAAACCTGAACTGTGAAAGTATGCTAACGTTATGAATTGTTTGGCTGATGAGGTCAAATGTGTGCCTGCAAATCTTTGCATTTAGTCAAGTTGCTTACACTGCTACAGTCTTGATTGTTAACTGTGATTTGATGACATAATCAAAGCTATTGAGGGTGGAGATCTGTATACAGCCATCATTTAATGATAATCATTGTTAAGAAATTGCGTTCTTTTTTTCTCAATTACAGGGTGCATCTTGCCAGTACCAAAGCAACAGCTGTGGGGTATATATGTTGATGGTGAGAGAGCCTACAATATTTTACAAAATGATTACTGATATTGCGTTTGCAGACCAACTAACAGGTCCTGATGTTTTTTGTTTGTTTGTTTGTTTTTTTCAGTATGCAATGTACGCCACACTGGAAAAGACGTGTGATTTTGGGGAGGTGAGTTTTCTGAATCTTAAAAGAATATGTAGTGGAATATGTTTTTTTAATATTCCAGCCATCCTATTTGGAGCCTACAGTTAACATTCACCATATACACTTAGCTATTGAAGGAAAGGACTACATCTCTGTACATTGCCAGTACTATAACCTTGTAAAAAGCTATGGAGATCTTTAAAAGGGAACTATGCTACGCTACTATACTAACATTTTTAGTTCAATTTACCTTTATTTAGCAGCTTAAGAGTCATTGTGGTGATTGTACAGCAGTTTTTAGGTCGATTGATAACCGCTTCGCCTCGCTCTAGCTCCTCTCGGCGTAGAAATTGAATATGCAATATTCATATGCATAGTTCATCTTTTTACTGTACAGGTTGATATGTTGTCTATTTGGAGGTGGTGGTGCCAACAGCTGTTGCAGGGATCCCTACTGAAGTATTATATACTGTATTCAAAATTTCCTCACTACTCATACATATTGGGTGTTCCCAATACCTTTCCCACTACCCCCCCCCCCCTACAGGTCAACGTAGCGCATCTGTGGCACCTGTCAGCCAAACCCTGGAGGCCGCATGCATGGAGAGGTACAGTACTACAGATTGTACTTTACCATTTGCCCACATAGCAATAAGTTATACAAAAGAAATCTTTGAGTATTTTCCTCTCTGCTCATATTGGCTGCTCATGAAGCTGGTAGTTAAACCTCACCCTCTCTCTCTCTCTCTCTCTCTGTACCCCAACAGAACAAGCTGGAACACCTTTCTTGCCCTCGCCATTAACACATGTTGGTCCCACCCTTGAAGCATTGAGCAGAGAAAGGTATTAAAGAATGTACTTTGCCATTTGCCAACATCTATCTATTAATGCATGGAAGGCCTGTCTGTTACCCTGTGTGTCTATTCCATGCAAAACCCGTGGGCGACACAGGATGCTTTACATTGACATTAAGTCAATTTATATCATAAGCACATGAAAAAGTGGTCTATTTTGTTTTTAGGATGTTCACTGCACTGCCTTCTGTGGTGTAACCAGTTCCATTGATCACAGTGGAAGTTAATTGTTACGGCAGAAGTGGCTTTCACTTCATGCATCCAGCGTAGCCTCCCTGTGTAACTCTTGAGCCACTCATCTGACTGACCATCAATTTGCTACAGGTCTTGCTAATGGCATGTGTGAGAGCAGTGCGAAGTGGTTGGCTTTGGACCAAAAACAACAAATATCTTAATATTAAGCCAATTATATACTGTATCCATAATTTCCTCACTACTCATACATATTGGGGGATCATGAAGATGATTGCTAACCCAACACCCCCCCCCCCCCATCCCCGCCCCCCACCCCGCTTGTAGCCCTACAAGTCAAGGTAGCACATCTGTGGCACATGTCAGCCAAACCCTGGAGGCTGCATGCTGGGAGAGGTATTACATTGTACTTTGCCATTTGCCCACATAGTAATAAGTTATACAAAAGAAAAATTGAGTATTTTCCTCTCTGCTCATATTGGCTGCTCATGAAGATAGTAGTTAAACCTCACCCTCTCTCTTTCTGTACCCCAACAGAACAAGCTGGAACACCTTTCTTGCCCTCGCCATCAACGCATGTTGGTCCCACCCTTGAAGCATTGAGCAGAGAAAGGTATTAAAGAATGTACTTTGCCATTTGCCAACATCTATCTATTAATGCATGGAAGGCCTGTCTGTTACCCTGTTTGTCTATTCCATGCATAACCCACGGGCTACACAGGATGCTTTACATTAACATTAAGTCAATTTATATCATGAGCACATGAAAGAGTGGTCTATTTTGTTTTTAGGATGTTCACTGCACTGCAGTGGTGTAACCAGTTCCATTGATCACAGTGGAAGTTAATTGTTACGGCAGAAATCGTTTTCACTTCATGCATCCAGCGTAGCCTCCCTGTGTAACTCTTGAACCACTCATCTGACTTACCATCAATTTGCTACTATGTGTGAGAGCAGTGCGAAGTTGTTGGCTTTGGACCAAAAACAACAAATGTCGTCATACACTGTATTCATAATTTTCTCACTACTCATATATATTGCATAATTTTCTCTCTGTTCATATTGGCTGCTCATGAAGATGGTTGCCTCCCTGTGTAACTCTTGAACCACTCATCTGACTGACCTTCAATTTGCTACAGGTTTTGCTAATGGCATGTGTGAGTGCAGTGCAAAGTGGTTGGCTTTGGACCAAAAACAACTAATATCTAAATATTAAGCCATTGCCCAAAGCAGTAAATCATTCAAAGCAAACCTTGCATTTATTTTTTATTTGGTGTATTCTCTCTTTCCCTCTCCTCAGCCCCGCAGAACAAGTGGCAGCGATGGACAGGCCTGTCCTCCCCCGGAGATCCTGCAGAGGATCATCAAGGAGACGCTCTGCTTGGACATGGGAATGCTGTTTTTTTTTTAATAAGATATCATCATAGAAGATGTCTGACTCCCTGCCTGGCACTAACACACACACACACACACACACACACACACACACACACACACAGTCCAGCCAGTCTCCCAACTCACTGCACAGCATTTTAATGTATCTGACCACAAATTGTCCTGAAATCCTTGAAGTTAATGCAAATTAGTTAATAATACCATATCCTTAACAGAGCAAGGTGTAAGTTCTAATTTCTTATCTCTAAAACTGGGGGTAGGGATATCTCAGGCTTTTTTTGTTTTGAGTTCTGAGACATGCTTCTTTTTTGAGAGAGAGAGAGGATTGGGGGATATGTTTGCAATATAATATAATAGTATCTGAAGTTTAAGGATTTTATTTGTTCAGTTTGAAAAAGAAAGAAGAGAAACTAGGGAAAAGGAGAGAAACTTAACACTGCCAAGCTGATTCCTGACCTTGTGCCACAGCTTTAATCCAGTTTTATTCATTCTTTATTTCTTGTTTATTCATTGCTTTTTATTTATTTGCTATTCTGGTCTATAATGTGTTTTTGGTATTTATTTATTTGTTATGCCGGTCTGAAATGTGTTTTAATATGTCCACAGATGTAAAATAGCTTTGTAGCTAACTGGTACATGGCCCCTGTCAAATAAACCAATAAACTAAACTTCACTTCACTGTTCATGTTTGTTTGAAATAAACTGTTTGAGAGTTACAATTCTGTTTTATTTAATCATCCAATGTGTGCTAAAGGTGGTGGGGGCGGCATAGAAGTGTCCCCAGCTCGTAAGCGACGTTCAACATGCAACCTAGGAAGTGCAAGTTTTCTGTATGGTCTCAATGGCGGAATAAAACTGTTTTTGTGTTATCGTTATCATACTATAACGTAGAGGGACGTGCCGCGTGACTTATGAGCTCTGCGGATTCAGTCAGTAGGCTATCTGTAATGTAAAGGAAGGGGCTTCATTGAGTGTATTCACTGGTATTACGTAGGGATACACCGAAAAATATTTGGTTGATGTAGGCCTACGTGTCCTGTTAACTCTTTTTTCCGTTTGACATCAAACAATCTGCATGACTTAAATATTGCAAATACTCCATTTACAATCGGAATAAGAATCATTTTCACGAACTTTACTCTGGACAAAATACAAACGAGTCGCCAAATGCTTTCACTTTCCTATCTATCGAGGCTAGCGATAGCACATGAGAACCCGGATGTTCAATAACAAAGCAGCACGTTGACAGTGACGAAGTAAGGGGCAGTACTGTGTGAGGGCGTTTTATCGAGGACTGGGCGTTTTAGATGAGACGCAGCTGGATGATGTTGCAATAAATCAGTCACCATCAAGAAGTGTCATTCTTCATTTTTTGTTCAATTTTATTTTATCAAATTAGAGGCTAGGTAAGCCTGACACAATCATCAGAGACACTAGTAAACTAAAAACAGCCGTCGAAGGAAAAAATAAACAAGAACGTGAAAAAGTAGGCAGAAAGTGCGCCTGTCCGATGGCTATTCCCAAGATAAAAACATTTAGCCTAAGGCCATATCAATAACGAACCACTACCCCATGAGGACGATAGAAGAAGTGATGGCCCGGATGGCAGGAGCGAAAGTGTTCAGCACATTAGACGCTCAATGTGGATACTGGCAAGTCAGACTGGATAAAGAAAGTTCAGCACTGTGCACTTTTAACACCCCTTTCGGTCGCTATGCATACAAAAGGCTTCCCTTTGGAATAAATACAGCTGGAGAAATATTTCAAAGACTCATGACTGAGATGTTCGAGGACATGGAGGGAGTAGAGGTAATCGTCGATGACATCCTTGTGTGGGGGGAAAATGAGGAGCAACACAACCAGAGACTGGAAAGGGTATTAGAGCGAGTGAGAGAAAAGAACATTAAACTTAACCCAGAAAAATGCACATTCACGACACACGAGGTCAAATACATGGGACACATACTAACAGCTGAAGGACTTAAGCCAGACCCCAAAAAAGTGGAAGCAGTCAAGAAAATGAAAAAACCCACTAACAAGACAGAGTTACAGATATACTTAGGGATGGTAACATATTAAGGGAAGTTCATACCACAACTATCCACCGTTACTGCTCCACTCCGGATCCTATTGGAGAAGACCACAGAATGGTGTTGGATGGAGGAACAAGACAAGAGTTTTCAGATGCTGCAAAAAATGGTCACCGAAGCTCCAGTACTGAAATACTACGATGCATCAAAGCCAGTCAAATTGAGTGTGGACGCTTCTAGTTGTGGAATAGGAGCCGTGCTTTTTCAAGATGAGTGCCCCATAGCTTATGCATCAAAGGCCTTTACAGACACACAAAAAAGATATGCACAAATAGAGAAGGAGTTGGCTGCAATCATGTTTGGATGTGACAAGTTCTACCAGTACCTCTTCGGGCGTGCATTCGAAGTAGAGACAGATCACAAACCGTTGGAAACCATAATGAAAAAACCCTTGGCTGAGACACCTCTAAGACTCCAGAAAATGCTCCTCAGGCTCCAGAAATACAACATGACTGTGAAATACAAAAAGGGTAAGGAGCTTTATGTGGCTGATGCATTAAGCAGAAACTATTTAAAAGATACTGATGAAAATGAAAATAAGGATGATGATGTACAGGTGTGTGCAGTAATGTGCTTACCCATAGCAACCGCCAGACTTCAAGAAATACTCACAGAAACTGAGAAGGATCCAACCCTTACAACAGTGAAAACATTCATCCTCCAGGGCTGGCCAGATGAAAGATCAGAAACACCAGACGAGGCCAAAGTATACTGGGACTACAAAAGTGAAATGACAGTAGAAGACGGACTGATATTCAAAGGCAACAAACTAGTGATACCTCTCAGCCTGAGAAGGATGATGCTGAAAAAAGTACACTCCAGCCACCAAGGAATTGAAAAAACAAAGAGGCTAGCAAGAGATATCATTTTCTGGCCAGGTATGCAAGCACAGATAGCTGACACAGTCTCAAGATGTGACATTTGCAACACATACAGAAGACAGAACAGCAAAGAGCCCATGATAGGGCATGACATACCGGAAAGGCCTTGGCAAAAAGTAGCGACCGACATTTTCGAATCTTGATGGAGAACAATACCTTGTCTTGGTTGACTACTATTCAAACTTCATTGAAGTAAACAAACTAAACACCACAACAAGCCAGGCAGTCATCAACATCTGCAAACAACAATTTTCCCGACATGGCATCCCGGATGAAGTATGCTCCGACAATGGCACACAATATTCTTCTGCTGAATTCAGGGCATTCAGTGAAGAATACGGATTCAAACATACAACATCATCCCCCACCTATTCCCAATCCAATGGGAGAGCAGAGAAGAGTGTACAGATAGCAAAAAACCTCCTCAAGAAAGCCAAGGCTGACAGGAAAGACCCTCATCTTGCCCTCTTGGACTATCGTAACACGCCACTGGATGGACTACCCTCGCCTGCACAACTGCTAATGGGTCGCAGAACAAAGACCAGCCTACCCACAACACAAAAACTGCTAGAACCACAAACAATGACAGGAGTAAAAGACAGAATGAGAGCCAACCAAGACAGAGAGAAACACTACTACGACAGAGGCTCACGCGTGCTACCAGCCCTCAGCCCAGGGGACACTGTGAGGCTAAGGGAGGGCAAGCAGTGGAGGCCAGCTACAGTAGTAGAACCAACACCTGAGCCACGGTCATACATAGTAGAAGCAGACGGAAAGCGATACAGGCGAAACAGAAGGGAGCTCATCAAAACAGCAGAGAACACCTCTGTGCAGAGAGAGGAAAAGGAAGAAAACGCAGAGAGAATAGAAAGACGACGCACATCCAGACAACACAAACCCAGAGACTGAACTTGTAACAGAAAAACTTAACCTAACAAGTGTTATTCCCTTTACAGGTTACCCGTGGATGTTCTTACCTTAACACGGATTTTCTGATGGTTATTCTCCTACAGGAGCATTCTTAGTTTAAATGCTGCTATTTCAAGTTAAAGTGCACACAGTACTGTTACCCCTACTTCAGTTAAGTCACTTTAGAAAAGGGGAGATGTAATGATATGACATAGGGTCTCCGGGACCCCAGGGGGCTCTGTTTTATTATGAACACGCACACACAATCAGTAGAGGGATGTACAGGATATTTACATTCAATAAAGCATTCTCTACCTAGCATCCAATGGAGTGAGTCTCCATCACTTTACAACTACCTTGGCTTGAAATCCCAAACACATTCTCTAAATATACCCATATTTTTGGCCACCTCATCATTCTCATTGGAGATGCTACCATTATGAACAAGGGGCACGACCTGTAGGCCCAGGCGCCTTTCTCTTTCCAATGCATTTAGTGCCTTAAAGGAGAAGTCCGGTGTGATAAGTATCCAAAGTATACTGCAACATCATAAAAAGTTGGAAGGTTTGCTGAGCAGAACTTTGATACTTTCGTGCAGCGAGAAGACCACTTGTAGTTGTAGTGGAGCCACCGGAGCCTCAAATTATTCCAAACTGAAAGTAAGATCTTAGGCTCCGGTGACTCAATATGAAGTGCTTGTTCATCACTGCGTCAGCGTTTGGTATATGCTGTTCCAAATTCTTTCATTCCACTCGCTAGTGCATTTAGAAGGCTTGTGAAACAGGGCTTTGCTTGAAATTACTCCGGAGATACACTTTAAGACTCTACAAGATAGCTGCCAATGTAATTTTCTCTTTGCACAAATGTGATGCCCATGCAGAAATACAACCTACAACGTTACAGTAATATGTTTTAATATGAACTCAGTGTAATGAAGCTGGCATGTGCTGACAAATCCCCTTCGGTACTGTTGTGTCTATTCAGACATCAGAATGTTGGCAATGGTGGTGTTTTTCCTAAAACTACCAAAACACCATTCAGTGGCAGAAACAGAGCAGTGCAGCTGGATATGTGCTAAGTATTTGCTTGTTACTTTGATCTGATTTTGATGTGTGACTCATCCTCTGTCTGATCAATCACAATCACGCAAACACACTTGTCACCAAAGTTCCTTCTGTTGAGTCTAGGTCTGTCTCTGCATGAATTAGAGAGAGAGAAAGAGTGTTTGTGTGTATGTGTGTGAGAGAGAGAGAGAGAGTGAGTGTGTGTGTGTGTGAGTGAGTGAGAGAGAGAGACATGTAGCTGTCACAGTGTCTCTGGCCCCTCTCCTCTCACCTCTCCATCTGCTCTCATCCACCATTTTATTCTGTTACTGTGGCACGTCAGTCACTTTCTAACTGCACACCACACACACAATGAAGTCATGTTCATAGTAACTATTTTAGAAAGGCCTAATTATAGTTGTAATTAATATAAAAACAAGTTGTTTGTGGTGATATTAACCTATAGTGTTTGTTCAGGCCAGTAGAGCTTTTACTGGAAGCAGACTTGGACTATAGCTATACATGCCCACTAGGCGGCGCCATCTGCCATTTTACAGAAACCATCACTAGTATAGAAAGTATGGAGTATGGAATATGGAGTCCACTTGAATTCACTCATACTTTATATGTATATTTTATATTGTACTATTTAAACTGCAAATTACATGCACATTTCTGTTTCACAAAGGTAATCCAGTGTTGCTGCTTCCATGGATGGAATTATTGAGTGGTATTGTGTCCTTCAACCATTTTGCTTAGACCATTTTGATTTCTAAAAAGATTGTATGGACTAAAGCTACACTTATGAAGGTATTGTGTACTTGGAAAACTAGTTCCTCGTTTTACCTTTTGATGTTCAAACAAAAATCGGATTAAGTTAAGCATCTTCAATACAATGTATTTCCACACTACCATTTGAGGAAGGAGATCACTTGAACTTTCAAACAGAGACAAGTATTGTGGAGAATTGATTATGTCCTCTGAAGACTAGTTTTCAGTAGTATAAACACACAAAAAAGGGGGGGGACGACAAAAGTCCAAAAAGATTGTCTTGATTGATTGACTCCTGGAATTTTGTGGATTGAGTGACGGGACTTGGATTTTTTTTTTCTCTTTTTATGTTTAAACTTCCAACCAATTGAACATTCTTTACATTGAGATCATAGATCTTGATTGGCCCTGGTATGATACAGTGTAGATGACACCGACACGACGGCAGCATCTTAAATGATAAATGTGGAGCTTGTTACAGAATTAAGATTTAAATCAACCTAAATGCGTTTATACAGTAATTGCTTTCGGATTCCACAAAATGTGGATTTGTGCTATATGCAGTATTAATGATGCTCCAGACAGAAACAACATTAAAAGAAGCTAACGGTGAAGCGATAAGCGGTAAGATTCGGATGCCATTGACCCCATGAGCCCCACCTTCAAAAGCCTGTTAGAGGATTACTCAGGGGCCTTCTCGTGTCTGCTCTCACAACGCTCCCCTTGCTCTTTGTGCTCTTCACACCAGCTCACCTACAGGAAGGAGAAACATGCCACACAGAGAAAGAGAGAGAGAGACAGAGTGAGAGTGAGTGAATGAGAGTTCCTGCCCTTTGATAAACACATATCACTGCTTCCCTCCGGACCCCGGCGTTTGGAGGAGCAGCCCCCCACCCCTCCACTTGAAGTGCATTTGTCTGAGCACGGGACTACAAGGAGACGCCATGAGAAATTCATGTTTTGTCCCTAGGTTGTTCGTTTGAGTGCATGGAAGATTTCAGTGAATTTTTTTTTCCTTTTTTTTTTCTCCTGGTTTCAATAATCGTCTCTCCAGACGCAAAGCTTGGTCTCGGGGAGAGAGACATGCATGATATTGAGAGGGATGAAAAAAATGAGATGTGTAAAGCAACATATACACATGATGCTTGATGTGGTTTC
>JAODXP020000024.1:27486810-27529310 GCA_027497455.2 Sardinella longiceps | reverse complement strand
TCCTCTGGACAGGTGGCAAGAGTGTGTGTGTGTGTATGTGTGTGTCTGTGTTTTGGGGGCTGGCAGTGAAGGTACACGACTGCAATGGTCAGGCAGTTGTGTTTGTATGATGAAACCATCACTCAAAAAGTGAAAATCCCTTCCCCTTTACAGCTTTATAGATGACCATCTTGAATATGAAAAAAAAAAACTAGTGTGAGGGCCAAAGTGAGTGACTAAACGTAGGCGTACACAGCCATCAAACTTCCTCCGGTATAGCCAAAGAAGAATAAACACCGCAGATATATACCCCTGACAAACAGACTTGATCTCTAAGTACCGAGAGCAATTATTTAGTGTTTTACATTTTTATAATGATGAGTTTCTCAGCATCTCCACGTTGGAGCCATCCTCCACCTACCAACCCGTCAAGACACCCAGCCACTCCATCTGTCTCACGGCGGAGCGAAATATACGGCCAAAACAGTATTGATCTTTAATTAAAGAAGCTCTTAACCTCGGCTGAGAGGGAAGACCCCCCGGGCACGGGAGTTAATTCATGTACTAGAAGTCATAATATTTGTGCTCTGCATGGGGAGGTACATAAAAAGTTATCTATTGTCTGGGCAGTTTATCAGGGCAACGATGGCTCAACGCGTACAGCTTAACCACCTCCTTCCAGGCCCGGCTCCCACAGCCCCCCTCCCCCCCCACCTCAACCTTACACACACCACACCGGCTCAACCCCACACACATACACACACACACCACTCGCCCACCCGGCCGGCTCGCGTGTGCCTGACTGTAACTCAACATTATGAGTCAATTTGCACACGTTGACGGGAAGGTGACGTGGGCTTTTAGGGGCCTTTTCAGTTGGCGGGGGGGGGGGTGGGGTTGTTGGGGGAGTGGGGTTGGTTGAACAAGGCTGTGAAGCACCACCCGACCCAGCCATCCTTGGCGATGGGTGTCACCGAGTCTCCCGGTAATGTGTATTTTTACCGAATCCTCCACACACACATCACGCCTAATGTCTAGCAACAGCTCAAACATATCATTTTAAGGCCCAGAAGAACACACCCTTTCTATCTCAGCCACTTTCATCTCCTTCACACTCTCTCTCTTTCTCACTCCCCCCCCCCTCTCTCTCTCTCTTTCTTTCTCTCCCCCTCTCTGGTGGGTTGACGCATGTGTCAGTATTATGTTGGAGAAGGAATGATTGAGCATCTTGAAGTATTCTTGGATGAAAGCCTTTTCCCACTGACCCTCTCCGGAGGCACCACCAGGCATCAGCCCCAGCCTAAGCTACGCCTTGACGCCCAGTATAAACACCTTCCTCTGGGGGCAGAGAGTGGGGGTGGGTGGGTGGATGTGGATGTGGAGTGGTAGAGAGGGAGGTAAGGGAGCAAGGAGATGGGGAGGAGAAGGGCTACCAGACAGTGTGATATCACCCTTTATAGGCTTATTGATTTCTTCTCAGGATGCAACTATTAACATTGAGCTGTGTTCCAGACCAGCTCCCTGCAGGTTTGCTTCGCTCACACCCCATCTCTCTGCACGCGTACGTTTGTGTGTGTGTGTGTGTGTGTGTGTGTAAGGGGTGAGGCTGGGAGGTTATGGAACGCAGGCGGCATGCTTTTATAATTAAGGTCAGCTGGGATGCATTACGGCATTTGGAGGTGTTAAAATCTGCCCTCCTCGGAGAGCAAGTTGGCATCGCCCGTGCTCGTAAATTAGGCACGCGCTCCCGCTGCTCGGAATGGTGGTGGTAGTTGGGAGGGGGGTGGAGTGGAGATGAGGAGGGATTCAGTTCAGTAGGGGTGGACTTTCTCTGATGTCTTTTTTTTTCCTTTCTCACTCCTTTTTTTTCGGCTGAAATACAAGACTGAGGGCTGTTTGACGACCACACAGTATAGGCCCCACTGGCTGTCACCTTCCAGTGCTCAGTGGTTGGTGGAGTGGTGGCAAGCAGAATTTGTCAGTGTGTTTTTTCTGCCCCCTGGAGGCCATTAGCTGTATTGCGCCAACCAGATGAACATGGTATTCTTGTGATGCTTATTGTGCTTGTGAATAAGATGAAGTGCTTTAGGTTTTTTTTGACATACACATGTATATGGTAAATATAGTAATAATTATAGCTCAAAATAATGTCCTCTCCAAAAACAGTACAACTAGATGGAAATTGACTTCTGGATATGAATATATATTTGCATGGACTCAATACTTGTGTCATTATGTCATTAAAGAGGCATATATTTTTCTATCAGGACCACAAGCCTTTTCCGTTTTAGTTCTTGCTGAAGATTTCAGTCAGTAGATTGTTTAGTTCCAAGAGCACAAAGCTGGTAAAAAAGCTCATCATTTACCGCAGACTCTTATTGACCTTTCAGGCACTGAGCCCAAAGGAAAGGAAGAGACAAAGAGCCAGACAGTGACAGAGAGAGGGAGAGAGAGAGAGAGAGAGGGAGACAGAGAGGGCAAATAAGAAAGAGTGAAAGAAAAAGACAAAGGCCAGGGGGTAAAAAATTGTCAGGTACACTCAGAAAGAGTGGACGTGAGGTGAGAGAGCCATTGAGGTGAATGATGCGTCTCTAGACGAAGCAAGCCAGGCAAAAGGACCGCGTGTTAACGTAGAGGGACAGAGGAGGGAGAAACAGAGCAGAGTGGTGTTTTTGTTTTTTTTCCGTCCACAACAACCTGTCAGGAGGCATTCAGCAGAGTGGCTGGCCAAGACTGGACCGGTGAGCTAACGGTCAGCAAGCAGGAGGTAGAGGACAGGGCCTCCTCTCAAAGGAAATATACCAGCAGAACACACACACACACACACACACACACTGGACAGAGACTAGAGCGCTGTCGAGACAGGAGAAAGGTGTGTAGAATGTGTGGCAGAAACCTCTTTTGCACTGCTGTAGTACGTGTTGTCATGTCTAAACATTTAAATTAAATTATTCTCCCAAATTATTCTATTACCACTCCCAGTATGTTTCATTCAGGCAAGAGCAAGAACTTACCTATTGCAGGTTAACTGACACATGTCCAACTTACTTGATTGCCAAAGGAGATGTTTCAGACACTTTGCACGAAGTGAAACTATGTGAAAGTGGATGATCAAATCAGTCCATTAATCAAGTCAGTAGAATTTGAAGTTTATTCACATTGGGCTTGGATGATGGATAAATGACAGACAGTGATATAAAAAAAAAGATATACTCTGACACTCATAGTGTGTGTGAAGTGAAGTGTTAGAAGTCTAGCTAGACTGAACTTGTTTCACAGGAGTTTGTTAAAACGTTGTGTTTATGTCCTTGTGTTTGTGTGGCAGTTAAGTGAGATGACAGCCACCTTTGTTGCACCTGTACCTGGGTCCTCCTCAGTGTAGAGAGGCCAGGGGAGTGTGACAGAGCGCTGACACAGAGACACCTCCCTGACCCCGAGCGACCAGCTCTGTCAGTTTGCCCCCGAGGCCGGACAAAGAGCCTACAACACTCATTTAGCAAACACATTCCTCCTCCTTGACCTGAATGAAGCTGTTTTTTTTTTTTGGAGGGGGGGGTATGTGGTCACCTGAACCGCCACTGTTTACCCACATTCACCCAGGGCCAAGTGAAGCTTTTCTTTCTGGAGCCCTCTTTTGAAGTTTGTGCTGAATTGCCTGTCTTGGCTGGAGTTGATTTACTGATGGGGAAACACACACACACACACACACACACACACACACACACACACACACACACACACACACAGAAGGTGTACAAAAGGTAGAGCAAGTCAGTATTTTTGTGTAAAGAAGTATCCCCATCTCAAACACAAAAAAAGTCCTTGCCTTTTGTCTAAAATCTTGGCTTAAATAATTGCGCCGGCATTCTTTACTCAGCCATCCACCACCAGTCATTGAAATAAAAATATTGATTGTGTATATTCTTTACACACAGAACTGAGTTGCAGTTATAGTAAACTTTTGCTCCCCGCTGAGGATAACATGCACGGCTACATGAAATCAATGGAATCACATCATTCGATCTGCCAGACACAACACTCTTTTACCCCCGGCGTAAGGGGAAGTATGGGCAAATCTGTAGAACACTGTGAAAATGTCAGTCAAAAAATATGATAATGGGCTTTCTGCTCCCGCTAGTACGCACAGGTGTTTTTTTTTTTTTTTTTTTTTTTTTTTTTCTTTTAAACTCCGGTATTTATTTGACCATTATGTTAAATTGTCCCCATAAAGCTTGACTTGACAGCTCCATCTCCACAGACTCTCTGCAAAGCACTTAAGTGTACCAGAGGGGGCTTGTGTATTCAACAGACCCAATAGGCCCGCTTTGCAGTACAAATAATCCTCATCGAGTGGCTTGCTCTGCGCCTGCTCGTTTTGTGGGCTACGGTGATGAAGTTTTTACTCTGGCATTCAGCTTGTCCGTGGTGTCTTAACGGCCGATAATGGCCATGGTCATAAGGAGAGAGAGAACGAAGCTTTGGCTTTAAGGCATATTTCTTTGTGACTTTTTTTTTTTTACTGTTTTCTCCGTTGTACTGGCAGTGGCTGTCTTTTGTACCCACAGGTGCCGCATCCATAGCATCCATAGGATGTGTTATTCTCCTTAAAAACACTGCCAAAAATATATGGTACACTTTTTACAATATGCACCCAAAATACATCTTTTCCTCCTCACCATCATTAACGATAAAGTGGGAAAGATGACAATTAATACATCACATCAAGGAATTCATAGGTGATTAATCAAGAAAAGCAATATTATACTACTTTATCATATGAAAAAAATCGCAGGAATTTATCAACTATGGGTTAGAGAGTGAAGGATGAGAACACACCTGACCCACCCCTAAGCTCCCCTAACACACACACACACACACACACACACACACACACACACACACACGGTCACATACACACTCAAGTTTGCAGAGTGGTGAAGGGGGATGTGGACTTGTTTGGCTCTGGTGGACCTCTCCATAATCCTGTAAAGCTTTGGGGGCCCTGGTAGGGTGTGTGTGTGTGTGTGTGTGTGTGTGAGAGAGAGAGAGAGAGAGAGTATGTGCGGGGGAGGGGAAGAGGGGAGGGCAGCTCTGTTTAGACCACCTCTATTCACAGTCCTCCACCCCTCCGTTTCCCAATGTTAAATGGCAGCCGGAAAATCACAGCAGCGGGGATCAGCGCACGGTGCATTACCAGCACGGCCACAGAGCCTACAGGCTACAGTAGAGCGGCCGGGACAAAAGAGCCAGTTCCTCCCTGTCTCCTTGGGCCTCGCCGAGCACCATGCTCCCAGCCAGGGCCAGGGCCACTGCCACACAGCCACCGCCGCAGCAGGGAGGGGAGAATGGAGGGGCAGTGTGGCTCAGGAGCTTCTCGGGAATCCTGACTCACAAAGGGGAAAGAGCTCAGGAATTTCAGTGAAGCATTGCCACACGGCATTGAACTGTGTGGGAGGGGGGGTGAAGGGTGCTGTTTCCAGGTCTATGTGAGAAAGTCTCTTTTACTGACGTTGAATTATTACAATCAATCCCCTCAAATATTACTTAGTATTATTGGATGAAGCCAGCAGGCATATCTTTTAAATACAAGGTCAATAAAAACAGCAGTCAGCAAATGTTAAATGTTGAAAAATACTGCTTAAACCTGTGGTCAGGTTTTAATAGCATTGTTATCCATAGGAAATAGCAGTCTACATTGAAATATTGGAAGACATCATTTTTTCTTTCTTTCTTTCTTTCTTTCTTTTTTTTTTTTTTACAATTTACTCTCCTACAATTACCATGCTCCAGTGAAGATATAGTGTCAGTCCTTCCTATTTAGCCAGATCCCCTTCTGCCCTTTTGTGACGCGGGCTGAGAGTGTGTTCCCTGATTAACAGGGAGGCGAGACGAGGCGCCCTACCCTCCGAGAGCGAGGTGAAAGTCTCCCAAGACTCTTTATGGAAATTAACTGCAAAACACGGCCAATTAGAGGTGCGTTATTTAGAAGGACTTTTGCCTTGTCTCTTGGCTGGGATAATAACACGGGGAGACACCCGAAGCCTCGGCGGCAAATTAGTGCCACGCTGGGCTCATGCCAACTCTAAGAGCGCATCCATCCTCACTAGAGAAAAGTTATACACATGCAGCACTTTTTTTTTTACTTAGCATAGCCTAGACTAGTTGACGTATAGGCCTAGAGAGAAAATGAAAAAATAAATATGCCAAGGACCTAGGCCTTATCCACAAATTGTATAGGCAATGCTTTCAAATGAAAATAAATTTAAAAATGGAAATTTATATTATGCGAGATGAGATTGGAAAGCAGCCTATAATTCTTTTCTATCTAATTTAATGTCCCTACAAACCTTTGTCAGACAGGAGACTCTACTATAATCTTTAGGTCCACTCTTTTTGCATTTATAACAACACAAAGCTGAATTTTCTTAGCCTTACTTTGCTTATCCTGAACTTTCCCAGGTTCAGTCTTTTATCCACTATGTGGGTGAAAACAACTGGGAATTAAGTATCTGTATAAACTTTTTTTTCTCTCTCTCTCCCTCTCTCTCTCCCTCTCTCTCCCCTTTCCTTTTTCACTTTATCTGAGCATGATACGCTGTCTTAATTTTCCTTTATGAGGTCAGTAGTTGAGAAGGAGCAGGGAGCCACGGCATTAGAATGGGTAGGAGGGACCCGATTCTGTGCTCAAGAATACACTGTGGAAGTTGCAAAGGGCAGAGTCTCTAGGAAATCTACTCTTTCTTTGAAAAAATGTCACGGGAGAGATAGGAGATTGGCACCACAAAGAGCTGAAAATAGCACGGGTTGCTACGCGTTGTCAGACGAGATTTGGGCTGAGACACTGACTTTTGTTCTGCAAAGTGTCGGCCCCTGAAAGGGAGATGGAAGGTGTAGAAATTGCCATTTTTTCCTCCCCTCCTCCTCCTCCTCCTCCTCCTCCTCTGCTCCTGGGTTGTGCAGGGCCCCCATACGCAGGACCTAATAACGTATGCCGAGACGTCCGCCGTTAATGTCACAATTATTCATTGTCTCACGACCCAGTGTTGTGATTTTAATTTTTTTTTTTTAGGGGCTAAAGACAAAGTCTGATTATCCAGGCACTCCCAGCACCCCACACCACACCACACCACACCACACCAACTCCACCACCCTCCCCAAATGAAGTGACTGGAAACAGTGGTCTCAGGAAAAGGGTATTCATCAAAGGTGTAGGGGCCTGGTCAAGAGATTAGAGCCGTTATGCCAGGGTGTCTCCATTCCCAGAGCTCCGACTGGACCCATATTCAGCCCTTGGTACCAATTCTCGCTCCCCCACACAACAAAAGCCTCATATATTTAATGCAGGTTTGCCCCTGGGCCACATAATAGGATTAGAAATAATTTCTACAAATTTACAAAAACAAATCACATGGCAAGGCTTAGAATTTGCTAATAATTTCTCCATAGCTGATAGATCAAAGCCCAGCTTGGACTCTTGGAGCCAGGCAGTAGTTTGACCCAGGTCAGGCATTTTTAATGAAAGGGTTAATCTTCTCAAAGGTGACCATTCAGGAGCAGGCGGTGTGACCAAATGAAGAATTCAGGTCTGGGATAATCTGGGAGAGAAATAGTGGCCAGGGTGCTTTTGGGTGACAGTGAGGAAACCCTGGGATAGAGAGAGAGAGAGAGAGAGAGGGATAGAGAGAGAGAGAGAGAGAGAGGGAGGGAGAGAGAGAGAGAGAGAGAGAGCTTCATGCTGCCTCTGCCCCTGTATGGGAGCGGCAGAGGCCTCTTTCTGGCAAAAGTGCAGGAACCCAACAAGTGGAGAGGTGCAGAAAAGGACAGGGGAGAAAGAAAGGAAACTGCTGAGGTGGGGGCAGCAGTGGAATGGTGGTGGGGTGGTGTGGTAGTGGGGTGAGGTAAGGGGTTGTTAGGGGAGTGGATTTTTGGCATTGGCTCTGGGCCACTTCATGCAAGGCAACACACAACACCTGCAACGTCGCCCCCACCTGGGATATTAATCACTGGACTCTCTACTCCTTGATCATTCATGAGGATACACAGTCTCAAACACACACACACACACACACACACACACACACACACACACACACACACACACACACACACACACACACACACACACACACACACACACACACATTCAAAGGAGACATACACACTTGCACACACTTGAGTGTTCACCCACATAAATATAAGTTTCTTTCCCTTTCCTTTCAAACTGAACCCCCAAAACAGCAGCTGAAGATTGCTTTTGCAGATGAATGTTGCTTGGCAAGCTGCACTTGTGCTACTGTAAGCACACATGCCTACTTGTGAGTAATTAGACTTGAATTCCCTCCAAAAGTCGAAGGAGGGAGAAATAGAGAGAGAGAGAGAGAGAGAGAGAGAGAGAGAGAGAAAGAAAGGATGGCTTTATAAATGCATTACCCCTGGCTGGGTAAGTAGGTTTGGAAGGCTTGTCGTGACTGCGGGAAAATGGGCCTTTCGGTAATTAAGAATAAATGAAATTGCTTATCAATTAGTAAGTTACGGTGCACACCATTTGGCTGGCTTCGGAGGGATTAATCAGAGAACTATTGACATTACATTGTTCCATAATTATCCTTCATACGTTTTATGGTAATTGGTGAATTTTTCACAGAGGAGCAACAATGTCTCTGAAATACCAGGCAGTTATTAACACACCCAAATATAAACATTAATTAATTTCTAAAAAGGCGAGAAGGAATGAGATCTATCACAGTGGCTGGTAATGGTGCAATCGCAGTCTCACACAGAAAACCTGTAAACAACATTAATGGGAAACCCCACTCTTAATGATCTGATGCAGTAATGAGCGTATATCCATCAAATTCATAATAAGACACAGAATGAAAAAAAAACGATACAAATATCTGCAATTTCTTGACTGGCAGAGTCGTTTGGCTTGGTTGGAGGCTGAAGTGGTGGTGGTGGAGTAAGGGGATTGAGGGAGGGTGGTGTAGAGATAGGGAGGGTGTTGGAGGAAAGGAACCTCATCATATCGCTGTAGACAAATAAAGGCAGCCAACGCCAACTATAAAAGGAGCTGTAATTTCATATTTACATACACAGTCATGAATAAATAATGCCACACATCACAAAGGAGTTTTTCATTTCAGCGCTTCAAACCCCCCTCCCCACCCCAACCACCCCCATAGAGTGTGCACATGACACAGCTGTCACTCGCGCCATGCAATATGGCTTTAAACACAACTCGGGCAAACAATCGCATTCACTGGTGCCCATTAACGAGAAGAGAAGACATCCCAGTAGAATAACGACAGAAAGGAAGAGAGAGGGAGAGAAAAACAAACAGTGTTTATTCCCAGGGCGACTGACCTCGGTGTAACATGTCCAGCGCTGTGTTTTGGGGTCACTCAGGCTCCGGCTCCTTGGCTTCTCTCGACGCGGAGCAACAGGCCGCGGTGCGGTGAGGTGAGGCTCAGGACGTACTGGAGCGAAAACCTAATGAGGTAATTAGTCAAAAGCCGAGCCTGACCCCTAGGAGGCTAATACCTGTGAACTTTTTACCCCAGACTCTTGACACATGTCTCCTGAGACGGCACGGAAAGGGAGGTGTTGGGGGCTGTGGTGGCCAGAGCCATTTTCTGTTCCTCAAACACCCCCCTGGCTAAGCAGTGGCAGTTTTGGTCAGCTTTATGGGCAAATGTAACGTCCTTATTTCAGCCACCCCGGTGGATGTGAGCTTCTCTGGTCGACTGTGCAAGGCAAGGCTGCCTTTCATTAGGGATATTACATCTGCAGGCCAAAACAATCGACCCCAGCACTTCAGCGACTTACCTATGGGAACTTCTACATGTCTGTGAAGAAATAGGATATAGGAGGGGAAAAAAGGCTTAGAAAGCAAAAAAAAAAAAAAAAGCAAATGGATCCTTCTCTCTCTCTCTCTCTCTCTCTCTCTCTCTCTCTCTCTCTCTCTCTTTCTTTCTTCCCCCTCTCTGTCTCTCCCTCTTTTTCTCTTTCCCTCTTTCTGTCTCCTCTGCCCGGCTTTTATCCATGCCATGACTGGCAACATCATTAATCACAGCCTCAGCAAACCTTCAGTACAGAACTAAATGCATTTGGCCCAATTAAGAGGCAGGGAGAGACAATGGAAGATGTAGAAGTTGCGTCTTGGAGGCAGGCGTAGCAACGTCCCAGTCTCCCTGTCATTACGGCTGCCGCGGGGGGAAAAAAGGGGAAAAATTAACCCTAACAGCTTAGCCGCTCTCCTCCATTGATCCGAGGCTTTTGTGCTAGCCTCAGAAATGTGGCAGACAATTACAGATATTATTACATCTGCATTGATTTTTTCCTTTTCTTTCTTTCATTCATTCACTCTTTCTTTCTTTTCCAATCCATTTTTCTTCTTTTTTTCTAAAAAAAAAGGGTGGAAGAGATGAGTGTTTCGAAGCAATTAAAAAAAATTACATTTTGGAAGTGGGCCAATTAGAATGCCCCTGGGCCCGGCAGCGGGATGCTCGTGCCTCGACTGTCAGAATGTCACAGTGTTCTCACTTGGCAGTTTTTTAGATGAGCAATGGTGCACACTGCACTACACACACTCACTCACAGACACACATACACACTCACACTCACACACACACACACACACACACACACACACACACACACACACACACACACACACACACACACTCACTCACACACACACACACAGCTGAAGTTTATTAGTTCCCCAGCTCGAGTGCTAACCCTCATTTGGAGCCTGGACAAGCAGCAGGAAAGCAATCAGCATGTGGCAATAAGCAACGGCTGGATAATTGTACTGAAAAGTAGGGAGGCATGGAGAGAGAAAAAGCATGCTGGGACCACGGGTCATAAAATTTCTATTTACATACTTATGTTCTTGGTTTATATTTATGTATATTAAGGGACATCTTTGCAACACAAACAATCACCCAGAGCAACTCAATATTGGACCTCCGCAGTAAAAATGAAATGACATCTCTGACTCTTAATGGATATTTTCTGTATTTGTATTCAAGAGTCAAGAATAAAAGGGCTGTGTGGAAATGTATATTTAACACTGAACATTTCATGTGATGTATTCTATTAACACAGACAAATGCAGCGTATCCATTGTTTAAGCTGCCCAGTTGTTGATTCTATCTCTGGCTCACTGGCTACTGACATATCCATCCATAAGGTTACTATGCGCATGCTATTACACTCAATCACTTCCACACACACACACACCCAAGCATACACCACACACACACACACTCACACACACACCATATATACAAGTATTATACACAAACGACACACACATATATTGTACACAGACTATACTCACACACGCATACTCCATACACACATGCATATTGCACACATATGTACACACATGCATACCATACACACACACACACACATGAATACACACAATCACACACACACATACATTCACACACAGAATACACCATACATACACACACATGCATACCATACATGCTCAGTAGACCAGACACTTCCTCCTCAGCCATCTTGCTTTGGCACATTTCTCTATGTCTGTGCCTCCTCAAGGGAGCTCTTGGCCCTGCTTTGGTCAGCGCGACACGGCAGCCTTCCTGTGACGGGGAGCGGAAGCGAATGCTAATTGGTGTTGTGGAACGACAGAGGAATGAGAGGAGATAAGGGATTGATGTGATAGAACAGAAGCAGGGCCTCCATTTGCTCAGAAGTATTGTCCAGCTCCTTGTTTCCTACCACTATCAGCAGCAGACAGGAACACGGCTGGACAGCTTCATTGTTTTAAAGCAGCACAAGCGGGCATTAAACAAAACACGGCCTTGTTTGCATCCCTCCTTGATAGGAGGGGGAATTCTGTTCTTCGGGGGAGCCTGTGCTTGACAATGAGAGCGTGAGGTGTTGGCTGAGTTGTTCAACACTGAAGCAACTAGAAGAAGAAGAAAAAAAAAACCTCCTGGCAATGAGTACTGATTAAAACACAAGCATACACACTTACTGTATACTGTACACACACACACACACACACACACACACACACACACACACACACACACACACACACACACACACACACACACACACAGGCACTTTATCATTTTCAATGCTCCTTGTGTTTGATGTTAGGAAACTGGCACCATTTCTTTAATCCCTAAAGCATTCAAATGAATTTATGTTTTGCTGGATGAAAATGGTAACAATAACAGGGAGAGTTTCAAACAAACAAAATCCAAAAAAAAGAGAAAAAAAAAAACAGTCATATTTTTTGCATATGTGTGTGTGGGGTGGGTGGGTGAGTTAGTAGACGGCTCAGCATTAAGCCTTGAACGCCATGGCATTGGCTCATTTGGCTGGGACTAGAGTTTCTATTTATCTATTAAGGGGCTGATAAATGTGGGGCTGTGGCTGTTCTTGGATTACAGCACTATAGGGTTTCAGAGGCGGCGTACGAGCACACCGTAATCCGCAGAATTTCGCTGAGAGGTAACGACAGAGCCCGGAACAGGAGGGGGAAAAAATGGCAGCACAGTTTTCAACACAGGAACACAATGCCACGGCTGATTAAAGGGGGAGTAGTATTCAAAATATCATCAAAGGAACGGGAGTTTGTGGGTTTCACGATTCATTCATTTTCTCAAAACCTTCCTCCTCCGTACCCTACCCTACCCTACTCTACCCTACCTCCTCCTCCCCCCAATCAGGACCTGTGTAACCTGTGACTTATGTAAACTAAGGTCATTTTAAGACAAAAGCTCTGGGAAATCTGAAGCGCAGGGCTCCTTTACAAAACCTACTCAAAATACTAATTCTTTAGCTCAAGCACATGCACCTACTGTATCTCGTATTCAAAATGCGAAAACAATCACGTGAAAGCAAACAAAACAGAAAAGTGTAGAATTGTCTGACTGTTATTGCTGCCTCCTCTCTCTCTCTCTTCTCCCCTCACTCTCTCTTACTCCTGAGGCCTCATGCTCCTCTGCTGAACCCACTTTTAGGAAATGATGTCTGGTTTGGCAAACACACAATGTGTGCCTTCCCTCTCACGGTAAAGATGATGAAAACTGCAGTTGTTTTATTTTCCAGTATTTTTTGCACAGATTTTCCCCTTTTAACTGCTTAAAAATAGCAATCCATCAGCAATAAATGTGGAATATGTTTTTTAAAAAATGGCCAAACTATCCCAGACTTCCTTGGTTTGCATCCAAAAAAGACATGACCACATGCCATGATACCATAAGGTCAGGGTGAGGATACATCCACCGTTTTGGCAAAGAATGAACCAGCAGTCTTTTCTGGAATAGGATTGGCATACTGCCTGATATTCATAGGTCCCAGTGCTACTTAGATCATTACTTTTATGGTTATTGTGTCAACTGTGGTTTGTTTTCTCATTGCTTAAATAGCCTCCATTTAAAAATGATAAACAACAAAGGCACATCAGACCAAAAACAATTATGATCCAATAAAACACCCCCCTCCACTCCCCCTCGAGTTTCATTTCTTTAAACAATCACAACAGGATGGCTAGAAAAGGATATTCCAAACCATTTTTATCTGATGATAAAATGTGTGGAATTTCAGAGATCCATCCTGGTCTATCTACCGCAAAACCCATGACACACAATAAATAACATCCTGAGACTCCAATGACACGCAATCAACTCACATTTGGGGGCGTCCAAATGAGGCAAAACTGAATGACTCAGACACATGCATGGAAAAAGTGGGAAGCTTGATTGTACATGGATCACGGGCTGGGGGAAACAGGAGACTGAAATAAAAGAGTGGACAGCCATAAGGGATTGTCATGCAAATGATTAACTCACGGACACACCATGCCACTTACATTAGGGGGACTGTTGCGTCAAAGGTGGTTGTGAGGGGGGCCTCCATTTTCCTCTGCGCTCCGGGACTTTTTGTACCTCTTAAATCCTGTGAGAAGCAACTGGCATGGTCTGGGATTGAGCTGCTAACTCATATTATGGAATCAGTACCTAGATTGCTTAGGAATGATCCAACCAGAGACAAACCCCATTCAAAGCTTCATAAAACCTCACAGAAAAAAAGAAAAAAAAAATTAAATGTATAACCCCCACCCTTCCAAACTTAAATGTATTCCTAAGGTGACCTTTTACCTAAATATTCACTGAATTGTTACTATTTGCTGTTATTTCTGTATAAATTTACAAAGGGATTGTCAAGTCAGTGACCAGGTCACACTATGCAGTTGTATGTCAATATCATTACATCTCGGTGTTTCACAACCTCCTTTGACCGTTTGACATGCCTGATCCTCACTAGGTGGGGGAAAAAACGTATACATTTTTTTGTGTGTGTGGACAGCTATTGAAACGGCCTGGTTTGCTTGTTAGCTTGTCTTCGAGACACCCAAGCAGAAAGGTCAGTGAATTGGATTTCTGAGCTGTGGGAATACCTCCCTGTATTTACCTCAAACAAACCAGGTTTCAGATGGTTGGCTCATTGAGTTCACCTTGTCGTCATGTGATTTACCCGTGGTTCTGAATTTCAAATCACTAGCAATACACACAGACAGACACACACACACACACACACACACACACACACACGCACATAGGCACACACACACTCAGTCTGACCAAATATACATTCTGGCCTGTTCATCTGTGTTACAGTACACAGAGAGAAAGTTCATTGCCGGATGAACATACTGACAGATCACAATCTACAACCGTCTTGCGTCTTTCCAGAATATTCCATGCATGAGCTTCACAGCTGGATGCTTGGACATAAACACTGATAACAAAACTCATGTACATTGTTCAAGAAAAACACAGGATCTGACTGAGTGGAGTCACAATAGTGGGGGAAGGGTGTGCTCACATCTATCTTTAATCATAACTCCTTTCTGCAAGGAAAAAAAAAGTCAGTTGTCAGATTTGAGGATATATACAAAACATTTCAAAGCTCCTTTGATTGCAACTCATGTCATTTATCAGAACAGCAGACAAGATATACCCTTTGATGATACGCTGCCGGCTTGAAGCACACATCACGCAACACACATCCTATATTGTTAATACAGCGCTTTACTGAAATTGTCTGTAAAGTTGCGCATCTGAATTGTATTTCTTTTGTTATCTTGAAACAATGGAAGACAAAAAAGTGAGGCCTAGCATGCTGGTTTGTAAAGCGGAACACTTCCATGGGAGGTATCAAGCATTAAGCTAAACCCCTGCCGCAGACAACATGAATTTCGTGGCCCGTGAATCACAACATGCATGTGATAAGATGGGTGAGGGAAGACAATTACTGCAAAGTGGAAGACGGGGTCAACCGAGCATCTTAGAGTGAGCGGTACCCCCCGCCTCAGTCAGAGAACACAAGATGAATTACAATGCTTTTAAACACTAGTGACACAGCGCAAACAAGGGTGTGTGTGTGTGTGTGTGTGTGTGTGTGTGTGTGTGTGTGTGTGTCTGCCCTGAGACACCCTTCATTCTCAGCTTAAGCCCCCTGTTTGTAGCCCTCGAGACATGGCCTTTTTTGGGATGGGTGATGAACAATGTCCTGGGCACCCACTCTTTAGAGTGCAAACAAGCCTTTGGGACTAAAGAGGATGCACCAGGCAAATGCAGGCAATTTGCATTTTCTCGCCTTCGCCACTCTCCGCACTTTCCGCCTGACTGACCAGAACCATTTATTTCCATCTGAAGGGGAAGCCATTGGGAAAAGTGGTTCCCTTAAAAGTGAAAGGGTACACCAGACGTGTGAGTAACCCCTAGAACCAAGGGGAACACACGTCACCCCACTGACCTATAAGCTTGTCCTCGCAAAAAGATCCAAATGACACTGTGACAAGCAACCCCATTCGATGACCTGTGCCTCGCAAATGGACTACTCTTGCTATTATTTTCCCCATGGTCTTGATAGGCAGGTCCCACCCCCTTTCAGAATTATCTGAGAACCATCTCAGCCTGCACGTATCCAGGAAAGATTAGAGTAATAACAGGCCGTGCTCCTTTCCGACCCTATACCAAGGTCAAACCATCGGACCAAGAGTTATACCTTTCTCTAAACCTCCCACCCAATCATACACATATACACACACGCACACACACACTTTCTCTTTTTTACCTTTAAAAGTGTGTCTATTTACAAGAGCACGCATAACTGGGCGTCTGAGTGGGGGGGGGGGGGGGCAGGGTGGTTGGGGGCCATTAGGGGAATAAAGAGAGGTGCCGACTCACGCGTGTGCGTCATACGCCACTGGAGCACGGCAAATTGCTTCTTGTTCAGCGGCGCTCTGATGCGCTGCCCCCCAAGAAATCTCAGCTCTCACTGCGGTGGCGCTTAAGAGTTGGTGGGGTGTGAGGTGCTGGTACTGTATGGGTGGGTATGGGGGTGTTGGTAAAGGACTGTAGGGCTGTACTGAGAGCTTACGAGGAGAGTTGGAAAAAAATGGAACAAGACCAAACAGGCCCCAGAACTGAGTTCCTTCGAACCCAAACCTTTCGGGACACAGGTGTATAAACCAGGGGAGCCGAGTTGGTTACTTGTGTGTGTGTGTGTATGTCTAACTCTCTCTCTCTCTCTCTCTCTCTATCTCTGTGCATTTGTGTGTGAGAGAATCCCCGCTAGGGATGCTTGAGCAGCTCTTTGGCAGAGCTCAAAATTCATTGCCAATAAAATCTTCTTGATGGCAAAAAATAATACCACCGCGGAGATGAAACTGCGATCGTTCATTCTCCTTCAACCAAGCACTCATTTTTACACCTCAGTCTTCTTCAAACAAAGGGATTAAACAAATGAATTCAAGGAAGGTTTCGCACACGTAGCCATTACATGGGGGGGAAAAAGCCATCAGAGCTCTTTTGACAATGATCCATCTCCAGCATTCACACATTTCAGTCTGATTTACACAAATCATTTTCAACTTTCATAGCCGCTCTTGAATGACGTGCCTGTTTGCCGGAGAGTCGCAACTGTACAAAAAAACATTCAGTGTTCGGCTTGTGACAATCAAAACAGCGTCAAATATTGCTGGAAGTACACACATTTGACAGTGAGCTCATTCAATTGAATGGTCTCCCCAGAGGGATCGGGCCTGATAAAAGGGACCAAATTCTCAGCTTCTGGAACACTCTAAAGCTTCTAAATGACTCTAAAAGTTATTAGGATTCTACAGCCTGGCTGAATAATAGGCAAAAAGACTGTGGAGAAAGGGCAGTGAAGCTAATTAATAATGGGGGCAGGGGGATAATTTGAACGTTTTAGTTTTAATAGAAATCTGAGAAAGGAGCACAAAAACCAGACGTACCTCAGTGTTCACTACAATTGATAGGATGCCAAATGCCTTTTGGGGTCTATTTTTTCTTGTTGGAGAGAGAGAGAGAGAGAGAACAGGTGGCAGAAAAATATATAGAATGCTAAGACTTTGTTCAATTAATCAAAGGGATTACTACAACAAATCACTTTTGTTCAATTCATTACACGGTATCATAAAGGGGACAGAGACGTGATGGATGGTTGTCTGCAAATGGGCTCGTGGTTAGCAGAGAAATGCACAGGGTTCATTAAGGCCCAAGACAAAGGATGGATTTGTCATCTCTTAATGTTGTGAAGTGGGTATGGCCAAATGCAGAAAGGATTGATTGACATTTAACACAATGTAATGTAAAACGCATCCAAAAGCATAACTCATTTTCAAAACGGAGTTGTTTTCTATAGGTGTGTGTGTGTGTGTGTGTGTGTGTGTGTGTGTGTGTGTGTATATGTGTGAATACTTAATTCACTAAAGGTTTTATTTGAAAAAAAAAAAAAACCTATTTTAAAAATAAAATTAATAAGAAACTCTACAAACGGTAATGGCAAGAACAGCTGCAGGTTCTGTCCATCAGTCTTATTCTACCTTTTTGCTGGGACTGGGTGCAGCCGCCGCCGTGTTTGACTGACGTTGCTACAGGTGTATGATCCATCTGACTGTGAGTGGACTGACGTCCGCTTTTCTACTTAAGTACAGGGCGCAGGCTGCGCAGCCGGCCATCGGCGCAGCTGGCAACGTCTCGTTTTTGACATTTCCAAAGGAGGGCCTCCCGTAGGTTTGCTGCTGAAGCTTGAAAATGAAATGAGAGTTTTTCAGAAAGCAAGAGACAGACAGAGGGGGAGAGAGAGAGTGAGAGGGAGAAAGAGAGATGGAGAGGGAAAAAAAATAACATAGCGGAAAAGAAAATGGCAGAGTGGAGCGGCTAAAAGCTGCATTTTACCCCGAGACATGCTTTCCCCTTCTTGTCTTTTTCACTCCGCCCGTCAGCCCTTTTCAACTCCACTTCACTGACACAAATCCTATGCCACTACTTTTGTTTAACGCAAGCCATTAATGAAGAGCTCTCCAGCTAAATACATCTTTATTCTGCTATTAACTGTAGCGTTTTGAAGGAGGCCTTGGAAGAGGAGGGTTGGGTTGGGGTGGGGTGGGGTGGTTGGGGGCTGAAACCCTTCAAAGTCGAGGCATTTAGAGCCACTTTCCCATCAATCAGACCTTATGTCCAGTAAGTGCTGCTTACATTTACATGAAATATTCATAAACCATTCACTTCTGCTTCCCCCTGCCCTAATCATCACTTTTAGGCGCCCCCTTCAAAAAAAGAAGCAAGGGAGAGAAAGAGAAGGGGGGAAAAAAGCCACAATCATCTCGGTGAGAGGAGGAGAATTATGGGATGTCTCCCCGCCTTTTGTGTTGCGGGCGTCTGGTAGGTGGACTGTTTTTATCTAATATGAAAAGCACCCAAGACCAGCAAAGGTCTTCCCCTCTTTGCATGATGTTTCCATACCTTTTTAAGACAGGGCCCATAATCGTTCGCCGGTATTCAAGTCATACGTTCCTTTCTCTCCACGGGGCTTGAGTAGATCTGATGCATCAGAAATAAATCAAAACAAAAATCTTGCCATCAATTTTTTTCTGTAATTATGCTGTCATTGCATACATTCAGCTATGTTATTTATGAAGCAATGCAAGTAAAAGATGCAGGATTTGGCATCCTTGATTTTCTGAAATGGCAGTAAAATTGGGATGTGGCTATTGAGGCTGACTGGTTTTGAAGGCCCAGGGGAACCTGACAAATGAAGCTGCTGAATTAAGAATGCTATTTATTGACCTAAAGTATTATTGTGAAAATCACAGACAATTTGAGGACATGGTATAGATAATAAATGTGGACCATTCCCTAGACCATGACTAAATGCCAGCCATCTCTCACCTTTCTAGTTTTCTCCTTAAAGGGAAAAAAAATATATAGTAAGAAAAGACAGGAACAAATCATATACTAGGCTGTATGAGGATGATTGAAGCCTAATATGATGCAATTGTCATTTGTATTCAAAGCACCAGAGCAAAATGTAAACAAAACACTTGAACAACTGAACGGCTATGTAATTTAAAATCAGAAAATGCTTTGGACTGATATACATTTCATCAAGGAAAAGAGTGGGGTACATTTTTCCCCCAAACTGAACTAATGCAGATTTATTACCACAGTTTATATAACTCATATTAGGGATTCATGGACCTGGCAGAGGGGATTAGAGCGTTTATTTCAGGCAGGGAGATGATCCTGTCATTAATGGTCGATACTTTCATCATCGTTTAAACCGAAGGAATTTGCCCGGTGACGAGTCGTCACGGACATATCAGGGATGTGCAGCTGTACTCGTTATCTGCCCGCGACCCGCTCTGCTCACGGAATGTGGACCAGCACCCATCAAATGTGGATTAGGCTGTCAATCAGACTGGCCGCTCCGTATATTGTGTTACGATTTTCCTGAAATGTCACTAAGATCAGAGTCATTTCTTGGCTAATTGCGTCTCGTCCCCCCCCTTAATGCTGCACGTTTAATGGTTTCGTTACATTGTGTGACAAGGCTATGTTTCACTTCGCCAGGATAAGACAGAGACTGTCACGTTTTGTTTTAACTGGGGAAATTAAAAGAGTATGTGGTGGCTTCAATCACCTGCCCATTGTACAGCAAAGCTCGACAAACACAGGGTTGTCTATCTAAACTGAAATGGCTAGTGATGCGCAGAATTAAAAGGCTTCCATGACAATAACACTCCTTTTGAAACTCCTGTCATGTTAAAGGTCTTTTACCTCTTGCAAATTTGGGGATTTTCTCTTTGCCAACCAAATTTTGGACCAGCTACTGAATGCAGCAACATGACATGTAATTTGAGAGAGACGCATATACCAGCGGTGGCACACAATAGAGTACCATGTAGGCCTATTTCTGTGATAAACCAACAATGCAGTGAAATTATTCATTCCCCTGAAAAGCAACGCTCAAACGCAACACAGTTGCCAGATCAACAGAGTGTTCAAGTATTAAAAAGCACACTGGGTAATTTTAAAAAGGGATTACGTTCACAATGTGTGCCATGTTACAGTTCAAGAAAATACCCAAAGACTCCTGCATCAATGGTTATTAAAGGATATTTTTAGAATGCCCAGAGGCAGGGCATGGAAATGAAGAGACCTCTCATTAACACTTTCTTTCTTTTCTTAAATCAAAATAACACTGGGCATCTAGCCTTGTGATTGTTTCATAAAACGTGTGGTCACATAATCTCTCTCTCCCTCTCTCTCTCCCTGTATGTGTGTGTCTGAGAAATGGAACGACTCTGCTGTCAAAGGTTCAGTGGAAATTTTACAATGCATTAAGCAGTTTATAAGTATAGCACTAATCTCCTTCAGATTTAACATCTAAATGACGTTCCACTTAGTTCTGGTGGTCCCGCTTTGTGATGGAAGGCAATATTAAAGCATTAGGCTCCATTGACTGATCCTTGAAGGAGCCTATCTCAGTTATAGCAAAGCTAATGCAATTTGTTCTTGCCATAAACATTAGTGTAGAACAGGTTTACATGGAGATTTTGGCCAGGAATTGCTATGGTCTTTGCGCATTTCCCCATCAGTGGAATTTGATGGGGGGTTTCAGGGCCTAACTGAGAATTCAGGAAATGGAGTGCTCTGGTGCCTGAACATAATGAGATTATATACTGTACATATGGATTTTACCATTCTATGAGGTTCAAACTGCCTTAAATACTACTAGCGGTCTTTTTTCCAGTGGCATTAGCATTATTTGGAGCAATTTTGTAAAGCAGCTAGAAGCCATTGGTGATCACATTTCTTGTTAATGTGTGCTAGTAACGGCCTTTGATAATGATCTAAAAAGAGATGTGTGCAGTACTATACAGTAGATACACAGTAGGTTAAAACATTCCTAAATGTCCTAGTACCAGGAAGTAGTAGTAGTAGTAGTAAAGGGATCACACATGCCAAATTATATGTTTAAAAATTAGCGGTGGAATAGTAAGTAATTAGAGGCGGAATAGTAATATGCAAAGACAAGGAAAACTGATTTTACATTGTGGTGGTCTGGACTGGCCATGTCACTTCCTGTTTGCTGGTATGCCACGTGAGTGGTAGCTCCCTGTGTGAGAGAGTAGCTACTAGGCTAGGCTACTAGATATCCTCTCAGCTCATATAAAATATATTGAATCGCACTATCTGGTGTGAATCAAGCATCATGAATTTGATCCTTATCAGTTAAGTCTGTTCAAGGCTTAGGACTATGAAACAGATACTACACCATGCCAATTAGCATATTTATATATTTCTATGTAAGCTCACATTCGACTACACTTTTGTGCTTTTTGTTGGAAGGCCACATCAGGGCACTTCAATCCACAGGATTCTAAGTGGAGTGTAACCTACACTGAATTACTATATACCATGAAGAGCTGCCATTGGATCAGGGTGTAATATCCATATGTTTTCAGTTACCAGTATTGGATTTAGGGATTGCAAGTTTGTCGTTGCAAGTTTGCTTCCTAATTGTTTCTTTAGCTCAATAGGTCAATCTCTGCCACCTGAAACTCTTTTTTACATGGCTAATAGGTTCCATGTCGGTTGAAGCACTCTATGAAAGGCAATATCTACAAGTACTAATTTCTCTTAATAAAAGGGAACTTTACTATTGCTATGTGCTAGCCATGATATTGCTGCTTTGCAAAGACTGAAGTCACTGAAGTTACCTTGCCCTTCTTTGTCTCTCTAACTTGTCTGTCGTCTTGGGAAATTTTCATATGGCAATTAGGGTTGCTCCTAAGGAAAACCATTTCAAAAGCATGACCGGCCCATCCGAAGCTTGTTCTGTCCATTTCAAAATGTCATTAGACAATGTCTATGGCACTGTATTTGATATTAGGGCTGAAGATAATAGCCCATTTGTGCTGAATTATTCAAGGATGATTTAACAGAATGTTCTGAGAGGAAAATTATCATACATTATTTCTACCATCATAAGAAATACATACAGTATGCTTTAATTCATCTTTCTGATGTTGATAAAAAGCAAGAAATAAAATAATTGTGGTAATGTCGTAAAAAAGAAAAATCCTAATGGATGGCCCTAATGGAGTGAAGATGTCATAGATGTCAAGTTTAGAAGCGCTTGATGGACAGAGGAGTTTGAGAAGGTGTATGGTTCACATTAACAACGGATCATTTCATGTCCTGGGCCAACAGATAATCCTTTCTAACTTAATCAACCCTAAAGATCAATTGTTCCCATTTGGGAGTAAGTGCCAACACAACTTCAAAAAGACACAATTCTGTGAATTATATATCAGACCTGTTTTATTTAGGCAGGTATTTTACCTGCCATATATTTCCTGAGATACCTTCATTTAGTAACGCGTAGTTTGTTTAATATCTTTAATATCATCAGTGCTGTAGGCACTGCAAAATATGTTGAATATTATTTACGTAGCTCCTATGCCATTTTAGCTGTGATATTAAACATATTACAGTGCTACCACCTCGAAGAGCAGGGTATTGGATGTACCTAAGCAGAGGTTCCAGGGCTAAATTGATTGGGTCCATAATGTTGCTTCACTTTGCATTTCAATCCTCAAAAAAAAAAAAAAAAAAAGTGATTTAATTGCCCGATATAGCTGAGAAAGTGAGTGTCAGGGAGAGAATGAATGTGTGAGAGTGCCTCCTTGTGTATGTCTGCAATTTACAATAAGAACAAGTTGCATCCACAAGCAAAATGGCTGCATAATTGGGGCTCTCTATGACACCACACACACTGTTTCTGCATGTTGCCCAGAGAGTCTAATTACTAGGCTTTCAGGAGGGAAGGGAAGGGGGAGAGAGGGAAAGCACCAAGGGGAGAGAGGGGAGAAAAAAAATCGGCTGTGCCGCATGATTCTGTCAACTGTCGGGTTGTTCTGTCTGGAGCGCGGTATGCCAAGGCGGGATCCCCGGAGTGAGTTTGGATAGACCCCAGGACTGGTCACATCAACAAATTCTAATCAAAAGCCTGAAATTGTCAGCTGTCATAGACTTTTTTATGATCTTTGATACCTTAGCCCTCACCACCAAACAACCCCCACCCGTTCTCCCACACACATACACAGACGCAAACACACACACATACATACATACACACACACACACACACACACACACACACACACACACACATGGATGCCTCCCTGCACCCACTATATCCAATGTATGCAAAAAAGAGAGAATATTTCATGAACTGTGAGACAGACGTGTCCGTGTCCTCTGTCTGCATGTGTGGAGATGGAGGCAGATGGGGTAAGGTTAGAGAGTGATTATTGTCACCTCTGGTATCAATTCGGACCCCCCCCAAAAAAAAACTCAGACATTGCAGAGACATTGTCACAGTTACTTGTTTTTAAGTGGCAGCTCGAGAAGGCCTTGAATGGTTCTAGTTCAGAGAGAGTTTAGGCAGGTCAGGAGGTCCTTGGTCGGCCAGGGGTCAGTGAAAGTGCACAAACCCAGTCTGCAGAACTAAGTTAATACCTGGCAAACACGTCTTCCATTACACTATATATATATATTGAACCATGCTTGCACAAGCCTCATAACGCAGACTTGCTGCACTCAAACACCAAAGTGTTTGGTTTATTAAGTCCGACTCCAGGCAAACAATGCGATTTCTTTGTGTCCAACTCTCCCTTTCAGGCAATCCAAAAAATTGTGCTTCAATTCAACTGAAGCTTGAAGGCTCTGTGGCTTTGATCGACCGACTGTTACTAAGTAGCTTTAAAAGCTTTTAAAAGACCTAAAACATATAAAACGGACGGATCAAATGCATGAGAAATTTGACGGTTCAGAGGCAGGTTACACGTCAAGAAGTAAGAGCATTCCCGCACAATGTATATCCAGTTAGTGCACATTAGCCTAGGGATGACAGAAAAATTGAATATAAGACCAGATTAACACCATATTTAACCCCTTCACGTGAGGAGAAAAGCAACGCCTTCATTCCTTTCTTTCCCTCATTCTCACTCTCTCTTTCTTTCAGCATGTGTGTCCCACTAGGGCTTGTATTTATTTGTGAGGGCTTGTCCTGAGGGGACTCAAAAGGGAAACAGAGTTTCCCAAAAAACAAGCTGTTAATCCAGGCAGCAAAGCCCTGAAACCAAAACAGACACCGGGACTCCTAATAGTGGCCCGAGTGTGGGGGAGCCCTTTAAAAGAGGGATACAGAGAGAGAGAGAGGGAGGGGGGAGGAGAGAGAGGGGGGAGAGAATGTGTGTGAGATAGAAACACAGAGAGAGAGAGGGAGTGAGAGACAGAGAGTGAGAGAGAGAGAGACAGAGAGAGAGAATAAAAAGCAAGTGCTGTCCACCATCAACTGCTATATGCCCTGAATCCCTACTAGAGCAGCAGGAGACAAATTCATGAGAATCCTTCACGACTTTCTGGGGGAACATAAAACTTGGTGGGAGATATGAGAAGTATGAAATATACATACCCTCTCACAGCAAATACATTCCTCCTGCCTCACTCTCTTTCATTTTCACACAGCCTTGTATAAAAAAGTGTATAAAATAAACCATTTTATGTAATATACTGTGGCTGTATTTTCACACCAAACTCTTAAAAAAAAAGAAAGTATAAGAAAAGAAAACGCTGTTGAATTTCGCACCTAATGCATTCCACCACGTCCGACCGCATATAAACTTTTAATTCCTTCTTATTGGGTAATTGACCTTCATAGCAAACGTCACTGGTAAAAATGATGGTTATTTACAGGTTTGTAGCCGAGGTTTATTTTGAACCATTTGCCACCGTGAACTCTGCTCCCAGCACTAATTAGTCCTGTTTATACTGTAGGATGCTTACCTACAATTATGCTATTATAATGAGCTGCAGTGGTTTGGGGTAGGGAGCATGAGGAGAGGTCAGGCCGAATCAACCATGCATTGGTGTTTTAATAGACACTCAAATGCTCTTAATTAAGCCAAGCAGCCCTAGAGAAGCTGGTGGAAAATAGCCCTTGTTTCTGGTGCGGTGGTGCTGCTGGTGTCGGCTGGCTGGCTGACTGGTGTGGAGGGATTTAAGGGTTAGGGCTGGGGTTTCAAAATCCCTTCCTGGACTCACTTCTTTCCTTTTTTCATCTCCCCCCAAACCCACCCCAACCCCCTCCACCCCCATCCTCTGTTGCAGTTCCGCCATGGAGGAATATCTAAGTGCCCTTGTAATCCACGGGGAGACTTGGCAGGTCTTGCTGCCGGAAACTCACAGATGCAAACAACATTGCTGAGTGCCCTGTGTAGTTCAAATTGCCATGAGATTCCTCAAGTGGTGATCAGCTTCAACAGGAATGTCTGAGGTACGCTAAACACTTGTCCAATTATCTCCTCTCCATTATGCTAAACTATAAAACTTTATTTTGCTTCAATACAAATAAGAAAACATTTCAAAACATGTTCCTCCATTGTTTTTTTTCTTTTACCAATACACTATACAAGTTTTCCCAATAACATATATTTCCCAAAAGGTTATGAATTTAGTGTATTTTTTTGAAAAATATGTTAGTGGAACCTTACAGTATATTGAAGCATTCGTGTTTCTCTAACTGCTTCACAAACATCAAATTTGTGCTCATACGTAACTGCATTCACACCTTACTCATTATTGACGACCATGTGAAACTCTATTGGACTGACACAACACATACCCAGAGGTTTTCACGTACCGCTGTTTTGTCAAGACTTGCTCGTTATTTTTGACAGTCACAGTTGCAACTGGAGCATGTGGTTGGTGGGAAAACAGATTCTGCAGTGTGTACAATTTTAGATTGCCCACATGCCACTGACTGAGGTCATCATTACCGTTTAAATGAGATCATATTTAATTATAATATGGACGGTTTCGTTTTTTATGTATTCATAAACAAAGATATGTTTTCTATTTATGTTTATTGCTATGTAATTTGTGTCTATGAATTTTAAATTAATGATTTTTGTTCTGTTTAATAATTAAGATGTAATTTAAAAAAAAAAACATAGTCCAAGTCCAGCTAAACATAGTCCAATTTAAGCTTCAAACGTCTCATTATAAATCACTGCACACACCAGGCAGAGCCATTTCATTGCTCTCTCTGCTCTCACTCTTTCTCTTGAAAACATCCTCCTGAACTCTGCCCAACGCTCTTAATGAAAACACACACATACACACAGAGAGCCATTGAGGTACAGAGTCAAATGGATCAGATTCTATGTGACACATTTAGTGCATCCCATGTTTTTTTTCTCTTCTTCTTCTTCTTTTTGCGGTGAAGGCTGTTAGAATGGTTGGAGTTTTGAAATGTGCCAGAGTGGCTCCCCACTGTGCTCTAAGCCAGTCCTTTGATGTATCGCGCTGTAATGTGGTTGTTATCCATAATCGGCTTGTATTCAAGAGGGCGCAGAGGAACGGGAGGTACAGCAGTAACATGGGCTCTGGTGCATAAAAATGCATTGGGCACCCTTAGCCACCCCTCCACCCCCCCTTCTCCCCCATCACCCACAACACAACCACCCACCCATCTAACCATACCTCAAAGCAGGAAGCGGTTATACAATAATCTGTACGTTTTACCTCAGTATAATCAGATATAGGTGCAGGAAAGGACACTGTGAGTGATGTACATTTAGATGAAAGATACATATGTGTGTGTATGTGTGCGTGTGTGTGTGTGTGCACTTAAATCCTCTCTCACCTAGTGAACTAGTGCTGCTGGAAATATTTAAGTCGTTAGTTGACGCTTATGCAAATATTCGGTTTCTGCGTGTTTGTGATAACATAATTTTACAGAGGGGGGAAAAAAAGCTTAATGCCGTCGCATTAAGCAGTGATGTGAACAGAGAAAAGATGACAAGCACTTGGACTCTGTGATATGAACTGCATCATCGCTTCAAGTCCGCCCTTAAAATAACAGGCAGGCTGAAATTGCCTGAATACTTGGAATAAATCAACAGATGAGGAGAGCAAAGTGATGGGTTGAAGTCTTTGACAGTGATTCCAGATGTCAAGCCGTAATGGTGTTTTGATGTCGCTGAAGAGGTATTGAATAGAAATACAATACCGCAAGGACACCCGGATTCACTTACAGCTTATCAGGCCTTGCTCTGAGGCTATTATGTGAATTACTGCATTGTTATCGCAGGCCCTAAAGTGAATTGTGCAACAACCATCTCTTACTCATTGTCGGTAATACAATTTTCGAGAAAATGGCAAAAAATACCCTTAAAGAACACACACAATGTGCCTGCTCCTCGGGGAAATGCGGATATTAAACTCAGATTGTGATTACACTGTAACAGGAGAGGCCAGAATATTATTACCGTCTCGCTCCGCGCCGGGATTTAATTTACAGCTGATAATTTGCACTGGTGATTAGACTTCTTTGTTGTACCAACAGTTTTTAATATAGTGTGAATCACCCACTGTGCTTGTTTTTACCACCCGGTAAGGGAGGAAAGTTAGGAACCCAGGGTGAAATTAAGAGAATGGAAAAGAGAGTGTGTGTGTGTGTGTGTGTGTGTGTGTGTGTGTGTGTGTGTGTGTGTGTGTGTGTGTGTGTGTGTGTCTGTGTGTGTTGGGGGGGAGGGTTTGGGGGGTGATAGAGATAGACATACAATAAGTAGTCAAAATAAAAATAAACCCGAAACAAAAGGCATGGAGGAGGGTGACCTCCTGTCAGTTGCCTGCTCTTAATGGGCATGTGGCTGCTGTCTGTGTGAGTGCTGTGTGCTTTGTGGTGCCACTGGGACGTGGGACAGGAGGAGGGGGTGTGTGGTGAGGGTGTGTGTGGTGTGTGTGTGGAGTGTGTTAGTTATATATCATTATACGGCAGGAGGATATAATCTCCCTGCTGTGATGGCACAACCTCGCAGTGCACTCACAGCAACCATTCAGAAATTACAATGCGGCGCAAGTTTCAGAGCCCTCATTTATAACAGCAAGGCTACGGAAGAGCTCAGTGCTCGCCTTTTAAATGTTCAGGACAAATCCAGGGTTATTAATGGACTTCATTTGTGTGCAATTGCTTTGGCGTTGTTGCTAGTTCACTGTGATGCATTTAAAGAGAAGCAGTAGTGTTGTCTACAGTGCCAAATAGCCTTCTGAAGGCATCACGCTCAGGGATCTGCTGTCCCACGAAAAACAGTGTCATTCAGGAAAGAATTTAATGTCTTTATGTCTTAATGTCAAATGTCTTGAACACACAGTCAATATACGTTTATATAATCTGTTTGTTTTGGTCAAGGGGAACCGTTTTCTAACCACTCTTAATCAAGCCCTCTGAAGCGGCCTTAAAACTATTTGTAATCCCAACAACATCATTACTTTCACAATGGACTGACTTTAAACCAAAATGACTACAGGCAACAGAGCTGCTTTAGAAGGGAGACTGGGTGGGTGGGTGGATGGGTGGGTGAGTGAGTGGCCTCCTCAGGTTCCAGATGCTTCTGGCCAGCCGGAGCTTTGTTAGTCATTAGCGAATTAGCCTGAGCAGCTTCTTCACAGACAGACCCAATCTGACACTAAGGAGAGTAAAACCACATCAACCCAGTTGGTCTTTAGACAGGGAGTCTGGGGGTGGAGGAGGAAACAGGTTGCACAGTTTATCGTCGCAGACAGCAATTTCAGGGGTTATGGATAGCCTAGCTAGCCCTTGCCATTATTTACCTTTCGACTAGAATGTCAGGCCTATTCTGTGCCGGTCTTTCGCTTTTTTCTCTCCCTCTCATATTGTTAGCGCTTCGGCTTTTGTGAAAGGTTCTTGATGGAAGCGAACAAGAGAACATATTTCTGTCTGTCCATCGGATCAATGAAGATGTGTTTACCTGCTAGTGGACACGGAGTGCACTCCATAATAATGGGTCTTAAATGGCTTGTTGACCAAACACTTTTGTCTCGGTCACTTGTCAATCTATCAAGCACTGTGTGGGTTGAATAGGACTCTTGTGGTTTTGGCACTATTGTGGACAGGCTGGTGTGTGACCTTCTGTCCACAGTTTGGTCAGTGAGATCCAGTGAACGAAGTTCAAGCTCATGATCTTTTTAGTAGCTTTTCAACAGCTTTTTTGACCATTGTTACAGCAAAAAGAAATGCATTTTTCTTTCAAGTTCCTAAAGTGATTGGCTGTGTAGTGTACTATGGGAATGTTGAATGGGATCTGCTTAAAGTCTGCTTAAAAAGGCAGGGAGTTACATTACAACATGCTGCCAACACATGAAACTGAGAGGATAAAAGCTTAAATAGTCTTAAAGGCAATATTAATTGTAGTTGACAGCACTGCCTCAAATGTAAACCACATCTAGATTTTGATGGATAACATTCACTGTTTGTCAATGGGAACTCAACACCCAAGTAGCTGAAATAAATACGGCTCTCATCAAAAATCACAATATTTATAAGACTCCATCAGCACACTACCCACCTCTCTCCTTCCTTCAGGAAAAAGTGTCCGCTACTCTCCAACCACTATCTTTCATCATGGCATGTACTTACTCCACCGCAGATCACAAGAGCAATTTCTAAGCCTGCTTCAATTAGCATAAGCTCGCCTTGTCATTCAGGACACTTTGGGGAAATCTTGGCGTTGGGGCCGAGTGGAAGGGAAGATTAAAAGAAGACACAGGGTTTGTTTTACATAAAGACTCGTCTTGTCTGGGGGCCGAGTGGTGTGGTGTGGTGTGGTGTGGTATGGTGTGTGGTGGTGTGGGGTGGAGAGCATAGAGGCTGGGCAGCTGGCTCCACCATAGCTCCATAAATCACGGCCTACATTCATTCCCCGCATCCAGGCCAGTCTCACCTGCCACCAGTTATGCTGACTGCTCATTTTCTGGCCCTGTGGGTTTTTGTGTGTGTGTGTGTGTGTGTGTGTGTGTGTGTGTGTGTGTGTGTGTGTGTGTGTGTGTGTGTGGCTGAGGTGCGTTTTCAGGGATGAAGAGGTGAAAAACGACAATGAACCCGAGCAAAAGCAATGAGAGGCGAGAGGAAAAAGGGCCGGTGTAAAAGTGAAGTGATGGAGTGCTCATGAGAGAGAGTAGAAGCCACAGCCACAGCAGCTGCAACAGCAGCAGCAGCAGCAGCAGCAGCGTTCAGAATGCAATTCAATTTAGCCCGAGTGCTGATACACGTGTGATAGCATTCGCAGTGGCCCCCGAGCATTGTGTTCCCCTTTGTTATGAAATCAGATTGGACAGAAAATTCAATTTGCTATAATCTACACCTCTGACCGTGCCTGATAAACACACACACACACACACACACACACACACACACACACACACACACACACACACACACACACATTCACAGACACACAAAAAATGTGTAATTTTGCACAACTGTGTGTGTGTGTGTGTGTGTGTGTGTGTGTGTGTGTGTGTGTGTGTGTGTGTGTGTGTGTCACATCATAGGAAAGTTCATGGCAAAGGAGACAGAAAAAAGTCAAGGCTAATTGTTCATCTTGTGAGCGGAGACAATATTCAACACAGACACTGAAATGACAATATCAGTCATTCCCAGACGGATTATTACCACAAACACGACTAGGCTACCTATGCAGACCACAATATTACTGTTTCCTTTATTAAACGATCCCTCAGCTCTATACAGTGTGGTGTGCAGCAACTAGGCCTAGAGGCAAAGTGAAGACATAAAAACATCAAATAATCATGAGGCAAAGGCCAGACTGATATCCCAGCCAACTTGTACCTTACATGAAACGCGCAGCACCAGCCACTTTGTTGAGAATTATGCCCGCTATACAAGAGACCATCTTTAATAACTGGCTTCTATGCTAGTGAAATTGTGCCAGCCATGTAGGTAACATTTCAAACGCACACACGTTCATGGATGTTAATAAAAACACTGTGTGTGCTCACCAGCCATGTGAAGGTGTGTGTGTAGCGTGTGTGTGTGTGTGTGTGTGTGTGTGTGTGTGTGTGTGTGTGTGTGGTGGGGTGTGTGGTGGGGGGGGCTTAATTAATAGATTTGCAGCCACCCAGTGTGCATGTATGGCGGTCTCCTGATGCGTTTGAGAGGGGAGTATACAGGAGCGAAGCGTAGCGTAGCATTTGGATTGTTTGTGGAACGCTTTGCAGAGCTGCGTTTACCTTCATAACAGTAGCTAATTAAGTCCTCCTGATTGAAGGCAGAGCTGATTATGGTGTGGCGAGCCGAGGCCCCCTCCGCCCCCGTTCCCTCCCTCTCTTCATCCGTCTCTCTCTCTCTCTCTCTCTCTCTCTCTCTCTCTCTCTCTCTCTCTCTCTCTCTCTCTCTCCCTCTCTCTGCTTTTCTCGTTCTCTCTCTTTCTTGTCATTAGTACTCTCTCTGAGTGGGAGAAGGTGTGAAAGCTCATCTCCCTTTGTCAGAGTTTCGTTGGAAATAATTGTGCTTTACTTGCTTAAAAATTGCAGGTTAGCCAATTAATGACATTGACCCTGACTGGGGAATACAATTAAAAATGCTTAAGAACGTCAGGCAGAAAGTATTGCCCATAAGGTTGAAAATGTCTTTAGAGAGCAAAGTTTATGTTGCATCGTGGCAGGCACTGTTGTTGTCTACATTGATTTTAGGTTTTAATAAACCTGCTAAATATATGTTTGTGTGGCTATTAATGTTTTAGGTGAATGTGTGTCCAGCGGGATTGACTACTGCTATCAGACTAAGAGTAGGGTGCTGCAGCACTGAATAGACACAAGTCCACGATAAGCTGCAACATCCTATTGTTATTAATTTGCTAGTTTTCATCCCCTGGGTCTCTGGGTGGATTATCATGTTTAGCACACAGACCAAAATCCATTGTAAACATTTACAATTAATCTGCTCCCTCCCTCACTGGCAAACGGCTGCTTTACATAAAGCTGATCAAATGAAGTTGTTTGCCGTGCAACTCTGTTGTCACTCAGTCTGGAAGGGCCTCACTGTTTACAAAAAAAAGAAAAGAAAAAAGAAATCCATTTTCTGACACAAATACAGGTAAGATGTTTTTTTCCCCTTTTTACCATCAGGTCAGTTCAGGTCTTCCCCCTTTTCTGCCACGTGTGTGTCTGTAAGGTTTCTGGATGGTTAAGAGCTGTGTAATTCTCATGGGCGGCCTGGTCGGGGCTTTGAACCTTCCAGCCAGCCAGACAGTAGGGTGCAACAGCAAACAGCCAATGTGATTAGTATTAGAATAATCCCTTAATTGCTTCATGGCGAAATGTCTATAACACATTAAGTAATTCAGTAAAGGCTAGCTAGTGGAAAGGCGGAGAGATATGAACGCTTTTGCATAAAACCTTTAAACCAAGCCCTTGCAAAACATGGCCCCCTCTAATTTAGAGCACAATCATATGCGCAAGAGAAGGAATAATCCGGCGTCTATTTCAAGGATATTTTCCCAGATCCAGGCTCTCGGAGTGCAGTCAGATGTGCTTCCCAATAATATTGCTTTTTTTTTTTTGTTAGAATGGTGATGCATGAAAGTGGCTGCATGTCCTCTTTTATCTGGTCAGAATGCAATACATTTTAGGGGCGGTTTGTTGAAGCCATGCAGCAAAGACTGGCGCTGTAATTGATCTCTCATTGGGAGATACTGCACACACACACACACACACACACACACACACACACACACACACACACACACACACACACACACACAGCTTGCTTTAGAATATGTTACACACCAGAGTCTCCCTTAATGACTTCACCAGGGATTCTTACTGGAGAAGATGTTCATAAACGCCAAGATGTGACTCAGTCTGAAAAAAAGTGACCCATAGTTTTTTTTTTCCTTTGTTGTTTTTTTAAAATGACCCCCTCCTCGTCAAAATGAAGTTTTGACAATATATCAAAAAGGGGAAGAGATTATGAAAACCAGTAAACCACATACAGCGTTTGAACATTTCGCAAAGCTCTCCTGGGACATTTCTGTCATGGAGGATGGTTTTATGCATACCTTCTTGACAAAAATCTGAGGGACTTAAAATTGCCAGGAATCATTCGGAGTCATCTGTTTTTCATATGCATGCATAAGTATGCATAATGAGCACCAATTAAAGTGTTTTCGAGGCACCTAAACGGAGGAGGATCTGATGTTGTCGTCTTTTTTTTGTAGTAAGTGGGGATAAATCAAACAGCAATGTGTCGTCTTAAAATTCTGAGCTTGTCATTTTATCTTCTCTTTATGTAGCCTTATGATGTCTGGTGAGACAAGCAGTCACAAATGCTTGAAATGCATTGAAGTTTGACTAGAATGATATGTACCGTGATATTTCTGATCTGGCTTAGTGCTTTACATATTTTCACAGGGTACGTGCCTATGTGCTAGTCCCCACGACGTGTATGACCAAAGCCAAAATCTACTGCCATTTGTGTCAATATTTGATATATTACGATATCCTTTGGAAGACTTGGAAACAGCTTAAGTCCAAGAGGTCTCTGTAGCTAAGTTACCAAGCAGTTTAAATAAGGGGTGAGCTTTTGGTGGCTTTTTGACGCTTAGTGGCCGTGGACACAATAGCCCTCCCCTGCTACCACCTGCCCCCACAAGCACCCCAATCTCCAGCCCCGCTGATGGCCTCATTGATCGGCTTCACCCCAGAATGGGGCTCGGAGCTCCGGGGCTGACCCCCTCTTTGGGGCATCGGTGGCCGGGGTGGGGGCCGGCGGAGGTCAGACGCTGGGTCAGGGCGTCCGTCTCAGGTTCACGGCCTCATGAAAGGAGCGCGCTGGCGGGGTAGCGGCCGGGGCAGCGTGTCACTTTCAGTGCCTAATCCCCCATGAAAACAGGCTTGCCACAGTTCCCACAGACTGCGGGCAAACAACATGAACGGAGCCAAACTATTTCACCCCCATGTGAAGCTGCTCACGCTCTCCCTGTGTGAACACATTTCTATGTATGTGAGTGTGTGTGTGAGAGAGAGAGAGGAAAAGAGAGAGAGAGAGAGAAAGATTTAAATTTGTGAGAAACAAATAAACACATTTAGTGAGGGAGAGAGAGAGAGGGAAAAAAGTGAGGAGTGAAAAAGATTTAATAATTCCATGAGTATTGAACCTGTGCGTTTACAGGTGCGAAAATTTAGAATTCAGAAGTCTTTCTTGACCTAACAGCTTCGGAGAACTGCTCACTCTAAGATCAGACATCACCTTGGCAACGACGGCACCCTTTCGGGCAAAGCCCAAAGTGCAGAGAGGCGAGGAACCGGCTAGCCGAGAAACACAATGGATACGGACGAGGGGACAGAGATCTCATATTTAGCCCCATGATTGCACTCGGGCTAGACAATAAGTAAGATTCATTAGGCCATTTTTTACTTGCGTCTGCCAGAATCCGGAATGAAATGTTAAATGTTTCATGGGCTAAGAAAAGGGCAGAATTTGTCTTTGTATTGGCCACCAGAGAGAAGACAAGGAAGAGAGAGAGAGAGAGAGAGAGAGAGAGAGAGAGAGAGAGAGAGAGAGAGAGAGCGGTGGGGGGAGAGGGAGGGAGAAAAAGAGCAAAAAAAGGACAGAGAGCTTACATGACTGGAAGTGAGTGAGAAAGAGAAGGATAGAGAGAGGACGAGAGAAAAGGAGAAAGAGAGAGAGAGAGAGAGATGGATGAAGGTGTGGGGGTGGTGGTGTCTTCTGAATGATGATGGCCTAATATCATCATCCTCCTGTCAGGCCTAATAGGCTTTCCCTGGTAGAAATCACTCATACGGCTCCTCCATTATGGGCCGTCCCTGACAGCGTCATCCATCCCGCCGAGCCAAGCCGCCGCTTCACAACTAATATGGAAATGTATGCTTGAAGGAGCCCTGAAAAATTAAACAGGTAGCTTATGAACAATTTGTTTTCCCCGCCGCCGAATGTTTACCGTACACGTAGCGGATGCCAGAGCATTGGGGCGGTAGCGGTGGCACGTCGCTTGCATGTTACTGGCAGCTGACGATTTTTGTAAGGATGGTCACGAAAGAGAGAGAGGGAGAGAGAGAGAGAGAGAGAGAGAGAGAGTGAGAAAGAGAGAGGGAGAGAGGGAGTGTGAAACGCTGAGTCTGCACCTCTGTTTTTGTCTTTCCTCTTGGCACACACGGACCAGATGAAAGCTCATTTCCCCTACTCATCATTTCAGACCAGCTTCCTGTGTCTGTCTTTCTGTGTGTGTGTGTGTGTGTGTGTGTGTGTGTGTGTGTGTGTGTGTGTGTGTGTGTGTGTGTGTGTGTGTGTGTATGCAGAGGTGTCTCAGCGTAAGCGGACAAGGTGCTCCCATGGGCTCTCCAGAAAACTGGCCATTCATATGCATTCGTTCCCAGTGTCTTAAAGGAGCTATATGTGGTTCTTGTAGAATACATAGAGTATTTTGAGTGTAGAATGCTAATTTGCAGTCATTTTGAACAGCAGTCACACAGAGAGGGATATTAGGCTATAGGACATCCAGGCTGAAGATATTTGATTAACATGTTTATTTAATTCAGTGTATAGCTGGACAAGACTGTAGACCTACTCAGTTTTTTTGACATAACTTTTATTCTTTGGGATACACCAAAAAGTAATACACATAGCATCTTTAAGATGAGATCTGTCCTTGATTGACATCTACTAACAGAGGGGAATAGAGTAATACAGTGACATTTTATATCCTCACAACTTGTAGAAAGAATAGGATCCCACACACAGTTGTAATTTGCAATACAAAGGGTTTAATTGTGCAACGTTTCGGTTAAATGACCATCGTCAGACCATTTTTTCCTCTCACAACTGTCTTTGCTCTATAATTCATTAATGTCCTGCTATTTTTGTCCGATTTTATGGAACCTCTCATATTACCACCACACCCCAACCCTTCGTAGATACTTTTATTAATATGGAGCTATTAACTTTTTTAAATTCTTGATAGAGCATTATACTGTAAATGTCTCTTAAGACTGTATTTAAAAAGCATCTTATCACACCAAAATGCTTCAAACTTTCCAACACAAATTTGTTCAGATATATGAAATAGCAGCGCAAACACAGCTCAAATCCACTAGGGACCACAGGCAGAGAAAAATTATGCTTGTTAGCAATCCCCCAAGCACCGAAAAAAGATATTTTAAAACATTGCTAATTTTAGCGATTGAGATTAGAAACGCCCAAACAACCACTACCACCTCCAAACTGCTCCCCCCTCAAAAAAACATACAAACACCAGAACCAAACTCTCCGTCTCTCTCTCTCTCTCTGTGTGTGTGTGTGTGTGTGTGTGTGTGTGTGTGTGTGTGTGTGTGTGTGTGTGTGTGTGTTTTGTAGGAGTGGTGTGTCTGTGGTACACCTGTCACCACTCTCCCTCCTGGAAAGGCTGATCAGAGGACACTTTAAACATGGTTACTCTTCTCTTATCTCTGCCTCTACCTCACACAGCCCTCTCTATCTCAAATCTCTCACTTTAATCATGCGACACACTCTCATCCTCCCTCGCCCAGTCCCAACCACACACACACACACACACACACACACACAGACACACACGATACACCAGAGCCACACACACAGCTGCCTCGCTCAATTAGAGACAGCCGTCCCGGCAAAAAACTTTCTTTCTTCCTTCCTTAAGCCTCCTTTATTAAAGACAATCTCCTCTCAAAATAGTCACATATCATTACGGGCCTTGCGATGTAAAGAGGACGGGTTGGCGTGTGTTAGGCAAATTGTAGCCATGCTGCTGCTGCTGCTGCTTGTGCTTCACAAACACTTCACCCGCGTGGTTGTTAATGATGGACTTGTCAGCCAGAATATGGGCTGTCTTCTTATATATATATCTTATGCATGCACTGAAGATGATCTGAATACATTTAACATATTTTTTTACCTATCTGAGAAGCCCAAGGCCGTAGAAGCTTCTGGATGTTTTTAAATGTTGGACCTGAGGCCTCTCTCTCAGCAGCTGCAGATGGGCCTTCATCCCTCTCAGTGTTTATACTAGAGAGCGGTATTAAAGAAAAAGAAGTCTCCGGATAACTGCAGAAATGGGGCCATTGTATCTCCATATTCACCCAGTGTTGACAAGTGAGGGAGTACATTATGTCATTTCCTGAATTTGAAATGACACGAAAAGCTTTTTAAGTTGTGATTGTTGTCCATATCATTTCGGCATAAATGCACTTACAAAAATACATATGGTATATACAAAATGTGTGTATGTATGAATGTGTGTGTGGTTTGTGTGTGTGTGTGTGTGTGTGTGTGTGTGTGTGCGTGCGCGCATATGTAAAAACATAAAAATATCACATGTATTGCATCTTCAAATGCAATTTTAGAAATGGATCTGCTGGTTCCAAGCCACCATCTCAACACAAACAATGTAAGCCACCTAATGACAAAAAAAGCTTAAAAGAAAAAAAAGGAGGCAGGTTTGTCTTTTTGAAACATGGACATGGACGAAGTCCTCCATCCACAGCAAATGAACTAGTAATCCCCTTGTGTACTCGTTCCCATAGCTTTCACCATTCTGCTCATGCAGTGCTTTTAACCAGCTGCTGCAGTGTAAACAAGTTTCTCAGTAAGGATACATCTGGTGGTTTGGGCGGTACAGCACCACAGTGCAGTGTGGAACACAACACAGAGTCTGCATTTGCTTCTTTTTGTTCCTCTTGTTTGGCTCAACCAAACAGCCAAAACACATGTGACACTGGCCGTCACCTGGCCTGTGCATTGGTGTATAAGTCCTTGTATTGTGGTGTCCATGTGTGTGTGTGTGCCTGTACATTGTAGCGTGTGTGTGTGTTTGTGTGTGTGTGTGTGTGTGTGTGTGTCTGTCTGTCTTTCTGTGTGTGTGTATACGTGTATCTGGATCACTGTGCATATGTTGTTTTCATAGCAACTTCAAACCATAACAGCAATACAAGTGTGGAATAATCTTCTTTAACTGATACATGGTGCCCCCGAAATATACTTATACATCTATATGTCTTTATTTAGTGTAATCTACATTTATACGGTATGTAAGTTATGTGGGACTTTGTGGGTATATGTTTGCACACATCGACCCGTATGTGTACAGAATGTGTGTGTTGGTGTTTGTGTGTATACTGTATGTGCATGTGTATTTGTAGTGTATGTGTTGAGTGTATTTGTGTGCACACACACTTATGTAGCCTTGTGTCAAAAGTAAGTGTTGACAAACAGGGCCAGCAAAAAAAAGCGTGCAGACTCCTTTGTGGGCGTCACGCTCCGCTCCCTGACTATCTTTTGTTGCCCGTCCCTTCAAAGAAAGAAAAAAAAGAGAGAGAGAGAGAGAGACAGAGAGAGAGAGAGAAAGAAAAAACGGGCCTAGAAAACCCCCACACAGATACAGTAACACGCAACGGCAGAGAAAAGACGTCTGTCAGCGGGCACCGCTCCGGGCCGCCCCAGTCAGCGCAGGAGAGGCAGCTGGCAGGCCTAACAGGAAACACACGGGCAACAGTGTCAACATCACACACACACACACACACACATATGTACCCACACGCAAACTACCCAAGTGCAGACAGCTGGCAACACAGTGGCGATTAAAAGGCAGTGTGTTTTGGTTTGCCGGTGGATTTTGTGCTTACAGCGAGCCCTGTGCATAGGTATAAAAGGCGACTGGAGAGCGAGCGCGTGCGTTTGTGTGTTCGCTCGTTAGGGCTTTGTTCTTGGGATGAAGTCATTATGGAAGTGATGACACCAGGGAAGGCTGTTCATACTGAACGCAAAAGAAAAACAAAGACGAGTGAGAACAAGTTGCCCTGAGCTGGAAGGGACTTGGCCCAATGCTAACATTAATTGTTTTATTCTTAAGTACTATTATGTGCCGTCATGGCTACTGCCTAACACACATTTACATGAATGCAGGAAAATATACAAACTGACCAAACATAGCTGGATGACAAATAGGGTTTACTTAGCTAAATCAGCATACAACATTTATAGAAAGCACACTTTAGATTTTGACGATAAAGACTGTTGTGTTTGGACAAACAATACACACAAGGGAAGCTGTACGGATAATGGTTTGAGAAATAATTTCCTCATAAATATGTGCCCCCCCCCCCTTTCCACTCCCCCTGGTCATTTCCCAGAGATGAGAGTGTATTTTTTAATGCATCAAAATACTACATTAACAAAAAAGCACTCACTTAGCACAGACTCAGACCATTACAGGCAAGGGGAGGAAATGCATCACATGAGGCTGTGTCTGTGACCTCAAGCGCGGGTCAAGATGACCCCCACGGGGTCAATAAATCAAGATGTCACCTCCACTGTTGCCTTGGCCCCCACCTTGCCCACGCTGCCGAGGCAGCCACCGCCGCCACCGAGGCAGCTGACATGCGGAGCTGAGCTGGGCCCGGCATTCTTGCACTTCCCTTGCACTCGGGCCTGACCTCCCGCGCAAACAAACCGCCTGTCATCACCACGGCGACAGGTACGACAGCTCCGGCGGAATGTGAGGAGTGATCTCACCCAAATGTAACACTCTTCTCAACTCCTCTCTGGCCTCCTCTGCCACTCCCTACCGCTTGTCACTGTTTTTTTTTTATCTTTTCTTTTCTTACTATCTTTTCTCTTCTCTTTTCCGACTCAAAACATGCACTCTTACAGCATCTCTCAACAGCCCTTTTGTAACTGCTGAGACACTCCAAGTACTTTTCTCCTTTTCAAATCCACATTTTTATTTTTTTTAGAAATAAATATCTAGCGAATTGCTCCAATTACACACGAATAGCACAGGGAGCAGAGGCTCACGGGCAGGCTGGAGGATATTGCGTGCAGTGATAATGATGTCCTGTCTATGACAATTAAGACTCGTCTAAGCCCTCCTCCCTTCCATTAAGGCAAGAGCTTTCATTTAGAGCGTTCAGGCCACTAAATGAGAGCGCTTCCCCACTGCTGCGCATACATCTCGGAATCTAATGGCATTATCTAGAATTTGCCAACTTTAATACCTAGCAGGGATTACTTGAATTGACTCGCGGTTATTTGATCTTAACTAGAACATTTTTGAGTTCCTTTTATGCGAGTTCCGTTACTTGACTAATCAGAGTGCACCAGGGTCATCGGGAGAGAATGTGATCACCAGTATACCTTCTTAGTATTCATTAGACGAACAAATATCAGCTAGATTATACCATAAGCCGTAGAAATATACTCTTTCTTGAGTAAATTGCCTCAGTAATGGAGAGAAAAAATGACTAAAGACAGCTTCTTTTTTTGGATAAAAAATCTGTGAAATATGGGGCAGGATTCTCATGTTCGAAGAAAATCTGGGGAAATGACCATGGCTTCAGTCAGTGATCTAAAGTCCATTTGGAGTCATGAAGCAGGAAAATGTCTGTGTGATCAGGGGAATAACATGCGATTGATAATAGAAGGAAAAGCCCATAGATACAGCACAGACGTCTCTTCTCAGTGACCTTAAATACCTTATCTGCACCTTTCAAGCTAGGAGCCTATGTGATTGGCAGGTCAATTTGTGATGGTATCGGCCGATGTACTCTGCTCACTTAATGCTCTTTGCTCCAGATAAGTCTGCCTAATATGAAAACTGTCATAATTCATCCTCTTTTTGCTCCAGAAAAAAAAAAAAAAAAAAAAAAGGACATGGCAGAAGACTCATCAATCCCGCTTGGGCTGTCTAGGGATGGAAGGATGTGTCCCCCTGCCCTGGCACCTCTGTGTTCACACATTATGGAGATTATCCCACAACTATGCCGGCTTTGCAGCTTTGATTATTCCGGAGTCCCATTTCTTGTGGCCTCTTTTATGTCTCGTCCTGTAAAAAAAAAAAAAAAAAGAAAAAAAAAAGAAAAATGGAGGTAACCAGGACTGGGATGTGATGCCTAATCCTCCTTGTCCCCTCCTCACCATACATTTTTTTTTTCCCCACCAGTTCCCGAAATGACGTGACGCCTGGCCCTTACTCTCTCTCCCCTTCCTACTCTCTCTCTCTCTCTCTCTCTATCTCTCTCTGTCCATCACCTGGTTTCCTGTGCAAATTAACACGCTCAGTGGTGAACTGGCTTTCCAATTTAGGGGCCGAGGCAAGTGTGCAAATTAGCCATGTTTTTTAATTAAGCGCGTCGGCCAGGCACCGGCCGAGGGGCCACGGTGGGAGACGGGGCAGGTGCAAATTTATTCCTCCAGGAAGCCGCGGCCATGTCCGTCCTCCAGCAGAGCCCCATCCTCTCTCCTAATCAGCCCGCAGCTGGACGACTTTGCCAGCTTTGGCACCCTCACGCCGCGGCGCGCTGCTGAGTGTGGGCAAAAATTATTCCTCATTTGAGGGCCTTGTTTGTAACATTTCCATTAAAAAGTTGCTGCCGCCGCATGGGATGGCCCCGGCACTTGATTTTGTAATAATTATGCCCGACTGGACAGGAGCTCGCTGGGGCTCTCCAAGCCAATTACTCCTTACCCACACCCCCAGCCCAACAACACCACCACCACCACCACTACCACACCTCCGCCCGCACCACCCAACATCCACCATCCACAACCACCCTCACTGCCACTTCCAACCCATTCTCCTCTCTGCACATTTACTGGGTCATGTGCCTCTGTCTGTCAACCCTTCCCCTCACCTTCGTCTCCATGGGGTGAAATTACATGTGAGTTCCAGTCTGGAAATATTACACATTGTATGGAAGTACAGGAGTACAACACACCTCTGCATGCACTGCAGTACTTGATTTCATGAATATGTATTTAAGTAAAATTAGTAAAAGTATTGGCATGGCCCTATTGAAAATATGAATACATACTACAGCAAATGGGAAACTTGTGACCTTACAATAGTAAACGTTAACTAAGACATCACCCATGTGAGGCCTTGTGAGAGAGTAAAGGACGATGGAATATCATATTTATGTAACTTGCAAAAGATGATCTGTATCAACATAAAGTGGCAGTATAAAGCTCTATAAAGATCCTATGAGTGTGAGCTGATGTCTTTAGCACTGGATGTACACGGACGAGACTCAATGACATGTTTGTGAAGGCGACACTAGCAACCCCCCTCCCCCTCATCCACACCACCCCACCTCACTCCATTTCTCTCCCCCAGTGCTGACATCACATCACAGATAACGAGTTGTCTCTAATCAGACTGGCCAGCAGTTTGGGCTGCTTTGCATGCTGTTTGGAGTTTGGAAGCCACTAATTATGGCTCACGAGGAGGA
>JAODXP020000024.1:27469310-27481810 GCA_027497455.2 Sardinella longiceps | reverse complement strand
GTGTGTGTGTGTGTGTGTGTGAGTGTGAGTGTGAGTGTGTGTGTGTGTGTGCGTTTGAGTATGTGTGTATGTGTGTGTGTTTGAGTGTGTGTGTGTGTGCGTTTGAGTGTGTGTGTTTGAGCGTGTGTGTTTACAGTCAGAGAATCAGGGCATGCTGCTACCCATTCTCACCCTGTCACTCACACACTGAACTCTTTCCAGTACTCCGGCCTCACCATGAACAATGCCATCTCTGAAGCCCACTCAGTTCACATTCATCATCTGACAGCTGCTCGTTCTCAAGAATCTTCCCAATATTTATCCATACAAAACAAACAAACAAACAAACACATTACAGTACCTCAGATGCTGTTGGTGAAGTGTGTATAATAGCACTGAGAAAAAGTGAAGAATTTCAAGGCTCGGCAGACGCTATCTCAGTAAGCGACTCATATCAGCTAATGGATTAGGCATGTTAGTGTTTATTGATTCAGAAGAAAGAAAAAAAATCCATTACCTTGCATTTTAATTGACAGCAATTAATGCCTCACTGGCAATACTTCAACAGGGTGACAACACAATTAGGGCAGAGTCAATTTCTGCATCTGCATACAGTACTCCATCAATGCATGTTTCAAAACACCATACATACATCTGTTTTTTATTATTTTTTATTATATTTTACCACATATGCACAGTAGAGAGCTAATGGACCAAATATTGTTATTATTACCTCCGCCAAGGAGGTTATGTTTTCGGTCGCGTTGGTTTGTCTGTTTGTTTGTCTGTCTGTCTGTCAGCAGGATAACTCGAAAAGTACTGCACAGATTTGGATGAAATCTTCGGACAATGTGTATATTGGGACAAGCAAGAACTGAGTCGATTTTGGTGGCAATCGGTGATCCAGAACATGATCTGGAATTAATATTGTGTCTGTGACAATAATGCCTTGGCGGAGGTCTGCGCTCTCTGAGCGTTTTTCTAGTTCAAACTTTTTTCGGTTTCTTAGAATTCATATTTCTTTGAATTCACAATGACAACAGAGGGACTCTGAGAAAACTGTTAACATCGCCATAAAAATGAAAAACAGTTTGCTCTCAGCGCTCTGTTAATTCTCTTTATTCTTACAAAGCATTTCAGACGCACCTGGGTTTGATGTATCATCGGTGTGAGTGAAAGAACATCATCCGACCTGACGTGGCTAATTTGGAAAAGGAGTCTTTTGTTAAGGCCACTGTCAGAATGGCGCTGGCTGTGTCCTGCGTCTAAAGAATCAGCAGGTATTGACTTTGTGAAATCCTCATTAACTGGTCCCACAACTCATGGCTAAACAACAGCGAGGCTGTTGGCACACATGCCATTGCATCAAAGCTCGCTTCAGCCTGTGCATGGACCCTTCTAATGGATCCATCCATCACAGTGGCCTTTTAGAAAAGGATCTGATGGAGCAGTGTGTGTGTGTGCGTTCCTCTGTGTGTGTGTGTGTGTGTGTGTGTTCCTCTGTGTGTGTGTTCCTCTGTGTGTGTGTGTGTGTGTGTGTGTGTGCGTTCTGTCTGTGTGTGTGTGTGTGTGTGTGTGTGTGTGTGTGTGACCTTAGCCATTGTGGCCAGACACCTGCCCAAAGGCACCCTGCGTGACAGATGAGTCCGTGACTCCAAGGTGTTTCTGAAAGTCTATTGTGTCTCTTTGTTTCACCCCAAACACCCTGTCCACTGGCTTTTTTTCACTCTCTAAGGAGACAATGGAACCAAGGGTGACACACAGGCTGAATAGCATGGAGCGAGAAAAGTGAAAAAAAAAGGAAACTTCTATCAACAACCTTTCCCCTACTCCATCAAAGACAGAAAGGGAAGATAGGGAGACTCGAGGCAAAATTGGGGGGATAGAAGACAACTAGGATCGACTTCCAACTAATTTCCTATCTCCACAAACTTCCACAGCCTTACACAAGCTCAACTTTCAGTGAGTGTGAGCGCTTGTGTGTTTGTGAGTCTGTGTGTGTGTGTGTGTGTGTGTGTGTGTGTGTGTGTGTGTGTGTGTGTGTGTGTGTGTGTGTGTGTGTGTGTGTGTGTGTGTGTGTGTGTGTGTGTGTGTGTTTTTGTGTCTCCATCTGATTTCATGTGGATGTTATGTGTGTTGTCACACCTGCTCTCGTTGGTGTGCCACGCTGGCTGTCAGTGCAGATTAGAGACAGGGGCTGAGCTGAGACAGCCTTCGTACTGTATCAATATTGTGACGGCTGAGGAGTCACACTCCCTCACATCTCCTTCAAGTGCAAAGACAATTGAAAAGACGAGCGACACAAGTCTGACACCCCAGTCACTTCAAGGAATCCCTTTCAAGAACAAATAATAAAAAAAAACCCCAGACTGACAAAGCCAAAGCCACGCCTGAATAAAAGTAAATAGTATCAAACAACAGGGGTATTTCCTCTTTCTAAGATGGAAAATTCTCAAATGTTCCGGTGCGACAAAGAAAGAGGCGTTGCACATAGACTGGACAGCACTGGACATCCAAAATCCAAAGTATTGCTTTACATGTTTCTAAGAATATTAGTATTTAAGCAGAAAGCTAAAACTAAGCAGTGGGAACAAGGAGGCTCAGTCTTGGTTTCAATTTTCTCGCCCCCATTACTTAGCTTTTCGTCTAGAAATGTAGACGCACCTAGCGGCAGCTAGTTAGCTTTAGCTTGCTTTTCGGTCTGTGTTGTACCAGTTTTCTTGTTGTTTTAGGTGACCTTGAACAAGAGGACAATGGGTTGAAATGGGCCAGAATTTTTTATCTATTCCTGTAACGTCTACATTTTCTTGACAGGTACAGTCTCCTCTAAAGTAGCATAAGTAATTGTTAACTAATCTGTCATCTCATCAATTTCTGTGAAACATTTCTTGTAAAGAATGTTTACTTTTTGTACTTAAATAACTTTCAGACACAAATTCTTCTACTACTTCAATATTCAATATTCAGTAAGTATTTGCTATTTGTGTGTTTTTTTTTATTATTATTCATTCACTTCAGACAATCCAAAATTCATTGCTTTTTGTCCAGCAGAGAAACATCACAGGAAAAAAACTGTAAATAAACACAATGATTAAGAACATGCCAATCATTTCACAGTTCCAACAGCGGAGAGTGGCATGACTTTTTGACAGCAGCCTGCTGGAAGGAGCCATCTCCCCTCTCTGATTTCCGCCTGGCCCCCCTCCCGTTTCTCCTGACGGCTCCTATTTTCAAAATGACCAACCCACTGCTTCTTCTCCAGAGGTACGCTCTTATTTTGACATTTAATTTGGCCCTGCTGCTTTTGAAGCCCCTGGTAGCTATGACCTGTGGTCCCTGTGCCCTGTTGAAGGCCAGCTTAGCCACAGAGCAACGTGGGGACGAGGGGGCCATTGTTTGTCTGGCCACTTAAGACCTCTTCCAACACTCCTAAAGGTCCAGACAATAACAACAGAGATGGAAAGGGGAACCGAGATTGAGGGGGAAAAAAGCGCCCTCATGTCTTAAACCCTGGGGTGATTACTAGATCAGCATGCCTTTGTACAATTACCATCACTTTGAATTTTAAATCGCCGTTTAAAGGGTAGTAGAGCATCCTGGAAAATTAGACTGGAGCCTAATTAGCACACTCCAACATGACAACGGCGGAGGTTTGAGCCTGACTGAGCTGACTAGTCAAGCAAAAGGAAGTGACTGAAGGACTGGAGAACCCTGCTACGACAGACCCCCTCTCTTCATCTCACAAAAAGATACACACACAATCAGGCCGCACACACACACACGCACACACACACACACACACACACACGCACCATATGAAGATGGATAGAGAGCGACACAGGCACAGTAGCGTTTCCTATTCTTTTACTTGCCAGCACACATCATTCCACTTCCAAAGCAAGTCCATTTCAGCAATGCAAATAGTATGGAAGAACTAACAAACCTTTTTATACTTTCAAAATGTAAAAATGGGCAAATTTGTGCATGGATCCAATTCAGCTAACACATTATTGTAGACTCAAAGGCTGAACAAAATGCTCAATTACATAACTAGAACACGCCGGCAGCAGGCGGGAAGGTTTTCTACTATCTAATAATGGCAATCAGAGTCTTAACAAAATAAAAAGAGGTCACATGTCTGTGTCACTCCACACTTCTTCCAGTCAACCTGGCAGGAGAAGTGGAGTCGGGAGGGTGACCTTTGACCTTCCATGGCTAAATGAACTGTGCCCCCAGTTGGGTGTTGTGCCAAATGTCAGGAACAGGGCTCTAATCCTGTCTCATTCTGTCTGACTGGCTTCGGCCGTCCTGGCAGTCAGTCGGTGGGCACTAGCGCACCGCATGCTGAGAGACCACCACCTGCTAACCACTAACAATCTAATGCAACCAGGCATTTCCCTCTGACAGTTTGCCTCATAGCTACATTGCAATAGCATGTATAATATAGACGTGAAATAGTTTACCAGATGGATATGTAGCCTGTTTCCCTCTATGAAAGACATGTAACAGTTTACTACATAGATGCAGTAGCATGTTTTCACACAAGGTAAATTATTAGCTATATATTGATGTAGCAATAGCATGTTTTCCTACAAGACAGAAGTGAAACAGTAAGCCACATGGATATACTCTGCTGTATAGCGATAATGTTACTCAATGAAAATCCATTAGACCCCAGCGGAATTGGATTAAAGTGGCGGTGTGCTGTGCTGTCCAAGGCTAGGACACATGATAGCAAAACAATTCATTTCGTGAGGATGTGAATTTGACCTTGGCATTACCAGTACCTCACTCAATCACTGTACAATGGGTGTAATTTCAGGTAACGGAATCTGACTAGGCAGATGTAATTGAGGTGAGGTCCAAGAGCGTCCGGGGCCGTGGGGAGACCTTGGGGCTGGCCGTGTGCTCAGACGGATGGGGAAGTCCACCTCAACACAGGCACCAGCTTCAAGGTCCCAGCCTCCACCATCAGAGGCAAAAACCACCCGCCGGGAATATTTGTCCTGGACATCAACTCATCCCCCCTGTCTGCCTTGGAAAACTCCCAAAAGAGAGCAGGTAAAAAAAAAGAAAAAACAGATTTTTTTTTTCCTTTTTTCAAAAAATGAAGAAAAAAATAGTCATATGAATGAAACACTGCTCTTTGAAAAGCTCGTAATCGACAGACACTAATAACTTTGTGCTTTATAGCTATGTATTTTGGAGCGGTAATAAATGATGTGTAAGGAAATGGGATTTAGTCCAATTTGGTGGTTTACGATCAATATGAGAATGGGCAAGTCAAGGGCCTGGATAACGCCTCAGAGACAGCAGAACCACATCCATCCTTCTTCATTATGCCTTGACAATGGACCGGGCCTAATTCAATTTGGGCAAAATGTGAAAGACAGAAAATTTGACCATGGCTCAGTCCTTGATTGTTGCCTCGGATTTAATTAACCCAAATGACTTTATTGTAGTTGATGACAAAGAGAGACTGCGAGGGGCTCATTGCTGGGGATGTGGATTCTGTTGATCTCTCTCTGCACCTCTCAGTCATTGACTTGGATAGAAAGCAGAGAAGGCCTTCCAGGAAGCTACGCTGAAACCAAAGCACACAGAAGTTAAGTTTTAACCAGGTTTATTAGCTTTTAGGCAAAGTTTTTTGAACAGGACCAATATATTGCATGCCTACCGTCCTCCTGCTTTCGCTGTAAAACATAGAAAGAGAAATTTCATGTGGCTTAATTAAGGCTGCCATGGTAAAAGCACTGAAGAAAATGTATGTAATTGTATCGAAATAAACCAGTCTGAATTGGTGGTGTGCTGATACCTAAGCAATGGCGTCAGGAGGCTGTTAAACAAAATATTACATCCATTGCATCCAATATGATATCAATTACATCCATGCAATGAGAAGCATTTTTATTACCTTTAAATTGAACATGAATTCCCTTGGAAAAAAATAGGCATTCTCCCATCCCAAAGTCATGTTCAACCGAAGGGGGTGAAAAAAAAGATATGAAATTAAACCGATAATTCAATGTACCACATTATACAACCCACTTTAGTCCTACCCCATTCTAGCCACTGACATAAATACCATTCAGTTCTCTAAGGTCTTTCTTTACAGCAGTCTTCTCATGTGGCTTTCTCCCTCATCTAAAATGACATGATCTTTTTTTTTCAACCCGCTGACACACGTTGTAATTGACAAAGCCCGGGTACACGTGGGGTAAAAAGCACATTGAAAAGGCTGCCTCCAGGAGAGAGAGCCCCCATAAATTCATTCAGAAAGCAAAGCCCTCAACAAAACTTTCCATGCCAATTATTTGGAGCCTTGTAAACGATAACTTTGTGGCCAGTCAAGCGTAAAACAAGAAGATGAAGATGAGTCTCGCTCTCACATCATTTCCTTCCGTTTAATTGACAAGCTCTCAGTCCGCTGTTAAATTTAGAAGATTACAAATATGAGCCGAGGCTGGAGCACTCACAATCCACCCGCCATAATCACATGCAGAACTGGTCACAAATTAATCTGCATATTTTAATAAGGAGAGAGTTAACAGAGAAGGTGTGTGCAGACATTTAGCGGATTATCATACACCGTCCCCAGTGAGAAGAAATTGAATAAATATCTTTAGAATAAATGCAAAGGACTACACTATGATAGCAGGAAGGCTTTGCTCCATTTGTGTTTTCTCACTCTCTCTCCATCTTCTCTCTCTCTCTCTCTCTCTCTCTCTCTCTCTCTCTCTCTCTCTCTCTCTCTCACTTTCTTTGATGAGCTGGTGTTTGCTTAGTGGGTGTAAGTCTAGTCCACCGCTCTTGGTCTCTCATCTATTCTTGGGCCGATTAACAGTCCAGGCACTTATCGGAGGGAAGAAAGCTATAATTTTTTCAAGCTTCTAATGCTCACAGTTGCTCATTTTCTTTCCTCTGAGTAATCTTAGCCATTACTTTCTTTCTAGCATTGGGGTAGAATTCCAAATGCGATGGCTTTATGAAGAATTAAAGTTGCTTTAGCGAGCGGAGCCAAGTCTCGCCAAGCGAGGAGATGAACACGTGAAGTACTTCTATACAACTTGCAGAAGTAGTCTTGCATTTTTAAAGAAAGTTAATTCCAAACTTATAAGCTTTTGCAAGAACTTTCCAGAAAACCATAGGCACCGCAAGCCGCTATCGCATCAATCCCACCGCTGCAGGTTTTTTCGTGAAATCCTGGCTGTCAAGGAACTAGTGACACGCTCCCCTCTGAAAGCAGTGGATCACGACCACATAAAAACACCATTGTGTGGTGAGATGCCTTTATGATGTCTTCTTTGTGACTAACGTTTCATTAAAGAGCAGTTAGCACAGCGGGGAAGCCGTTCAGTGTAGCATCTTCACACAGGGTTGGGGGAGCACCTCTAGTGCTCTTTAAACACAGCCCAAGACTGCTATTATGGCACAATTACAGCCTCTGAAGGGAGGACCAGGGGCCTGGGTCACCAGTTGTTGTGTACAAAAAGCTTGGTGAACTAATGAAGAACCTCTCTCGCACGTAACCCCGAAACAAAATCAAAAAAGCCAATGAAACCCGTGGTGGAACATGCTGAGGGCTAATGCAGATGTCCCATCCACTCGTCTTTGATAGACACTCGGAAAATTACAAGGTCTCGTCACCGCTGAAAGTGAAACAGCACTCAACAGCACTAAACAGAGGAACAAAGACGTATAAATTGTTTTCTTTTACACCTCTCTCTCTCTCTCTCTCTCTCTGGAGTGGTGAGTGATACAGCCCCATTATAGTTTAAAGGGTCACTTTTAGCGTTAGCAGGTACCGCTCGCCGGAGTTTACAACGTGTATCATTAGGGCTCTCCATATATGGAGTCTGTGGAAAAGAGGATGGGATAAAAACGAATCCTTGCTGCTTATATGCTGCTTTGTGACAAACCTGTGAGCCTTGTAATCACTGTAACCTTTACATACTGCAACACATTCCCTAATTGGCGCCCTGTATAACAAAATTCATGTCCTTCAGCAAAAAACAGAGCCAAAAGGAACTCTCTCTCTCTCTCTCTCTCTCTCTCTCTCTCTCTCTCTCTCTCTCTCTCTCTCTCTCCCTTGTTCTCTTTCTCTTGCTTGATTATTGTCTTTCACTACAACAGAAGCTATGGCTCAGGTTGAAATGCAGAGCTTTCTGCTTTTTGCTGTTGCTCTAACGAGGCTGAAGAGGGCGGGAAAAAAAAGGCCTCTCTGAAAATAGCCCACTGATAGTAAAAAGCCTGAATAACACCAGGAGCAGAAGTGATTTGTCAGTGGCCTCTCCCGTCACTCTCCCATCCCCTGCAAGTGAGATAGAGAGTGAAACCTCTTGCACACGTGCTGATTGACAGACCCCAGTCGTGTCTTGTGAGCTTTTGGGAGGGGAATTGCTGGTGGGAAGATAAGGGAAAAGCAGGGAGAGGGGGGGGGGGAGTTTGAAGCGTGGCCTAAACAGAGGTAAGGGTCACCGGGAGGTCTCGGCCTTCCTGATGCTATCCGTGTCCATTCCTGGGTTCACTTCCACCTTAACACCTGTCCTTGGGTGACCCCCTGACCCTTCTCTGAACCCTGAGCGTTTTTAGTATTCTCTGCATGGCTCTGATCTTCTTTGAACAAAATGCAAAATGCAAAAAAAAAAACACAACGGCATATCACAAGCCTGCTGAGATTCAGCGGTTTCAACTGACGACACAAGAGCCATTTGGTTGCAGGCAGACTCGTTTCCATGTGATTGATGGTACATGGCTTATAAAATTTGACTTTGTTTGCATTTTTTTCAATCCTCAAGAGCTCATAGACTCCCACTAAGATCCTCCAAATCTGGATCCATTTGTATACACAAAACTCAACTGAGCGGCAAGATGAACAGTGCGACTGCATTCAAACGATCTGTAAAATACAGTTCAGCATTCAGTTAGCTAATCGCATAGTAGTATCCATCTCCTGAAGTAGGCACACGGGGACAAGGAATTCTTTAATCTCATCAACTTGCATGAAGGAACCAGATTGCAAATGTGTGCCTGGGATTTAAATTCCCTTTACTTTTATCTCTCTCAATCTCATTATTTGGTTTTATACAAAAGCTCGTGGTAGCGTGGGGGTCTGGAGTGAGGCAGGGGGTCCATTATAGGCTGCTTGCACTGAAAGAACCTTTCCTTTAAACCCACAAACATATGTAGTCTGGTCTTACCTTCTATTTTCAGCAGTGCTGCGAAGATAGGGGAATTAATAACAGTAAGAACTGTTTAGTAATATCATTATCTCAGCATTGCTTAGAAAAGAGGTTGGGGGGGGGGGGGGGGGGGGTCTCCCCTGATTTACCATTTCCAAGACAATGTAATCTGATTAGAGATTACATTACTACCACTCCTAACAAGAGATGGTGTGGATTAAAAAAAAAGGAAACAATATATTTACTGAAATACTCTTGGAGAATCTTCTGCCTTTTGGAGACATCTACGCCAAGCAATCGACCGGGGGGACACAAGACCCATCGCTTAGTTACCAGCATAATAACATCAGAGGGATGAGTAGAAAAGAGTATCTCCATGAGGCAAACACCCCCCCCCCCTTCTCAATGTGTCTGTCTTTCCTTCCATGACCTGACCCCCCTGCCAGCATCACCTTATTTCTCCCTCCTCTTCAGCACGCCATCACACACATTTATCCTCCATAGAAGGGCCAAGAGGGGAGGAGAAGGGGATGAAAAAAAGAAAAAAAAAGAAAAAAGCAAACCTAAGTGAAGAGGCACTGTGAAAGGGTTTGTAAAGGCAGCTTGGCGCGCTCCTGGGGTTGGAGGAGGGTTGGAGGGTGGTGTGGTTGAGGGTGGTGTGGTGTGGTGTGGTGTGGTGCTGTGCAGGGGGAGAGGTCAAGCAAGCTTTGCTGTTGTCAGCTGGGGGCACTGTAGGGAGCTGATAGGATTTACTCTGTCCCTGGGAAGATTGTCTGCCGTGTCTCCTAGGCCATTAGAGTTGGGAGTCCGAGCCAGCTCGGGCCACATTAACACTGTGATATTACATCAAATCCGTGTCACAGCGCCTCCACACCTCTCTGTTCGCTGGCGTTCCTCGAGGTCACGGGTAGAAAGGTCCGTCTTTGTGGCCCAAGGTTTTGGCCGACAGGCTCTCCCCTGGATTGTGTAGAGCTGACCTGGAATCCTTAAAGGTGTGGGGTGGGTTAAAAATAAGCAAGCAGGTTAAATGGTAAACAAGATTCCCCCTGCGCTTCATCCGTTTGTATAGCAATCCTAGGGATAAGCACCGCAGACTTGTGGATGTTTGTTGTGTGAGTGTGATGCAAGTGTCAACCTGTAAAAACAAAGTGAGTGGACTTATGTAAGCAAGTGTGCTTCAGAATTAACTGGATAGCGAAGCACAGTGTAGGCATTTACAGGGAAGATGATAAAAAAAATGTGGCTTAAATTAAAGAGATTACTCAAATGTTCATCCTTTTTTTTTTTTTTTTTTTTTTTTTAAAAGGATCTCCACACAATAGCACAGAAATACCACAAGGAATGTTCTAGAGAATGGAAGACAAGGATGTTGCCTAATCGACCTCTTAAAGAGAATGGGTTAAAAAAAGACAGAGTGAAGACTATGCTATTATCACAATCACTGAGCGGAATAATAGGACAACAGAAAGCCTGATGGTGCCACTGCCGGGTCTGGTTAGAGACAGAGCCACAGAAAAGGGTTGCTAATCGACAAAGCTCCCCCAATCTTGACTATTGACCCTGAACGACCATTTTCCTCATCCCTGTGTGCACTCCTTTAAGAGCAAACTCAGCAGAGCCATTTAACACTTGTACCCGTTTTTTAATCGGCATTTTAAGTAGCTTCCATCTTCACTTTATTATCTACCTTTATGCTGTATTTAATCCAAAACATTTTTTTTTCTTTTTAATGTCAATGAATCTAAAATACTTTAGTCATGTATTACCAAATGATGTGTTTAGCAAGATCAAGTATTAACAATCGAAACGATATTTAAAAAAAGATATGAAAAGACATTAATATTTGTGTTCAATTTCTGTATTTACCTCTTGGACACATCTTCTGAGGACAACAGTGGGAGGTGGTGGTTTCTGGAATATTCCTTTATCCCTTTTGTTCCTCCTCGCAAAGTGGACTTGGTTAGATCTTAGCCACCTGTGAAAAACTATTTTGGACCAGCATATCCCTTATGGGTTTCAAGGGTTTGTGTGATGAATGAAGTCTTTGAAAGAGTCCTGAAATTACACCAAACACAATGGAGATTCTATATCAGGACCACATCATTTTAGTGGGCGTTAGCTGCATGACTTCTCCAGAATCTGACAATGAACTCAAATGAAAGATAAGTAGCATGGCATGTAAAAGATAGCTGAGTGTATTTTTAATCAAATTTGACAAACCCTTAGGAGGATGTGAGATGACTGGAGGAAATGGACCACCTACTTTAAATCACATTCTTTTGATTGGGGGTCTCTTTCACACCAAATAGGAAGACCGTGTATTGAAAATATAAAACTGCACTGAGAACGGCAAAACTTGAGTCTTCAGCCCATTTTTAGGTCCATGGAGAGACAAAGAGCTAGAGAAAGAGAGAGAGAGAGAGAGAGAGAGAGAGAGAGAGAGAGAGAGAGCGAGAAGCGTTGGCCAGCAGGGAGTGCTGAGTAGAGATTCTGTAGATTTACAGTACGTCTGTCCATTCCCTTGCGCTGCTGTTAATTACTGCAGGAGAACATTGAAGTGAACCCTGGCAGTAGGCCATTTGTGTGGTGCAGGGATGCTTGAATGAAACAGTGTTATTATATAAATATCTCTACACTTTTGACTCCAGGAACAGACTTCCTGAGGTGTAGTCATTGAGGGACTTGATTTACAGTAACTGGACAGGCCTTCTTTTAAAATCTCTCTCTCTCTCTCTCTCTCTCTCTCTCTCTCTCTCTCTCTCTCTCTCTCTCTCTCTCTCTCTCTCTCTCTCTCTCTCTCTCTCTCTCTCTCTCTCTCTCTCTCTTTCTTTATCTCTGTCTCTCTTACCCCCGCCCTCACATGTTCCCAGACTCCAGAAAGGATGTATCATTCTTTTCCTGGTTTCACCACTTGTGTCCTTGACCTCCTGGGTCCTTTAATTAGTTCACAGGAAGAGATGTGAACAATATAATGCATTCACACACGTAACTATAGTGTTGAATGCTAACAGATTTATGCATTGTAGTATAATTCTTTTATACCGATTTTATTTTTGTAATTATGGCAACGCAAGATTCTGCATCTATATCAGTATGTTCCACATGGTGCTGAGCCTGTAGCACATCTCATCTCCAAACCTTCCCAGACAATTAGACTCCAAAGGAGATATAATAACACATTTCATTGAAAAGACAAGCCATCTCAGCAGAGGAACAGGCAGAGGAGTAGATATTGGTATAAAAGGAGTATAAGACAAAGAAATGCCTGTTGGGCAAAGTGATCATGCTGGTATCCGCAGCTCTTTAAGTGTGTGATGCTCTCACACCCTGCAATTACTA
>JAODXP020000024.1:27424310-27464310 GCA_027497455.2 Sardinella longiceps | reverse complement strand
AATATTCAGAGAGAGAGCCACCCATCTGGAAGAATAAGCACAGCTCCCTTGTGTGCCTTTCCAAATCTATTCCTCACAGTTGCACTGTACTGGTCAAACAAATTAAATTACTGCAGCAGTATGTAAGTAATTTTATGTAAATTACAGTGTTAATGTTCTGCATCGCGCTGCCGGCAACGGGCTGGTTTTTTGTTCTGGTGTTTCCTTTCCTCCATCACAGCAGTCACCATCGGTAATGAACACGTACGTTTTAGAAGACTAGTCAAAAACCACCCCCCCACCACCACCACACACACACACACACACACACACACACACACACACACACACACACACACTAACACTCTCACACATTTCTCTCTTCTCTGTATAAGCTAATAAGTATTCACTCTATCTGACTGTTTAGCTTGGGGGCTAACACAGTTGTGGGACTTTATAATAGCAGGCAGGAGGATATTTAAGATGCACATTCTCAGTAATGTCAGTCCCGATATTTCCACTCCGGAGCAGGATATTATTGTTGGTTTGTGGCATGCCCAATCCCAAGTCGGTTCTCTGGTGACCACCAACGCTCGGCTCGACTCAGCAGGGAATACACACGCGCAGCCGACACCAGCCTGTCTGCCCTCCAGAAATTATACAAATGCAGTGTGGATCACATCTACGAATGTTGTCTATGTGCATTTCTCTGGTTTAGATAAAATAGCAATACATCAGCTCATATCAGATATTCTGGAACTGGAGTTACTGTGCACAGATAAATTCACTTAATATCGACTCCTGAGCACAATTTTGTGAAAAATGTTCTGAGATTTCACAAATAACATACATCTCAATGCACACTGTAGGTTCTCTTGCATAGGGTCTATGCGTAGTTCTCTGGGTGATGCTGGCTGCAGTGGGCTTTGCCCACAGCAAGGTGTCTTCCTATCCCACGGTGAATTCCCTGTGCCCACTGTTCCCGGTCGCCCGTGAAAGAACTCGCCACGATTTATGACGACACGAGAGCCAGAGATTTACACCTGGTTTTTCTTGCAGTAATCTCTAAAATTAAGAAGTGTATCCTTGCATTTCATTAAATCTTGGTTAATGAGATTACTGTCTCTCCCCAATGAGGTGTGATGATGGAGTGGCCCGTGCCACAGAGCATAAATTAACTTGGTAGGGTTAAATGCTGGAACTAACTCATGTCTCAACACAGGCCCCTCGTCGGGGCCAAAATTAGCCGACAAAAATACCAAATCAGATCTGTCTTGATTTTACTGCCCTAACATAGAGGTATTCTTTCAGTAACAAGTATTAGTTAGAAGGATTACATTATATCTCTTTACATTTTATTTTATTTTTTTTAAGAAAATGTCAGGAGGTATATTTCATCTCACACTGATAGATTACTGATAGATTTAGAGAGAGAAAGAGAGAAATAGGCAGCATTATCAAAATAAAAAAATAAGGAAAACCAATATTGGAATAAAGTAGTGAGCATATATGCTAAACACATAGCTGTGAGGCTGGTACTGTCTCCTCAATCGTAAAAAAAAAGCCCCCACAGAGCTATTTAGAAAAGACCACAGGATTAATAAAAGCGGTGATAAAAAAAGAGGGTGTCAAGCTTGTCGAGCAGTAGCAGTTAATTACAAGAGGGGCCAAACAGCAAAGAAGGCAACTCTTTTTCTTTTCCCATCAGATAGTCACTTTTCTTTTTCTTTGGGGGGAAAGAGCTGGCAGAGGAGAATAGCCATGGTGATAATGGGTTTGATACATACTCTGCCAAAAAATGATATCACGGTAATGAGGTGGCTTGGAGGGCTCATGCATTTTGTAAGAGGCATTTCCAATGTATTAGTATAATTACCAGTGATGAGAAAACTAACTGAATTTCCTCTCACGAGTTCATTTGAGCTTGGTGAAATTACACCACACACACACACACACACACACACACACACACACACACTCACTCACTCACACACACACACACACACACACACACACACACACACACACACACACACACACACACTCACAAGAAAAAGACAGTGCAAGAGAGAGAGAATTATGGAGACTTCCAGAGAGAGTTCATGCCTGATTTGATCATAGTTGCTAATTGGATGATCATTTTCATAAAGCCTTTCAAACGTCTGACAGTTTCTGTCCTCCATTTCTTTCTTTCTCTCCCTCTCCCTCTTTCTCTCTCATTCTCTTTCCTCACTATTCTAAGCAAGTGAAACCCAGCATTGCGTTAGTGAGACTTGAGCCGGGAAAAAAAAAAAAAAAAAAAAAAAATCCTCCACGTTTTCAGCCAAAGTGTCCACAGGTGTAGTAGTGGCTCATTTTCAAGCCCCGCCGCTGCTGCTGCTGTCCTCGTAATTAGTAGTTTTCCCCCTCAAGCCGTAACGAGAGGGCCCTAACGAGAGAGGCTTTTCTCCCAATAATCATCTGAATGGGTACCTGCAGGGTGGGATGGCGCCGCTCTTCCTCATCTTGTCAGCCCAAACTGTGTGGTGCTGGGGCTTAATGAAGCCGAAAACAAGGCTGTGGGTGAGCACACCAGCTTTGTGTGTGTGTGTGTGTGTGTGTGTGTGTGTGTGTGTGTGTGTGTGTGTGTGTGTGTGTGTGACATGTGTGTGCTGGGGAGAGCATGTTGCAGTGTCTGTGTGTGTGTGTATGTGTGTGTGTCTTGAGAGGTAATCTGTAGCTGCAGTGTGTGTGTGTGTGTGTGTGTGTGTGTGTGTGTGTGTGTGTGTAAAAGTGTCTAGGGGGGTAATCTGCAGCTATAATGTGTGAGTGTGGGCGTGCGCATGCCGGGGTGTGTGAGTGGCAATGTGTCGACAGTAACAGTAGTGTGTGTGTGTGTGTGTGTGTGTGTGTGTGTGTGTGTGTGTGTGCATATATGTGTGTACTAGTATCAAACAACCCATAACATGGGTCAATTGGTGGTATGGGGGCGAGTGTTAAAGCTCGGGGCAACAGTAGGTGCCTGCAGATCAATCCATTCATCATCATACGTGTCCCTAACCACAGGGAGCTGTGAATCTTGTGTTTCTGTGTGCCCCTCATACAGCTGTGTGTGTGTGTGTGTGTGTGCGCGTGCGCGTGTGTGCGTGCGTGTGTGTGTGTGAGGTGGAGTGACCGGTCAGCAGATGGTCACACTTCAGTCACACCTTCCTCTCGGAGTCGGTAATGAGCGAGGCGAACGGGGAGCACTCAGTGTGACAAAAATCACACCGCACTCTCACACTTGCCCTCGTGCCTCTCCCACACAACCACACCCGAATATCCCTGACCGACCGCACATCACACACAACCCAGCGCACATACAGTACACCCAACCCAGCACACACACACACACACACACACACACGCACGCACGCACACACACACACACACATGAAACCAGGACCTCACTGAGCAGACTGAGCCTGCATTTATTTCATTACAGAGGGAAGAACCAGACTGAGAGAAATTACAGTAAAAATACACACTACTAGGCTTGTAACCCTGGCAACAATCATACAGTATGTCATCAAAACTGAGATTCCCATGACGACGCTTTTCTACCTGTGGAGTGTCACTCTATCTACACTTCATCTCACCTGACGTGACACACACAGACACTTTAAAGGAAAACTTTAATGTATGGCATGTAAGATCATTCAGTATGTATAGTAGTAGTATAGCTGTATAGTATAGAAGTTTGGTATGATATATAAGATCAATTTAAAGTATATGGGCTGTAGTTTGTTCTAACCTGAATCTGGTTTAAAATTCAATAAAGAGCTGTATTGTTAGAGTGCTGTACTCTATGTCTGATGAGAAAACAGCATACCAGGGCTACCTCCAGGATGACATGGACATGCAGGCAGGGTGGGGGTGGGGGTTGGTGGGGGATGTCAGGGTTGTTAAGGAGATGAGGAGATGCAGGATTTGGGGTTGGGATGGAGGATGGGGGATGGGATATAGTGGGGTGGGGTGGATTGGGGAGGGGGGGGGCATGGAGAACAGCACAGATGCGCAGGAGGGCCCCAGGCGAGACAGTCATTACGGCGCAAACTGCTCCGCCGCTTACTCAGGGAGAAGGGCTCGTGATGGAGGAGTGTCACTGATAGCCCAGGAAGCGGTGGAACATCTGGACGCGTCCCCAACGTGGGGGCTTCCTTGCCAGCTTTACCCCCCACCCCCACCTCCTTCTAACATACATATAGAGGGGCTGGGTTTGGTAGGAAATAGAAGCAGGCTAACCAAATTATGCATGTGGTTGGATTAAGCTCTTAAAGTAAACATCGGATATCACCAGTTACAATGGGGAAGGCTACAGAATGCACGCCGCTGTCTTTTTCTTTCCCGCAGCCCTATCATTTCACTGCAGCAGGTTATTTTGCTAAGCGGCGAACCCGCCACTTTAGCTTCTCGTGCACCTTAGCAATGACAGTAATGAGCGTCGGAGACAGCGCACCTGATAGAGGCTGATCGGTGCACCTCCTTGATGAACGAAGAGAGAACTAAAGGCCTCATTTGGGCTACAGCATCATCATCAGAGGCCCAGCCCTCCACTGAAGTAGACATTTTAGCAAGGTAGCATTAGAAACAATGAGAGAAATAAAATGTCTTTTCAGTGATTCATGCTGTTAGAGGATTATCCAATGGGTCTTAAGTGACCTCCTCCTCCTCATGTTCATTCCCCTATCTCTCTGCACATGACAGAGCCTTTACTTATTGTGTCAACACTAAACAAAATGATCCGAGACGGAGACAAATAAATCCACCCTGGTTGAAAATAAACTTTACATCCCAATAAATTCACCTGAAGCACCGAGCGCTGATCACATCAGATCTTTCTTTTTCTTTTTCTTTTTTCTTTTTTTTTGCAGAATATGAGCAATAAAGCAAACAATTATGTATAAACGGTCTCTCGCTACATTAGTGGTTATTACAGGTTATGGGGTAGAGAGTTAAAAAAAAAAACACTGAGTGCCAAGTATCGACCATCTGGCTACTGCCCAAGCTAGCACACCACAGAACAATTGCATTCATTAGGTTAATTTATCATGGTGGTAAGCTCAATTTACCTTTGCCTCAGTGAGACGCACTCATTAAGATTCTGCCTGGTTTTTTACCTCAGGCCCACTTGTAATCTTTCACACATGGTTCACACTTAGGAGCAGATAGCGAACACTCCAGGGTTATCGGCCCGACCTAGAACTGGTTAAAGAAAGGAAGCAGGGGAAAAAGAGGGGATTACAGAGGCAAATGACACCGAATGAAGGATCTTTAAAAAATGCCGGTGGAAAGAAAAGAGGTGGTGGAGGTGGAGAAGAGAGGAGGAAGGAGGGGTTGGGGCCGAGGCGGTTGGGGAGAAGAGTGTTCTGCTCTGCCTTGGTCCTCCTGCTTGTCCCGGCTTAATGGTGTGGTGGTTGTGGGGGCCACGCTGGAAGGCACGTGACTAAATGTATTCTGATAACTGAACAGCAGATGTCTCGCACGGAGCCCCTTTGTTGGCTGAACAGCAGGAACCTGCACTTCTGTGGGCTCACTTCACACTGCATTCATTTGCCTGCCAGCTGCCAATTTAAGGGAGAGAGAGAGAGAGAGAGGGAGAGAGCAAGAGAGGGAGAGAGCGAGTGAGCTTTACTCTATTGGCATGTCTCAGAGAAAAGCCATGGTCCTCAAAGGCCCTGGCAATTAGTGATCTGCATAAGTACCCACACCTTCAGACACAAAAGGATAGAGGGGCCCAGCCTGTCCTCTCTGCTATCTGAAAGGAGAGGTGCAGTTAGTCTTGCACCCAAGTCATGAACTTTAAAACTGAAACTAACGTCTGGGAACTCACAAGTCACCGTAAGTCCTTCCCACGGTGACTATTATGTCTAATTATACAGTGAAACTATTTAAACATTTACATTTTAATTACTTACACTTACTTCATTTCATGACTAAATCTGGGGGTTTAAGCAAATTCCTTCGAGTTTCCTCTATACTGAAACATACCAAATATGGGTATATGGGTTCTGGTCAGTGTAGTTGTAAACCTACTGGTTAAAGAAGTAAATAAAGAAGTAAATTTGCAATAAACACACCGTGTAGGTATAGTACCCCAAGTGGAAAAGAAATGCAGAAAAGTGCATTTTTCAAAAGTATGCTTAGGTTACATAAATATGCTGTATGTAGACTTCTTCTGTAGTCAGTACACTTAGTGCTCAGTGCACTATTTTGCATTGCATTTGCATTTTGCAATGCATTTTGCAACTTAATACAATAACTTTTGAGCCCTCAACTATGTAAGCTCTAAAATAATACTTGCAATGTGTGTGTTGTTATTGCAAATCTCAAGTGCATGTGAGAAAATTACGTTTTTCTTACAATTAACTTACTTTAATTGTGGTACAAACATATTAACATGCACTTCTCTTTCATTTGGGAGCAAATTATAGATGAAATTTGGCTACATTCTGCCGTCTGACGTCAGGCACATAGAGTAGGCTTTGTGTAGACTAATTAACACGGCTACATGTGGAGGACATCTTCCATTCCTCACACAATCATTTGTTCATTATTCTTCCTGGTAACCTGTTAAATAAAAACACTCTTTTCTCAAGCACACAAACTCATCAGTTCATTAACGCCTCTGTGAAAACAAATTCACACTCCATCGCTAAACGCGCCAACTGGAGGTATGATCACGAGCTGAGAGTGTGGGCTGGCACGTCTTTTTAATGTTCTGACTCACCTGGTACCTTTGAGTACACTGTGAACCAAATCACATCACAACTCCACAGTCAATCCAAGGATGTAAAAAAAAACGAAATCTAAATTTCTATTCTGCACGAAACTTCTGAGGACTTCTCGCCTAGTTAGGTTGGCAGCGAGAACTTTGCTTTGCCTCGGATTTGTAACATCCATCCCCTCTGCTGACCTCGTTCTACCTCTTTTCAACGATAATTGGGTTCTGTTTCGTTAAACCTCCACTAACCCTTTTTTGTCACCATCACCGTTTTCAAAGCAAGCTTAGAGAACTGATTGGGGTGTTGGCACATTTGTAGAGAATCACTAGCCCATTATTGTGGCTGTGTAATGCATCAAGATTGGAGGGTCCCTATTCTTCCACTCAAGATAAAGCATGTAATGCAAGGGGGAAGCTGACTTCACCAAATTGTCCTCACTTGTTATAAGTACAAAAGCCCAGCATATATTCCTTATTCGTTCTCTCTCTCTCTCTCTCTCTCTCTCTCTCTCTCTCTCTCTCTCTCTCTCTCTCTCTCTCCTCCAGTGTCATCTCAGCACAACGCATGCGAAGAATAAGAATATCCTATTTCACCAGTTGGGAATGATAAAAAGTTTTTGATTAAGGCTAGGGATGTTCTATTTCATTCAGATGCGGAACCAGCGTCGAGAGAGAGAGGAGAGAGAGAGAGAGCGTGCGAGAGTGAGAGAGCGCAAGAGGATTAATCTTAAGGCAGTCTTTTTACTGCCTCTCAACTCTCCTGTCGGCAAGTAGAAGTGCCGCCCTGTGAATAATGGTATGTCCATCAGCCGGGATCTCATGCTCAGATTGGGATTTTCTTGGGGGGATAATACAAAGCAAGGGGACAATGGATGATTCATAATACACACTTTTAGCCTAGCGATTTCCGCTATTGTATGGGAGGGTGGGTATTAGGCCGATCCTGCATTGCTGAACCCGAACATGACAGCAAGCATTGTCACTGTTACATCTCGGAAAGGGTGCAATCCTCAGTTTATAAATACACACACAATTATGCTGAAAAGGCCGATATTCAAATATCAGCGCCCACTCCTTGGAGAGGTTGTCATACTAGGATTTGGCTTGAAAAATACTTCCATTACCTCCAAGATACATTTCCTCTGATTTCCCCAAAGATCAGGATCCCAATTCCCATTCCGGCATGTGGTTTTTTGACGCTTATCCCTTCAAGCTGCAGTGGTGGTGTGCCACTGTTGTCTGTGCAGATCCTTTTTGTTTTCCAGGAAGGGGGAGAGTGGATCGGCACGCACAAGTCAGTACACGCTACCCCCCTAACAAAGTTGTCTGGGTCGCAGCCATGTGAGGAGCACCTGTCTATGGGAGGAACCTTGCGATTTAGAGCAGGCCGACATCCATCAGTGGTTCAATTTGATATTTAATTTGGACTTTTATGGGCCTTACAGGCTGGCTGATGCCATTTCTCAGTCTCGCAGCCCTTCCGATGGGAAGGGGCATAAATTCCTCCCAACCCTATAGTGGTGTAGGGGTCTAGCCCGGGCAGGCAGAGATTTACTGTGCATGGTGGACAGGAACCTATATTGCACGTCGCTACGGGTGACTGCTGACTGGGACTTCATCCTGGTCATTCAACCTTTTAAGTCATTCCATGGCCTAATACCAAAGTCTCATCCTTATGTAAATAGCAGCCGCCTTTTTTTTTTTTATTTTTAAACATAACCAGCCTATGACAAATGTGAGGTTATTTGAGATGCTCTCACTGTGCATAGGGAGCTTACTCATACAGTAAATAAGTCATAGAGGAATATACATCTAAATGGGAAAATGCTGATGATGCTGCTGTGTCTTCCAGCAGGGAAAAGGCACCATCTGAGCGCATCGATTAATTGGGCATTAATCTAGGGACTTTGCAATATTATGGAAAATATTTTTTATTTTTATGACTTCTACTGTAGGTTGGGAAAGACAGGCAATATTCCACTAGGGTAATTTTCAAGGACCAGCGCATAGTTTTATAAACTAATCCCCTTCTAATAGTCCTTTTTAATGTAATTTATTGGTTCCTTCATTACCCTTTTTGTATTAGTAATTATTTCTAAAATACCAAAGAGCCATCTTTTCTTTCCTGGTCTTTCTTGCCGGCTGATTTATCGCCTGGTTCTGGCCTGACGCTGTCTTGGCGAGGTGTGACATTTCAAAATATTTATAGCTCTCTCACATTAAAGGCCTTTCCTCTGAAGGTGACCGGCCACTCTCGCCACACAACGTTAATTAATGGATTCTCTGCTTGTTCAACTTTGCTGTTATTTAGCCATGTCTGAGTGCTATTCTGATCTGATGGGGGGCCGTTGTTAGCTAAAGAAATGGCTCATAAACATCGTCTCTTTTCCCTTTCACCTCCAAGACACGTTGCAGAAGGTAGGATGGGAGACAGTTCCATGCCAAAGCACCAAATCTTTAATATTTTATTGATCCGATCTAAACCTTCTGCCCAAAGTGGCAATTAAAATTCAATTAAACTGACTGAAAGCATCATATTAAATTTCAGCCCTTTACGAGCTCCCAGATAATGCTGCAGGACAAATCTTGAATATAATCACACTCTTTTTAAATTATATTATACAGTTCATCCACAATAAAAGTGACACTTTTAGGTATACTTCCAATATTTTTAAAATATAATCCTCTAATGAACACATTTTATAGCCTCTAAATCAATTATTATTGGGTATTTTAATAAAGTGAATTGGGAAGCTATTGTTTTACACACTGAATGAGAAATTATTGGAATTTGGTGCTGCCAACCATATCCAAATCACTGTCTCTCTCTCCTCCTTCAAAATTGTAATGCCCTGCTGAAAAACATGCCCTGGTATGCGCAGTGATAGTGTTACTTGCTGTCTCCTTGCTGTTATGACTACCATGGAACTCAGCCTGGAGACAAAATTCTTCTTTTACATACCATGGAGTATACGGTGACATGTAGATATGAGTGCAAATTATTACTGGCCTCCTGTCAAAATACACCTTTCATGATCTTTTCCCATACAAATGTCACATATAAATCTACACATAAATGTTTACCGCCATTCTTTTAGTGCGATCGCAGTATGAAAATGACATTCTGTTAGTGAGTCGGTTCTAAAAGCAACCCTCCAGTCACTCGGCTTTATGCCTCTCTGTGGTACAGTATGTTCATTCAAAGAGAGAGAGAGTGAGTGAGTGAGAGAGAGAGAGAGAGAGAGAGAGAGAGAGAGAGAGATGTCAGGCAAAGTCTGCTATTTCAGAGAGGCTCACAAGACACTTCAACATTTCTGATGGGAGGTACACCATGTAAATAGTGACAGGCAGACAGTAATGTTTTATCAAAACTGCACCATGGTGTATTGTGCAAAAAGCACTCCAAGTATGCAATCGAAAACAAAACAATTCACTCTGCTACCACTACTATTGCAAGAGCTGAATAGATACCCCTGAATTTTAATTATCAGGATGATCAATTCACAACTATAGGACTAATATCAACTCACAACAAGGACTACTATCCATGCCACACAACCGTCGGTGTGCATTTGAAAACCACATAGTGTCTCCTATCTTGGAATTTCACAGTTGAAGCCAGCAATATTTCCCCTCCCCTTTTGTGCTTGCGGCCCTCGGTTGCCATGCTCCCTAACGCGCGCCGTATCATAATAACAGTTTGCGTGTTGTGGGGAGAAGTGAGAGGTTGTTATTACAGAGCCTCTCCTGCTCTGTTTCTTGGGCTCGTATCTGTTTGCTCTACCTGATAATTCTCCTCAGCTCCTCGCTGCAGTCCTCGGCTCCCACCGTGGCGATAAAGATATTCATTTACTCCGGGTGAGAATATGAGAATCTTGTTCAACTTGGTCCCAAATGACTTCTGGGAGAAAGAGAGGATGGAGGAGGGGGGGACGGGGGAGGTGGAGAGAAGGAGAAGAGAGGCTGCGACACACGGCATGAAATATTCATCATCCTAAATGCAGTAAAATGCCTTGTTGATGTACCAAAATAAAAGACAGTGAAAAAGTTAAGGGGCTGCACAGGGTTGTTTGTTTTGAAAGATTCGACTCAGGCCATCTAAATCCATTTGACTGCGTTCACAGCAAATAACAATGACAGAGGGAAACAACAACAAAATAAAAAAAAAAACAGTGACAGTGCAATAATAATTGACAAGAGAGCCGCGAGGGAAAAGTGGCTACCATGCGGGGCACATTCCAGTCCCAAAATACCAACACTGATGCAACCCCAGTCTTGCCTAATTGTCAGATTCATAACACGCCTGGCCTTTGTGAATGAAAAGCTTGGCACACGGTGTTGGCACACCTCCACCGGCTCATCCTGAGGGAGCCAGGGCAAGAGCGGGCAGAGAGGAGGAGGGTGGAGGAGGAGGAGAGGAGAGGAGAGGGAATCTGGGTGGTGGTGGTGATGGGGGAGGGGGGTAGTTAGAGATTGGGGCTGATGGTAGCTATGTGGTGGCCTCTCCAAAGATATTCTCTCAGTTAAAAGGGTAAAATGAGATGCGAGACTAGTCACAGCCACACACACCCCACCCCCCCACACACCCCCCTCGGTTACATCCGTGGGCTCAGATGCTGTCGTCTCCTCTCGTCTCTTCTCCTCTCCCTTTAATTTTGTTTGAGTATATGGCTCACTCATCTCAGGTTTTATTGACTCAATCTCGGGGAGCGCCGCTACCGCCGCTCTCTGTAACACGGTCACCGTAGCCGTGGCAACTCAGGCAAGTTCTTGATTTCGGTACTCAGTAATTTAAGGCCTTTATGGAATTGCAATTTCAGGGCTCACTGCTTGTTTTTCTAAAATGTACTCAAGGAATTAGTTACTCTAGCCACAAATCAGATGAATTTATGCACAGTTGTAACACAGTTTATAGCCTCATGGTACATTGCTTCAAAAACAGCAGATGTGAAATTATGATAAATTTAATGAGGGCTTTCTCTCTCTCTCTCTCTCTCTCTCTCTCTCTCTCTCTCTCTCTCTCCCTCTCTCTCTCTCTCTCTCTCTTCTGTTCTCTCCTCTGGCCTGACGTAGTGAAGTAGAAAGGGATGTGGAGCGTGTTTACTTACCCCCATACAATACATTTAATGTCTTAGTCAGGGCCGCTGACAAAACCTGATTAATGCCCCTCGTCCCTTTCATTAAAGATAAGACTGCCACTGCAGTCAGGAGATAGAAAGTGTGTCATAAATCTCCAGCTAAAATGAGCAGTCAAATAATCACTCATCAGAAATGAAATCTACATACATTAACACTAACAACCGGCCTGTCGTGGTGGCTGCCTTGGACGTAAACATTAGACCCCAAAACATCCTAATGTTGGGTAGGGAGTAGGGGAATTGTAGTGGCTTTTTTTGGGTAGCTGTAAGGAGAGAAGGGTGGGGGGGACTGGGGGGTAGAAGTTAAGGGGCTGAATGCATGGGGGTGGGTGAGGGGTGGTATCTTCGTGAAGAAGCAGACACGTGCTCCAGCCAAGCAGACGGCCCGTCATTAGGCTAAGAGCAATGAGCGGGGTGGGGGGTAGAAGGGTGTTGGGTAGGGGGGCTGGAGAGGGGTAGACAATTAAGAGGCGCAGAGGAAGGACATAATGTTGATCCATTCTTACAATTAATCAGCACGTGCATTAGACAGTGATGGGTGACCCCCGCGCCGCTCTAACAAAATGATTTTTCATCGCGTGTTTGGGACAGCTCCCGAGCCCTAATATGCCTCTGAGGCGCTCCGACGGAACCCTGTCATTTATTCTGGCCGGGCCCGTGACAGCCACCAACCTGTCTTCAGCACCAGGAAAAAAAAGAACATTATCTGTGCTCCCGAGACGTTTTGCACTGGGGCTAAGCCTATGAGTGACGATAATAGACAGCCAGAAATGTAAGACTATGATAATGCTCTCTCTCCCCCTCTCTCCTTCTCTCTCCCTCCCTCACTCCCTCTCCCTCTGTCTCTCTCTCTCTCTCTCTTTTTTCCACCATCACTATCTCCCTCTCTGCCCCTCCCTTCCTCATGAGCGAGAGACCTCCCTCCAATGTGTGGCATATGTGCAGATAAAACATGCGTGGAAAATTAAAAATAAATACATCGTCTGATTGCTCTTTGTTTTGCAGCTGAGGGAAGACAATTATATCTTCATAATGAAACAGAGCATTTCTAAACAGACTCCAACTCTCTTCTCCTATCTCTCTCTCTCTCTCTCTCTCTCTCTCTCTCTCTCTCTCTCTCTCTCTCTCTCTCTTTCTGAAACCTCCTTCCTTCCTCTCACAGTTCAACATATGGCAGGAACAGGATGAGCCGGTATCTCTGCAGCGGAAATTATGGGGAATTCATTCTACATTCACCAGGAAAGTCACACACAATTAGAGCCGGTATCAAACCAGAACAGACGAGCGAACGCCTAAACGCCGCGATCGCAGGAAGGAATGTCTAATATTATCAATCCCTCATTCCTAAACACTGAAGGTTCTTTTTTTTTATTGAACTCTGCCTAGTGACAAATCTTACATCTGTTGCCTACAGTCACCCCCCCCCCACACACACACACACCCACACACCCACCTCAACTCTCACCCCTCCCCTTTTCTTTTTCAATTTCTATCCTTGACACGATGGCACCTTTGTGGTGCCACTTTGGAATAATCCTTGCGATTGTCCTCTGTCCAGTGCCCCTGCTCTTGTTATTCTCTCCATCTCCATATGTTGGTGTCATTCACCTGAGTCCTCTGCCTCTGCTCCGGGTCAGTCATTAGTGACTTCATTAAGTCCTGACTGGAATCATCTGGCTGGAACAGGTAGAGGCTCCGTCCTTCGTCTGTGGAGAGGCGACAATATGCTCCCTGTTATTCCAGCCTCATTTGCGCCCCTCGGAAAAAAAAAAAAAAAAAAATCAGGCAATGAAAGGCGTTGGGCTGAAGCTCATTGCGTTAAGTGTGATCTCAGGGTCCTGGCTAGTTAGGGCCAGAGATGAGAGCTAGTGCTGATTAGATGTTGGGTGAATAGGTGACACTTCTTCCCTGTATTCTTTTCTATTACAGTCCTTTCTAAGTAGGTTAATTGGCTCATAGAAATCCACTTATTAGGTGGCTGGAGCTAGGGAAATATTATTATTTAAAAAAAACAAACACCTGAACTATAATTATGGGGAAGTACACTTAATTTGTGGCTTACTGTAAGTAAGTAAGAGCCTGGCTCTAAGTGCACTCATCCCGTTGCTAAGTCTTTGCACAAATGCATTCATACATCAGCCGCACGACACCTGCAGTTTAGGATGATGTATGAGCAAAGCCTATTTATTATGTGGCCAGCACTCTGCATGGTGTGGATATCTCTGTCTGGTGCCGCCTGTCAAGGTTGCCACTTAGCTGTTTGAGACTAATGATGTAAATATGAATATTAACAAATGGCTTTTCATCAAGGCCAGTCTCTCATCATCATCATCATCGTCATCACCATCGCCATCATCGCTATACCATCCCTCAACATTCTGGAAATGGAGGTCGCTGATGAAACAGATACCATCAAACGGCTGAGACAAAAGCGTATCATCAGCAAGAGGGTCCCTAGCTGGACCACACTGCAATATTAGAGGCCACCCAGCAACCCTCTATTTTGACTGCTACAGCTGTCTTCCTAAGAGGAACTGGTCGATTTGTTGTTGATGTTTTTTTTTTTTTAAGTCATGTTTGTTGTTTGTGTAAACAGATAACAAGAATATAGTATGTGTGCACACACAGCATCAGCAAACATATGTAGAGAATTAGGAGTAGCTCATATCAGGCAGTGGGACAGATGTGCGAGGGACGTGAAATATAAGTGTTTACCGACTTCCTGGTTTCTCAGACGCAAAGCACGATCCAAAACGATTCAACCCATCGACTTCCCCTGGGAGGCCAAAACTTCCTCCGACAGAGGAAAAGAAAATGAGGGAGGGTGAGAAAGAGAAAAAAGAGAGAGAGAGAGAGAAACATGGAGAGGGAGTTACGTCACGCCTCCGCCAGAGCCGAGCAAAAGCAAAGCAACGCACCTCGAGGAAAGACATCTTGTCAGGGTGCATTAATCATGCCCACCATCCAAAACAGATTCCCTTCATAAGCAATTTCACTCATTAGAGAGAGAGGGTGCCCGTTAAAAGGGGAGTCGCAGATTAGCAAGAGCGAAGGGAAAGAATTGAGCTCAGTATGGCACAAAGAGAGAGAGAGAGAGAGAGAGAGAGAGAGTGTGTGTGTGTGTGTGTGTGTGGGGGGGGGGGGTCAGGATGTTCAAAGTGTAAAATGACTTCCTCGAGTGCGAGTCAGTAAACAATACATTTTTATGCCGGGGCTCCTTGAAGAGTGTCGTCGAGGAGGCTTCCCCCTTTATGGTGTCTGTCAAATTAAGTAGTCGCTCGGCGAGGTTGAGGCTTTAACATGGACACTTCAATCCCTCCTAGGCAAAGCACTGCTCCTGTGAACTGTGGCAGAGGGTTAAGTGGCGTCCCATAGAGTCTGAAATCCAAACAGTTAATCAGGCTTACTTAAAGGGGATCCAACATACAAGCACCAATAAAGTTGAGCCTTCATTACTGGGCTGGACTAAATGAGTGCTCAGGCTTGCTGCAGGATTATGAAGACCGCCTCAGCAAGAATGAATAACTTCAATTTACCCCGCTGTGTTTTTAGATTTCGGCTACGCGTTTCTGTGGATAAGAAAAATCAAACCAAACTAGTGAGTGTTATGACGTCATTAATTAGAGTGCTTGCCCCTCTTTTAGTCTTGGTTGCGTTCTCATTCCTTGACATAAACACTTCAGAAATTCCTCTTTTTTAATTATTTATTTCGGAGTCACGAACTCTCTAAAAATATCGACGCCATGATATTCTTTGTGCTCTTGCATGAACAAAAGTCAAGTTTACAGAATGTCTGCTCCTCTGAAACAACACCACTAGGAATAGGAATGTTTTTTCTTTTCATTTCTTTTCTTCTCTTTTTTTTGGAAAAGCTGAGACTCAATCCAGTGACATGATAAAGGTGCCATCTCACAGACACATCAAATAATAGCAAGGCTGGGGTTTTACCTCAACAAATGGCCCATAAGGGAACTAAGGATCCTGATGCTCTTGCTGCAGGCTTCTACTGCAGACATGGTTTGTTTGAGAATTATACCCGCTGAAAACAGACTTTCAGGAAGGAAGATGTTTTCAAAGAGGAAGGATGACAGTGTTTATTTTGCCATTAAAAATAAAGTTGTTCAACAGACGCTAAAACAAACACGAGTGACTCCTGGATCATATCTTGACAAAACAATGAAATGAATACAGCCTACGTGAGCACATATGGCTTTGGCTGACTGTAACACCATAAAACCAATGGGGTGATGATTATAACGAAGTATTCGGTACCTGTGCACTATTTTAGGCCGTATTTACACCTACTGAAATGAGCTGCAGTGGCAAGATTACAGGCAAGATGGCTGAATAAAGCCAAGAAAATAAACCTCATAAGTCACCAGACTATATCACCCAGAGCCATTAGAATAATGAACAGGAGGTCATAGATTGTATCATTTTTATCATTCATCACATACACTTTAGTACATAGGCCTACATACTTTTTCTTCACCATTAATTATTAAACTACAGTAATATTTATGTGCTATACTGTATATAATTCTGTATGGGTGTGTATTGCATATACAGACACAATATATATATATTGTACTGTATATAAGTCAAGTGGCAAGAACTATTGAAAGGATCCTATATGTTTTGTGAAGCATCTGATTGTCGGTTGGAGATGTTCTTGAGGCATATAATTCTTTTGAACCCTTTACACGGAGACAAGATCCCCCACCTACGACGTCTCCTCTGGAAGCTCTCTTCTCTTTGTGCTGATCTCCCCATCCAGTCGGCCTGGGAGAAGTCATTTTACAGTTCAATCAGGGATTCTAATAAACTGACCTGTGCTTTAATGACTAATTCATTGTCTCCTTTATTACCTTCATGGGTATAAACTGGATTAATGACTAGAGCAAGGTTAAAAACAGTACTACGCTGCTTTTCCTTCATCCATTATCAATCATTCTTTAGGCTCTTCTGAGGAGAGGTGCGGCGGAAATTGAAAGAAAATTAGTGATCTCCTTGATGGAGGTAAGAGGATATCTTCCAGGTACCAGAGAATATCCCCCCGGTTTGGCTTTGAAATAGGCTGATAAGAAGCCATTTATAACACTTGCGCCTGAGCCAGGGCGTATAATGTATATGTAATTATTACCTTTAAACCTCCAACCAAGGGTATCACAAATCACCTAGGATGACATTAATCATGTTAAAAAGCTATTCATTGGCAGATTATATTTTCCGATGATGAGTTGTTGTCAGGCCTGCGTGTGAGGAGCTGAAGGGGAAAAACTGGATACTAGGCTTTAAAATCTGCAGAGTGGCTTTCCAGTAGACAAACTTTTCTTCTTCATAAATTCTACAAAAAGAGAGAGTAAGAGAGAGAGAGAGAGAGAGAGAGAGAGAGAGAGAGAGAGAGAGAGAGAGAGAGAGAGAGAGAGAGAGAGAGAGAGAGAAACTCGTAAGAGGCCCAGAATAGAAAAGGCACTTGAATTTAATATTTTATCTCACTTTTTATCTTGTGTTTGACAGTTACTGTGGTGTCCTCTCCCTTTTTCTGATACATCTGGCATTTTATTCATGGATTCCAGGGACAGAGAAAAGACGAGGGGGGGAAACAAACGGGAGAGTGGGGCATGTGTATGTGTGTGTTGGAGAGAGAGAGAGAGAGAGGGAGAGAGTGATGGAGAGAGATAGAGAGAGTGTGAGAAAGAAAGGCAGAGAGCAAGGGAGACAGAGAGAGCAAGAGACCAAGAGAGAGAGAGAGAGAGAGGCAGCAGAAAGAGGCATCTCTGACTTCTTTGTTTATCATTCCATATTCCCCACACATAGACTATAGGGTGCTGCATCTCTGGGTTCTGTCTCTTAGCCGAGTCATTTCTGACAAAGTTAATGATTTACTCTGCAGCATGCCATGGCGGATGATTTGTGACATGTTGGACGGCTGGATGGGGGCGGACTAGGCAGGTTTCTGTGGGGAGTGCTCGGGATTCTGGGACGCCTTGAAGATGGCAATTTATTATATTTAAGACAAGTGTGACATCCTACTTCAAGGAAGCAGCACCCATACATAGCGAGGGGGTGAATTTTTTCGTGGCCATACTGGGGAGGGGAGAATAAGTACAAAGGAATGCCTTACTGTTTTTGGAGATGACATAAAGATTGGAGGCAGGGAAATGGAGGCAGGAGGCTGGAAAATAATGGCTAATGGAAGGATTTAGCCCCAGGCTATGTGCCTGCTTTGCCTACTTCTGTATAACTAGTATATTTATAATTCAAATACATACCTTTAATAATTAACCACTGGTGAATATTAAAGGAGAATGCACGATTTCATGTACAGATGTACTTGGGATGAAAATGCATTAAATTTCAAATTTCACTCCACCGAGGAACAAAGAAATGACACAAAAGGGATGAAGGTGGCTGGGATCTCTAGGATCATATCATGCTGGGCAAACAGTGACTACCCATAGGTGACCATTATTTTCTAACCCACTGTAGACTATATAGGCCTATGACAAAAAAAAACGAGAGGTGTCAGTTTTGCTTGTGGAGAATAGCCCTGATACGGCTCTGAGTTGTAAAGGTAATATATATGGTGATAACAGTTGATTGATGAAGCTGAGTGCTGTATCACTGCCTGGATGGCTCTCATCACCTTGCAGCATTTGCTAGATGGGTATACTAGTGTCTAACCCACGCCTCTGTCATCGCACACATAATTAAGAACTATGGGTCTCCTTATCAATACTGGCAGTTGTTGTACACCCTCCCTCTTCATGCACACCTATAGACTTTGGAGTACCAATACACCACATTATATGATTGTGATGGTCTTGTCTATTAAGGTTAAAAGGCAGATGTGTATTCACTAATGCTATTCAGAGATGGTGGCACATGGAGACTACTTGTGGTGTGAAAAAAAAATCAAACTGCAGGGCTCTGCAGTCACCTTGATATGGTGATTTCACAGTATTTGATATAGGTCATGCTAAGCCAGACAGGCCTTAGAATCAAGAGAAGGTTACTGTGTGGACATCTCACCTGTATTTCAAATTTTGGAATCAAAGCATGCACAGAAAATCCATCCATTGTTACGGAACTGCTGAAGATGTACCATATTTAGGGATTTAATAATATTGGTTTATGAACATATACCACATATAATATAAACACATATAAAATATATTAATAACATATATATCCACTAACTATACTTCTGTGCCTTGTACAGTCTTTCACATTACTTTGTTTGAGTGACTTGCAAGCCTTCCAGACGGCTTGCAGCACAGGTTTGTTTGCGTTTTAGTCAGCTTACTCACACAAAGTTCTTTGATGGTATTTACAGAGACCATATCAGAAATGCTATATTTGACAAACTAAAGAGTTTATTTAGAATTATGAAATTAACCCTCTTAATTTCTGATGCAGCGATTAACCAAATCCATTGTGAAGTACCGCTATGTAATGAAGGGTGATTACTTTTCTGCTTATGGCACCTCAGGGCATACATTATACATCTCAGTATCACCATAAAGTCTCTTCAGTCACGTCAAGACCAGCAGTTGTTAAAATGAAGTACTCCTCCTATTTATTGTGCTATATGTTGTAATTTTATCTTGTACCTAGATGATTGTTCAATGTGTGAATTATTGAATACAATAATCTATAATTAGCCAAGATTATCAAAAGGATATGAATATAAAATAGCCTATTTAGGCGTAATATCCAAAATACTTGCTCAATTGAACCCAGAAAGCAAAACAATTGTCAGACAGCAGTTGTCTCACTAAATCCACTAACATAGCAGTGGAAGAACAACATTGTTTTGCTTTTGTGAGTTTCATGGAGTTTGTGTACACTAAGATTTTATCAGAATTAGTCCATTCTCAAAGTCTGTAGACACGGCTGTTCATACCTACATCGCTCTGTTTACCTCAACTAAGGTACTACTAATGTGCGCAGGTCTAATGCCTCCTCCCCTTACTGTTTGGAGTGGGCAGTAAGAAATGATTTAGTCCCATAGCCCAGAGCTTTCCAGGCATTCAAAATATTAACTTTGAAGTTATGTATTTGAGCAATGTTTAGTTGTCTGTGTCTTTCTGTCAGAAAGTAAAGAGAACTATAAGTTAGGCCACAAAACTTTTTATTTTTTTTTTTTTTTTTCATATTCAATGCCAAGTTGTTAACTGAGCTTTCAGGCCTTACAAGGCATATAAACTATGTTGATATGCAGCTTCTAAAGACAAATGTATTCATTTAGACTGTAACTTTGGGAACATATCTATGAACTGAAGCCATTTTGTAAAGTTTCATGAAGAAAATCTGGTTCAGTTTACTCCCTGAGGGAACAGAGCCATTTGCAATAAAACAATGCCAGTACCAGACCAAATAGCAAGCAAGTTTTGCTTGGATGAAAAACTATTGTTGTAGGCAGTATAGCAGGCTATATGTTAATATTCATGATGGTGGAAGGTACACATTCTTTGCAGAAAGTTCTTTTTTCTCTCTCTCTCTCTCTCTTGCCAGTAGAGTCGATGAATCACTCAGTCTTAGTGAACCTTTTGAACCGTGTGTTATCTATATCTCTCACCAAGGATGTCTGCAGGCGCTTGCATGCCGAGGCTTACCTGTTTGTTAGCAAAGAAATACTTTTGAGGTGATCCAGACCGCAGACTCGATACAATCCCCTCTCGGAAACCAGACTCTGGACTCCCCTAAGTACCGACTAACTAGAGCTGGTACTTGAGGTCCGTCAACTTGTGACAGTCTGTCATGAACTCACCCACAGGCCACAATGTAACAAAGCATCAAGGTTGGAATGTGGTCAGACACACAACACCTGGAAACTTTCACAGATTCTTTTTGACAGTTGTGGAAATGCATCAGGTTTATGCCCTCTATAAATGAGTTTTGGATGGAACAGAGAGAGAGAGAGAGAGAGAGAGAGAGAGAGAGAGAGAGAGAGAGAGAGAGAGAAACTAGGGCAGAGTTTGCAATAATAGACTTAAACACCCTCCGAGAAATATGTGCCCAGAAAAGGAGAAAGACTTATAAATATGTCCTAAATGTTTACCCTCCCCTAAAATTTAATCTCTATCTCAAACCTGCATGCTAACAGCAGTTGATAAATAATGTCTATTTGCTTGGTTTGCAAATCACATCATTGACCGCACCATGGTAAAGCTCTCTCAGCAGTATGAGACTGCAGATAAAATTTTCCCAAAAAAATACATTCTGAAAAACACTGTCCTTTTCACAAATGTTTTGTGGCTTCAAGCAGAGATCTTCGCTCCCCTCCATTTTGTTCTGCCTCAGTCTTATTTCATAGCCATTTCTTTCAGACTCATGACTTTTTGAACTTCACATTCACTCATGAGCCTTATGGCTTTGGGAGAAAAAGAAATTGTGCATAGAGGTGTATCCAGCATATAAGATTCATGCATTTAATGCTGAACCATTGTACTTCTTTTGCTTTATTCAATAATTTATATCCGGTCCTATTGCCTGAATGAATATTTACATGTGAAGTATCCCTCTGAGCAGCCTGAGAGCGAGAGGGAGGGAAGTGTGTGTTTATGGTATTAAATTCTCAAACATTCTTTCAGGCTCTCCTCTTCTGCCTCCAACCATTAAACACACCAACCTGTGTAACGGATCTGTTTCATTTGTTGCCTTAAGAACATTGCTTGACATTGTTTAACTTTGTAATATATATTTATGTGTTTGTTTGTGTGAGTGTGTGTATGCGTGTCCGTGTATGTTGCAGATATTTTTCAAACAGTGAGTTTGAAATATGTGATGCTTGTGTAATGCACATGTCAACTTCCACAGTTACTGTATGATGCAACGACAGTGGAAGATTTGTCTAAATAAGCAAGGGAAGCTATGACAAAGGTTTAGTGTTTCACTTGATAAAAGTGTTGACTGGTGGGTTCTGATGTTTTTACCGACATAGCAGTTGCATTATATCTGTTTCAGGATGGAAAAAAAAACTGAAACTATTGCAGGATATGTAGACTTTCTTTGGTCATAACAATCTGGGATTTTTGTTATTTACAAAAGCACAGAGACATGCCACAGTAAGAGACTTTCAATCAAAAATCACGGTGACATTCTACCACAGACAACTCTTACGTTTGCTTTGCATCTTGCCTCAGATTTCAAAAATAGTCTCACATAGAACTGCTATTATGAGAGACTAATCATGATGAGTGTATAATGATACCTTAACACTAGTTCTAGTTCTACAATATCCCAACTAAACTTCTGAGTTTACTCAGTACAGGGAGAAAATAATCACATATTTCAAAGGACCTTACAACCACAGTAGATGGGTTTGCTTTCCCATCGACATCTTGGTTCAAAACCACGTACAAATACGTTTGTGTACATCTGTGAGTATATGAATATAGGACCTACATGTAAAAATATGTTTGTTTGTTTGCTTAGACATGTATTTCTCTCTCTCTCTGTGTGTGTGTGTGTGTGACATCCTGGGTCTTTATGGTACGATATTTACTCAGGGACGTGCGTCTGACTGTTGTCACAGCCTCCCCGTCTCTCTCTCTCTCTCTCTTTCTCTCTCTCTCTCCCTCCGTGTCCCTGTGGCACTCCTCTCATTTCCGGCTCTGCGGTGGAGAAGCGTCGGGCTGCAAAGGGAGCACTTTGCTTTGATATTTCACTCCTCATTTGAATCAGTGCTCCCTTTATTTGACAATGCTCAGTAATTACCTGGGTACCTTGCTTGATCATGTGAACTCTTCCAGAACCGGGAGGGAAACACTCAAACAGGAGAGAAACGGGGGAAAAACAAAACACCCAACAAACGTGGCGACTGCATTTGTTTAAATTGGTGAGGCTTTTAAACAATTCATGAGTAAGGGGATTTCACTCTCTCTCTCTCTCTCTAACTCTGTCTGTGTCGTTCTTCTTTCTTTCTGTTGTAAAACACACACGCGCGCACACACACACACACACACACACACTTTTTCTCTCTCTCAGAAGAAGTTGTGATGTGTCCTACAAATATAAGCCATTGTTTATGATCAAGAGGCCTCATGGTCTGATGTAACTGACTTTGTGGTGGGTCAGTCATAATACAAAACAGATTGGCGACCTTTTTTCCACACATTTTACTAGAACCATCCTCACTTGCACTGGATCGCTGTGTTTGAGTCAGCCATCTCTCGTCAGTGCTGCTTTCAAATCTATACAAGTTGTCATTATTCAGTTTAGATGGCTGTGTGTGTGTGTGTGTGTGTGTGTGGGTGGGTGGCTGGTGTGTGTGTGTGTAGGTGACTTGAACTGTAAGATACAGTTGTGTATGATACTCACATACATACATTTTAAGACATACCTTTTTGAAACATATAGGGTAAATTTTACATACACTCCAAAACCTTTTTGGAAGAAAGTCTGCCTAAGACTGTAAATATCTAACTGTATTCTCATACCGTTTCAACAAATGTACTTCTAAATTTGATACTGATGCTCTGCAAAAGAGCTTGATGCTTTTCCCTGAATAAACAATGGGCATTTGTAGCATCACTAAACAGACTAGACTAAATAGAATACCTTAAAAAAAGACAGCCTTGAGTAAATCTTCGTAAGCTCTAGTTACGGCAAATATTTTAACTTACCAAGAAGGGGGACTGAGAGATTTTCATTTAGTTGATGGGAATCGTTAGTCATTTCCGTCATTAGAATCATTACTGTCTGTCAATGCAATTAGTACAAATAGCCAAATATCTTCATTTGGTATCAAACTTAGTTCCCTTCAGTGCAAATTAATAGCAATGTCCCAGCATCATAATCAATAGGCACCATATTTCATGACCCATTCTCATGACCCAGTTTGCCTTGTGGTACGACTTCCAAAAAAACTTGTCACACAACGCATTCTTTCTGTGTTGGTCATTTTGTTTTACAGAATATCACATGGGATGGAATAATGTGAGGTGTGGTACAGGTGGAAAATCTATTTGAACAGCTCAGTTGCACACAGTAAAGAAATATAATAGAAATATACTTTCATATAGCCTCATCATTTATTGCAGATGTGTGTCCAGTACAGTTTCTGCTAAGGAGCTACAGTAGCCTAATATACAGCCAAAAGAAATGGACATGAGCTTCCTTGTTTGTAATGCTCAGGTCTTGGGGAATAAAAGTGCATGCAATGAATCTTGGCACATATTTTCCTGAAGGCTTATTGTACAAAGATGCAATACACACAAGGACGAGTACACAGCCACCAACTGTAAGCGTTTGTGTGTAAATAACATTTTATTTACTTCAAAAGACTGCATACAGAAAACGACTTCTTGCACACTAAAATAAACAAGAACGTTCACATAGACAAATAAAATAAATATATACAAAAATGGTTAAACATTCCTTTGAGAAAGCTAACTGGATAACTGGAGGGGTAAGATCTGACCTGAGGGTGTGAAAAGAATTGAACAAGAGAATTAAACCTCATAATATCGGTAATGGACGAGGGAATGTCATTGGCGCCTAAAGCCATGTTTTCCTTTGATCACTCAGGGAGTCCCTCTCTATCGGACATTTCTTTTCGCAGCAAAACAATCAGAACAATGATGCTGTGATAGTATAGATAACGACCCATGTATTTCATATGAACGAGGTCCAATATTGGCACTTAAAGTCTCTGAAGACGGAGAAATGATGAGCGACAGAGGCACAGAGAGGGGGGTCACCGCGATTTACTTTCTCCTGTCCCGACTGCACCCAGCTTCCCCAGATTATATTGGAGAATGAGAAGAAATGGGATTTGGGGTGTTCCAATGTTGCCAATTTCCCTAAGTCTGGAAATTGTCAGTTGTGTTTCAATACTGCAGAAACCAGAGAATGGTTGCAGGCAATGCAGTGTTGGTCAAAATTAGGGTACTGCTATTTTCATCATTATTTTTTTTTAGTAGACTTTTTTGGTTTATTATTGGAAGCGCATTTTGTGCACATGACACTTACAACATTTACAGCTACAAATACAATCTTAGTAGAAAGCAGCGTGGTAATTGAAATTTCACAATAGCATTTTATATAAAAATTAATTACAGCGCTTCCCTCATAAATTAATCATACAAAAAGGTTATTTTAAAATATTTGGGCGTGAGAGACCCAAAGTCTTTTCGATGATATGCGATATAGTGATCTTAGTTAACGCAAAAACAAGGAGACACGACAGTAGGATACATAATAACAATAATAATAATAATAATAATAATAATAATAATAATAATATATTTTTTCAATTAAGTATCCTTTTTTTTAAAAAAAAAAAAAAACACGTTTTAGGTTCAGTGAAAAGGGGCGAGTGGTCTACTATTTCCATCTAACTAAAATCCTTGTGTTATTAAATATCAATGAAAGGCATGATTTAGGCTACATTAAAATGCACATACAGTCGATAAGACCATTTGAAAATATTTTTGAGACAGTCAGTTTAAAGGCGGGTAATGAAATTTCAATTAACCAACTAAGTCTATTTCACGGGTGTATTTCTAATTATTTTCGTTCGTTAATTCGACATATCAAATAATAAAATTAACAAATATTTGTTGATGAAAAATGTTGAAAAAGGTATAACCATATCAGATAAAGATAATTGGAAGTATCGCAACTTTTGTGGACTAACTGTTGGTGTGGGGAAGGATCCGCTAGGTGTCACTACAGGGCCGCCTATTTGACATCTTCTGGCAAGCATCAAGCCACAGATAGACCCTTGTAGATTTTCAAGGGAATGGCAAAGCTCCTCTCTCTTTCTTGCTGCCAGCCCAACTCGTTCATGAGAGCTGGTGTAGAGAACACACGACTTTGGAAGAGAGGAATTTACAGTTAGTCGCGAAACTTTTACAAGTATTTGAGTTGCCCATGCAGTCTAGCTTCAAGTCACATTTCACTCGGGGTCAAAGAGAGTTCAACACGATGAGGTAATGCTAAGGATGTTGCCAACTATATATATAGAAGAAAGAACAATATTACAATATAAAAAATGTATTTAAAATATAGGGGAGTCTGTTCCCCAGTTAGCATATTTATTCCATCTACCCCCCCTCCCCTCCTCCAGATAGCATTACAAGAGTGGTAGGTGAACAGAGCAAAGGCTACAGATGGTTATATTAAATACAACATATTTGTATTAAATTTAACATAGCCTATCATTATGGACTCAACGTTGATACGCGCAACTCAAAAATACAAAAATACTTTAATTATTTGGTCTACGCCTTTTATTCCCACAGATTTCTTAAAAGGTTCTGTTCTGACCAACATTGCTTTTGAAGGTTAACATTCACACTATCTTTCAATGTAGTGTTTTTATTTGGGCTTTACATTCTTATAAACTTTAGATGAACAAAGTGCAGTTGCAAAGAAATTTGTGTAGTTGGTCAGCAATTCCCTATGTTGGATCTGCGATGGTAACCAATTACAAGCCAAATACGCATTCTGTATAATTGTTTTGCAATAGCCAGTGTATAGGTTAAGGGAAACGCTTTGTAAAGGTAACACTTTTAACAGTATCTACACTTACAGGATGTGCCACGAAGTGCCTTCTTGGCCCCGTGATTGTCTCGATAGTGTTTTTCTTGAAATGGATCCTCAGTCCCCTAATGAATCCGAACGCAGCTGGGCATGTCCCACGCGGACACCGAGAGCTTTAACCCTAAACTGACCTCAATTTGACACCACGAGATGAAATTTTACCGCCTGTTAATGCCATCTTCTGCAGAGGCGTGGGACCTGTACGCCGAGGCTACTGGAACACTGATTTCATTCATGCCCCCTTATTTCTGTAGATAAAACGTATCTTGTTGGGGAGTATAAATTTGCAAAAGCAATGATCTTGCATTGAGACTATTGCGCGTCAATGTGCGCAAATGACGCATTATATCTTTGCTTATTACTGGGGTGTTTTGTTTATAAACACTAAACAATCCGAAACATACAGTGAACGTGATAAAACAAAAGTAATTGTAATAATTAATGCTTTGAATAGTGTTGTCATTCTGGCCTTTGGTAATTGATGTGTTGATCTATTTAACTTAACCTTCTGTATTTGCCTTTGGAGGCTATACTAAATAAATTGTAGGCTCGAAAACAATAGTTGTTTACCAATCAAACATTTATTAGTATTCAGTTTCAAATTGGCCTGTGTCCAATGGCACGTTTAAAATGCACTTCAGTAATGTTGGTGTGGGCTGACTATACCCCAGGTCGGTGTGTTGAGAGCAAGCGCTTAAAATATTAAAATGGCAAACCTTTTGCCAGGGGTTACCACACGCCAAGAATAAAAGAAGAAGAAAACGTAAATACACTTAAGTCCTGTTCAAGTGTAAAGGAATATGCCCACAGCTTCAAATAATACCCTGGGTTCTCATTTTCCTGCCGCACTGTGATTAAGTCCACTCCTACCGCTTTCGGTAATGACGATAATACTACACGCACACTCAACTTTTTGACTTTTATCTCCAACTCTTCCTTCTTAAGACGCACGTTACTGGGATACATTGAACAAGTAACAAAAGGATATCCGAAAGACTTACCATATTTGTCCGGAGATGATTCTGGTGTTAGCTTAGACTAGAAGACTCAGCCCAGGCGAGTATTTTGAAGTGTTGATTTAATAAAAAGTATCAATCTTGAATTGTTTAGCCAGACTCTCTCCTATTACGCAGAATGCAGCGCTGACCAGCCCGGGAGAGACTGCCATACCACTCTGCTCAACAGTGGAGTTCCCCTCTCTTGCTCTATTGCATGTTAATGTCCGCAGAGCCGTTTGTCAACCCTTCAGTTCTACTTTTTCTTGTAGGGCTCCCCACCCCCTTGTGTCACAAACATAATTGTTGTTACACGGCATCGTTTATGATATCGTTATAATTTCTCTGACTGCTTCGGAAAGCCGTGTGTCTTGTTTGTCTGTTGGGTAAACTAGATTGCTGACCTTATTGCTCCGTCCATTTCATCCCCCCACCAGTGTGCCAAGCGCATCCCAGTAGTGCATGGTGAATTTCGACAACAAAATATCGGAGCCATAAATGTTACCATTTGTGAGAAAACGTATCGATACGGTGATGTCATGCGCTTAACAATCTATATTAGCCTATTATTGATGAAACTAAATAGCAGAAGGGAGTGATGGCCTGTTTAGATTTTGAGGTCAGAAAAAGCTTGGACTTGGAAAAAAGAGAGAGGGGGCAAGCCGTAGTGCAATCGATGAGCAAAGCTTTTGCCCCTCCTCTAAACTTCAAACTCTCCCTATGATTGATGATCTTGGGGAGCTCTCGTAATTGACTACTCTGAGGTAAGGCACGGATTTCTATCTAGAGATACGATTGGACAGAAGACACATACAAAATTACTTTCCTCGCAAAAACCTTTTCTCTTTGGAAAAGTTCATTTTGTCTGAAAAGGGGTGCTCAATATCACTTAATTTGCCTTATTCCTAATGAAAAGGCCGTGGATTCTCTAGGATATAGTTTGCGCGCATTGGAGAAAATAATGCGTCAATAGATAAGATTTTTGTCAGTCGTTTACAAAGTAACCTACTTATGTATTGAGTTTCAGATAGCCCATCGGAGTTTTGTGTTGTCAGTTTATCGCGACCTATGTGGAAACTTACAGTTGATAAAACTTACGATAGCTATCAAAACAACTACTGGAACAAGTTGGCACACTTCAGTGCTGGTTTATTTGAAATGCGCTTTGGAGTGCAGACCCGATAAAAGTTAGTCTTACGACATGTGAGGTGCCTCCGTACTTAAACAGTGAAACGGTGGTTTCTTGTGCTTTTTGCTTGCGACGTAACCAGCGCAAAGCCCGAGCTAAACGCAAAAGCAGATTACAGCATAACCGCGCTCCAATCTTGTCCATCTTCTGCTACTTTTAGGAGCTCATATTGCGAGCGAAATCAGTGGAGAGCAGATGCTATGTTGTTTGGCTCCCCCCGTGAAGAGTTGAAGCCGTCCGTGTGCATACTCTGCATATCACAGGCTTTGGTCTCTCCTCTCTTTCTGTTGCTGCCGTAGGACTGGCTATGGCCACCTCTACTTCCGGGTTCCGTCATTTCATTCTCCCGCCGATCAGCGCAGCGAACTGACTCTGTTCTATAAGCAAGCTAGCAGCCAACCTGCCAACACTCGCTGACACTCACTCATCTCAGACTGCGAGATAGACGAAATACCTACCGGGAAAAGGAACGATCTGAATTGCAATCTCTTAATTTCTTTTACTTTTTTTCTTTTTTTACAGTAATGATAAAACAAGATAGCGATCCGGAGGCATAAAGGAGACGCGGAGTTGTTGGATGAAAACGGGCTAAAAAGATTCATCCTCTCTTGAACATCATCACCAACCATCATTCATTCATTACCTTGACAACCTCTGGCTTTGATTGACAGCTGGAGTGGCAAAAAGCCATGAGACACGACAGTTTAGTTACATGCAGGTTGTTGATGGGCCGATTGTAACCTTCAGTTTGGTGGTTGACATTTTTTTTTTCTTTTTTGGGGGCAAAGAGGAAAACAAGAAAAATTGCAAACTCCTGATGCCTCTGCTTGTTCTGAACCACATTGGAGAATAGGAGAATTCACCAAGTTGGTTGAAAAAGGAATCTTACCACTAAATCACATTCTTACCAGACTGGGATATTAAATATACGACACATCCAGGAGTTTATTGGAGCGCAGCCTGATGGCGCAAAGGGTAGGTTTTAAATCTCCAACACTTACCTATACAAATCCACTATCGGAGGGCCTCGTCTATCGCTATCCGCATGTCGGTGGCGGTTCATTTACAAACTACTACAATCAGAGGCATTTTATTTGACATTTTTGCTGTATCTCAACTCGTCCAGCGGCGTGACAGCCCCTGCCATACCGGTGATCTCCGCGGCAGTCGTGGAGCTGTTTTAAAGGGACTCTAAGTAGCACGAAAGTAACTCAGCCTCGGGGATACAGAAGTTTAGAATGTTTTTGGTAATTTCAAAACTACCCCTTTACACTTAAAAGTAAAATGGCCAGTGCGGTCTTTTCCTTCAACGCACTGCTTTTAGGAATTATAATACTTTTTAACCTCATGTACACACTGTGTTTTGGTTTGTTATGGTTTTCCCCTTTCATTTCCTTTTCATTTTTGAAGGAATCACTTGTCTCGTTGTCACCACTCCTGTACACCTCTATGATGCAAAAGTTTCCTTGTATCGTCTGATATGATTTTGTTTCACTTTAGTACGATGAACTGGCCCATTATGGGGGAATGGACGGAGTTGGAGTTCCGGCATCTATGTACGATCCGCATGCTCCTCGACCGCTACCCCAGGTCCACCACTTGAATCATGGACCTCCGCTTCACGCAAGCCAGCACTACGGTGCACATGCACCCCATCCCAATGTAATGCCCACCAGCATGGGCTCAGCTGTCAACGATGTTTTAAAGAGGGACAAAGATCTAATTTATGGGTAAGTAATAATTGTGTTTATTTTCTACTTTTCACATACTGCTTTCGAAAACATGGGGCGAAACTGACATCTATGCAAAAAATATATATTTTAAGATTAACATTTTAACCTAATTCTGCGTTGGGTTAAAACCATAGTCAACTCATTTTTGAAAATATGAGTGGCCTAGTTTACCTTTACAGTTAATGTAGTGTTACACAGTCTAAATTTGAGTGGCCTGTCTATGTTTAAAATAATATAACTTGACCTTGTCATGTCTATCAACAATACCAGTGTAGCTGCACACATAAGCAATCAAATTATTTAGGACTTCTTACACAAATTTAGAATGCGCGTTATTTAGGCCTATTTTTACACACTTTATAAAGTAATGAACTACAATTATTACATTATCACTGTTTGGTTTGACAATGAAATTGAAGTTGACAATATTAAATCCAAAACAATATGACTTAAATACAGCTTCGAACAAAAAACAATTATTTTAGTTGTTTTCAAGAATAGGTGGCTACTATTATTTTAGATGTAAAGTAAAATATAGACGCGACCGTGTTATGAGAACAACTAAAAAGATTTTGGCTTTACATGTCTAGTTGTAAACTAATAGGGAAGCTATGGCCGGTGGTAATAGCGAAAATAATGGCGTCGCTGTATGTTTTAAAACTTTTTAAAAACATATAAGTTTGTAATTTGTCACTTAAAACTAAGTAGTCGGCTGTGTATCGCTTAGTTCATGTTCCCTTCTTGCAGTCACCCTTTATTCCCCCTCCTTGCCTTGGTTTTTGAGAAGTGTGAGCTGGCGACGTGCACTCCCAGGGAGCCCGGGGTAGCAGGCGGCGATGTCTGCTCCTCCGACTCCTTCAACGAGGACATCGCAGTCTTTGCCAAACAGGTCACTTTTACAATCATCCGACTGCCATTTGTGTTTTGCCTATTTCACCAAGCATTTTACAGTACTTCTGAAAACAACTGTGGACTGAAATGCATTTACTGAGTGAATAGCCTACGTTTTCCCTATAGTTTTATGTCGCAAAAAAATATTATATTTAGTCAGGCGACATATGAAGTAGACTGTTGTCATGCATGGGCTCGTGAATTATTTTGCTGAGAGGTTAAGGATAGCAGATGGAGGCCTTTCACAACTTTATTTTCAGATGCTTAACTCTTTGCTTAAATAGCTTTGGTTATTGTAATGCTGTTTTCTAGTCTATAGTTTTAGATGCATTGTGTAATAGTTAGCTTATGTCACGTGGTCAAATTAACCTCCGCTTCTGGTAATATTTTAGGTCCGTGCAGAAAAACCTCTATTCTCTTCAAATCCAGAGTTGGACAATTTGGTAAGCTTGATTTAAGTAGACTTTCGTATTTCCTCCACATGTGCTGTATTTGCCACTAACTGTTATGGTTGTTTTGTCTCCAACCTGTACCCCTGTTCTTGACATTGCAAAGTAAATATAGGAGGATTTGATGCAAAAGCACAACACAGATGTTCGACAGGTTCCTTTGAAGTGAACAAGGGGAAGCTCGGAGGGGTCTCGAGTGGCAGAGCATTAGGCTACCATAGGGAGGCCGTGAGGGAAAGCACTGATTAAGGGAATGTTAACGGTGGCTCCGTATAGGGGTGAATCCACCATTGCATCTGCATGGATGTGCACTTTTTTTTCTTGAATCCATGTAGTCACATTTGCTGATATAATAAATCAGAATGCATACAGAGGTTTTCATATTTGTATATATTTGCTAAAATATTTGTAAAAAAAAAAAAAAAAAAAAAAAGATGACACACATAGTGTTCATGTGAAATATATAGGGGCATACAGGTGATTCAAGAAAGTGTAACATGGAAATACTTAGTGGATATTACTATGGTGCAGCAAGAAAACAGCTGTCATCGGCCATTGTGTTAAATATGTTATATTCTTTTTTCCCCAGATGATACAAGCCATACAAGTTTTGCGGTTTCATCTTTTGGAGTTAGAAAAGGTAAATGGACTTCTTATATCTTCACTGCGGCTCGTCTTGAGCTGAGGAGAAAGAATGCCAGTATAGCAACCATTGTATCCGTGTATGGCATAGCGCAGTAAGACAACATGACCGCTTGACACTGACCGTATAAAATAATGTCCCTCTGGAAATATTGTACACTACTGTATAAGTTATTTTAGGCCGTTATCGTCAATGTACCATTTCAGTGAAAGTCTCAAACGGCAATTACGTACAAATATTGGACATTGGTGAAATGTATGCAATTGATTTATATTAATTATCATAGAAGTGATACTGCGCTAATACAGCTTTAGAAGGTGCAAAATATTTAATAGCCATTTTATCAGCTTGTGCACCATGTTTATTTTCTGTGCATTCAACTTGTTGCACTGGTCTCCTGAGAATAATATGCCTGCAACAATTTCACTATTGTTTCCTTGTCGCGCCAGATAATGCTCCTTAATTGTGGTTATTCTTGGACTGCCCGTGGAGTTCCCCTTGTCCTGAAAAAGATATTCTTTTGCCTTTAGGTTCACGAGCTCTGCGACAATTTTTGCCATCGGTACATCAGTTGTTTGAAAGGGAAAATGCCAATAGATCTAGTTATTGATGAACGGGATGGCAGCTCAAAATCGGACCATGAGGAGCTTTCGGGATCTTCAACTAACTTAGCAGATCACGTAAGTAACGCGGGTTTAATTGGTTTCATAACAGACTATTGTCTTGCAGTGATGTGTCACTGTGGCGCGTGTGGCGCCGCTTCTGAGCCTGTTGACAGTGTGTGTGTGACAGTGTGTGTGTGTGTGTGTGTGTGTGTGTGTCTTTGGGCGCCTACGCGCGTTGGCGTTTCTGCGCTTGCGTGTAATGCTTTGGAAATTGTCACAAAACAGTCAATGTGGTATTTGTTAATACACGACATTAAAGTGCAAGATCATACGTGAGCAATCATCCATAACTTTAGATTAGATGTTATATGCATATTGTCCACAATGCTGAGTTTGGTTAGTTTTTATATAATTTTGTAATGTGTTGGTTGAGGTTTGAGGGGTTAAAGGCCTCTTCGTGTGTCCTTTTCGCACACTCTGAGAATTTGTTGTAGGCTGTGTGTTTATCTCTGTTGTTTCTCTTTGGCTGGAATGGTCGCCACACACGACAGTGTAGGCCAGCATTCTTGAACGCTGAGGAGCTTGCGTTTCCGTGCCTATCACAGTTTTAGGCTATGTGTTATTTTTGAAAGACAACATTATGCGTAAAACACAACTGTAAAAGATACAGCGAGATAATACAGTATACCACCCTCTAATCATAACGCTGTGATTTTGCTTCGTAAGCGCAGAGAAAGTATTAAGCCATGCAGCCGAAGCAGCCGGGCTGCCCTCAGTGTCAAGTTCATAATGTGGCATCAGAGCGTCTTTTACGTCTGACAGAGTAGTAGTGACGTTACGCGCTGTTGGTTAATGTGTTTAATTGTTTCTTATTGATCGACTTGTGGTTTGCTCTAGTAGGTCTACTTCTGCTCCTTGCGACCATTTTACAGTTACAATATGAACTGAATTCAATAATATGTTGTTGAAGTGCGCCTTTAAATTTGTATATCGATCCCGTGGTTTAAACGAGTTTTTTAGGACACTAAATCTAGCACGAACATTCCGGTTGAGTTTAATGTACTGTTGAAAATTAAAGTTTTTTTTTATCCTATTTTGGTTATTTAGTATTTGTAATTTCAAGACTGAAGGCAAAAAAGGCCTATTGAGTGAATCTCGACAGAACGACTGGTTATGTATCAGCAGCCCAAGCTCAAGCCTATTAGGAATTAAAGCAGATTTAAGTGTTATGCAAAGTCAACGGACTGCATCTGTTGGGTCTAGTTATAATAGCGACGGGCTGCCTTTGAATGTCCGCATTGCATGCATGGCTGCGTAAATACTGCAAGGTGAACAAAACTAGAATTAACATGGATGGTAGGGTGGAAACGCAGTTGAAAGCCCGCAAACTGTGGACCTCACTCAGAACAAGTGTAGAAATGAGGCATGCTGTTGTTTATACCGAAGAGATTAGATAAACTAGCCTGTTTAGTTTCGCGGCAGATGGTTGATGCTCAAGCCAATTTCCAGCTCCCTCGCAATGTGTAGACCGCGCCATTGTCATCCGGTCACTTGTAAGACATACAATTTTGATAATTAGAAAATTAAATATATCCGTGGAGAAAATCAGGAGTGGACGTAAAGAAACTTTGTCAGTGCGCGACAGGTCATTTATCTGAAAGTCGTTTGCACTGACCACTTCATTAGGTATTTTAGTTTGGAGCGATTTATATGTCTCTTACGGCAGCAATGACATTTTACAACAGCTAATTGGTGTGGTCAGTGCTACCATAGTGTAAGTTCCTCGCAAGTACGCTCTGGCGCTTGTTAGTGGAGACCTAGCCTGTCGGCTACCGTTCCATGTCTTATAGCAGTGGGCATGCGGACAGGTTATTGATATGCAAAAACTGAAATTAAATGTGCGCGCACACACGCACACACACACACACACACACACACACACACACACACACACACACACACACACACACACACAAGTGCTTTCAGCGTTGACCTGTCGCCTGTGTTACACTGCTATTAACCGCGTGTGCGACTTTAGAGGTTGCCATGCACCTGAATGGCGCTATTATGAAAATAGTTACTTGCATGATCAAAACCTGTTGTATTTTTATACAGATAATATCTGTATCTTCATCTGTGCTTGCAATTTCTAACTGATAAGATCATCAAGTGAAGGGTTAAACAAGGAACCGAGTATTTGAATAGGAAATTGTTTGAACTGAAGAATAAACATTTCAGTATCTACATATCTTTGAATTTTTGAATACTAGTAACAACGCAGAGATTGCCCATATGAATATATGAACCATAGCCCAAACTAAATTTATTTTGCACTTTGTAAATGTTCTTAGTCAAGAAAGCCTATGCCCCAGGAGCAAGACTCATGTTTGGAGCTAAGGCAAGCATTAAAACCATTTAACTGCAAAGTAAATTACATCAGGCATATCTGATGTCAAGTACAAACAGATTCTGGTTTTTGTTTTATTCATTTTATTTTTTATTTTGGTTATGTTATATTCATTTCTATCATTCTATCTTTTTTTTTTTGTTGGAGAGGGTAGAAGGCAATTTGATAGTTAGATATGCAAATTTATTTAGTTAGAATATCTGGCGTCCATTTTTCTTTGCTTTGATATGCATTTTTAATATATAGCCCTGGGCTACATCTCATTTGGTGAAAGTTGCTTTGCCTTGGATGATGAGGCTCTTCATGAAGGAGACAGGCATTTTGTGCTCTCTCTCTCTCTCTCTCTCTCTCTCTCTCTCTCTCTCTCTCTCTCTGTGTGTGTGTGTGCTCTACCTGATGGCAGACCCTAATAAGCAGGGTTTTATTTACACTTGAATGCTACATTATCTTTGAGCTGATTGGATTATGGCATTGTCAACGGAGACAAGGCCTTTGTCTTGTAGTTGATTTCTTATATTTGCTTCCTGTTACCTCCCCCCCCCCCCCATATAGCCATAAGCGCCTAGTCTCCATTCTGAGGGAGGCTAAAAATTAATCATATTGTCATATGGATGAAAAGTGAAAACAAACTCAGTCTCCCTCAGTGAAGCAGTGTAGTTGTGTCGTGTGTCAGTATAACCCTGTTTGCCTTTTAATTACTGCCATCAAATTCCAACCCACTCTATTCTACATCCAATTAAGGCCAAGAATGGAATTAATGCTTGCTGAATATTATCTGTACTAATGAATTTGTCTTTGTGTCGCCACGTTTCGCCATGTAGAGTTCTCTCTCTCTCTCTCTCTCTCTCTCTCTCTCTCTCGCTCTTTTAAATCAAGTGCACTTCACGTTAGCTGCAGTTGTTTCACAGCTTGCTTGGCTGAAACCCTCTCCCGCCTTGGTGCATAGTTTTAGAGAGCGGCGTGAAGAAATATTGTGGCATGTGTGTTTTTGGCACCCCATTCTTCTCCAGTGCTTGCGGCTCATGCTTGTAGTTCCTCCCGAGGTTATGTGTAGGTTATCTAAGCCCTGCTCTGGCCCTCTGAAGGCACAGTTCTGTTTACATATTGTTCATCCCTAAGTCAAGGTAACCTATATATATGTAAAAAAAATAATAATAAAAGTAACCACACAGTGAACGCTAAATCTTCTCTCTCTCTCTCTCTCTCTCTCTCTCTCTCTCTCTCTCTCTCTCTCTCTCTCTCCCCCTCTCTCTCTCTCTAAAAGGTGTTTTAATGGTCTGTAGTTCTAAGGCTATTTGCATGGTTTAGGCTCCACGATCGACTGCCTCTGCACTCTTGTGTTTGCCTAGATTTCGCCTACAGGGCTCCTAAAACCGCTGAACCGTGGGTTTGTTCAGTTGTGGAGTTTCTCCGAATGAAGTAGCACGTGCAGGCTGCCTGTGTTTGGATCCAGCAACCCCCCCCCCCCACACACACACACACACAGACATACAGACTTATACTCATACACAGTCAGAAACAGAGTACAGTGACATCTGCCATCTCGTATGATTGTGTTGTGACGGTACGGCGTGTAGCTCGACATATCCTGTCTGATTAGCGTTCAGATGCTTGGGCCTGCTGGCATGCCTTACTAATGAGCAATGGAAGAGAATTGGGACTTGTTGCTTTCCTTGCGAGCGATGTGTGGCTACTACGCCAGCACAGACCAGAACGACCTTTGGCACAGATGAGAACGATATTTGGCAAAGCTGCAACCTCAAAAACGCATACGTCTGTTTTGTTAAAAAATGCGATGCATTGTTTTTGGTACATAATGAATACAGCAGGGGGAAAAAAAGGGCTGTTTGGTGTGTGTTTTTCGAGAGGTTTGTTTTTTTTTGTCATAATTTGTACCTCATCTGTCTCGGTTATTGAGGGAGGCAGTTCCTAGATTTTGTGCATGTGGTTGTTTACATGCATCAGAATAAGTCCCAAAAGGCTTGCCACCTTGGGATTCAAGTTTTCTGCTTCCTTTGATAGAATAATTGTGCTTGTAATGTGCTAGTCAGGGCATTGTGTAAAATACCACTGCGCGCACACACACACACACACACACACACACACACACACACACACACACACTTCACACACACACTTCACACACCCCATATTTCACACACTCCTATATTTTAAAACAATTCAGCTGTCAATTATTTGATGGCAAATTAATGTTCCTTTTTTAATACATGGGAGATAATTGATGGTCTTGTAAATAGTGAAGAGTTGAATAGTCGTGAACCTGCACTTGAATGTCTTTTCAGCGAGCCTATGTAATTATGTGTTAAATTCGACAAAAATGTGCGAGGACTTTAGGTGCAAGATGCGTCTTGAAACGGCAGCCGGCAGAGATTTACGGCCTGGTGTGTTTCTCGTGTGTCAGCAGGACGGGATGTGTAGCTTGGAGTTCCCAGCCATAACATGCAGCACTCCCTTCCACACACACACACACACACACACACACACACACACACACACACACACACACACACCTCTGTGCTCAGTAGCTCAGTGTGTTGCCGGTGCTACGCATACTTTCATTCTGTAGATACATCAGGTTTCTTGGGAATTTGAGCCCAAATTCAAAGACAGTCCTAAATCAATTTTATTTGAAATTTTAAGCAATAGGATAGGGAGACCAAAAGAGAAAGCGAGAGAGAGAGAGAAAAAGAGAGAGAGAGACAAGAAGTAAAAAAAAAAAGAAAAGGCGGGAGCAGCGGGTTGTGTTTTGATGGGCAAGGCAGGTGTGTGTCAGTGTGCAAAGGACTTGTAGTAGGACGGCTGAGCGGCTTGCCCTCCCGTGGCCCCTGCTGCACGACAAGCCTCTTCCCCCGCATTGTCTCCTGCTTTTATATTAATTACAACTTGCATTATCAGAGTCGCTAACCCCAGCAAATAGAAAAGCCGGCCCCAGGAGACCCGAGGGGCTTCCTCGTATCTTATTTTCCATCTAGTGCTATTGTGCCTACACAGCCCCAGTGTTTGTTCGCTCGCCCGCCCGCCCGCCTCTCCGCTCTTCCTCTCCTCTGCTCTCCTCTCCTCCTCACGGTAACAGTGCTCTTTAACACAATTAGGGAAGAGCATAGTGGGAGCCATGTTTGCCTCCTAATTATTCTAGGCTACAGGGAATAGTTGCATGTGTTATTATTATTATTATTTTCCCCCCTCTCTTCCTCACAGGTCTCTTGGCTGAGATTGACAAAAAAAAAAAAAAAAAGGCGTTTGGGTGATGCTGTTGTGTGTCTGTGTGTATGTTTTTTTTCACACACACTCACCCCTTTTTTCTCTTTGTGTTTTTTTTTTTTTTTTATTCCTCTGTTGCGGCTTGTTTGAACTTTAATGGACTCAGGGGAGTCTTGGCAACTGTGTGTTTTTGTGTGTGTATATGTGTGTTTGTGTGTGTATGCGTGTTGTGTTCCTTTGCGTTCAATGTGCACGCCCAAGCTGTAGCCGCGAGAGGTCATTTGAATTATTAATTAGAGGGAAAAAGGCTGTTGCTTTTGTGGCCTTGCTGAGTGAGGACAGTTGAGGCATCTGTGGCCATGTTTGATGTCTTGTCGGAGCAGACATGAAGGGAAATTTTTACAGTGCGTGCGTACGCGCCTAACGCAACCAATGACGTCATGGGTGTCTGTTTGTTGAAGTCACTATGTGACCCTGATTTTTTTTTTTAATTCCCTGCCCTTGTCGTGCACATGTTATGGCAGAAGAAAAAATAAACAATTTCGCTTTAGATCCAGATTTCTTGGAAAATAGCATTACTGCTAACATTGGCATATAGTGTGTGATTTTTGAGCGGCGTTCAAGTCTCGTTGAGTTTAAATTAGTCTTGAAGGTGCTGAGGCACCACAGTTACAGTTAAAGCGAAGCGCTCGCTGTTTTAGCACAGTTTTTTTTTGCGTTGCGTTGCGCTCCTAAGAGAAGCATAGGAGTTTCAGGCCCGTCCTACAGGCAATGGATATTTCAGCCTCAGGAAGTCGAACCCAGTCATTTTCTTCCCTTAGAACAACAGCAGCACATTCTGAGTACATGAAGTCTGGCTCGGCTGGACTGCGTAATACACTGCATGAGAAGTGTTTTTACTATTTCATTTTTCTGGACTCGTTTCTTTTTGACCCCCATTTCCCCATTACTCCTCCTCCTCCTCCTCCTCCTCCTCCTCTTCTTCCTCCACCCATTTTTATGATATGTTCTCTTAAGACGCAGTTGACATGTTATGGGAGAATGAATGCGATTTTTGCATCTGCAAATGGAGGAAAAGAAGGGGGAAAAAAAATGAAGTCAAGGGTAAACTGAGGTCACTTCAGCGCAATGTGCGTACCCTTAGTTGTGTACAGTAGGTCAACACATCCACATCCACCGCATGTATGCCACATTTAGTGCAAGAGCAGTGGAGAGATAAAAAGGGAGAGGGAGAGAAAAAGAGAGAGAGAGAGAGAGAGAGAGAGAGAGACAGAGAGAGAGAGAGAGGATGCACCTTATGTCTGTGTGTGAGAGTTAAATCCTTGCGGAGCTATTGTTTCTCCCCCCACCTCCTCTTTGTACTCTTCTGATAATTCGGCGAGCTCTTTATCTGATTGCCATGCGGTGAACAGCTGACACAGAGAGACTGGGGCTCTTTCTCTCTCTCTGTC
>JAODXP020000024.1:27414310-27419310 GCA_027497455.2 Sardinella longiceps | reverse complement strand
GAGAGAGAGAGAGAGAGAGAGAGAGAGAGAGTTGATGGTGGTGGCCTAATGAGGCCGTTCCTGCAGCCAGTTGTTTTGTGTGAGGCGCGCTCTGACCTTTCGCTCTGCTCGGGAGCCTAGTCGCCTCATTTTTCACATTCTTGCAATTACGTTAACGCTTGAGGTGCTCCCTGACTCTCAGCACCCGGGCCTGGCCCACGCCACCCATGGCTCTGAGAGAGACAGAGCGAGAGAGAGAGAGACAGAGAGAGACAGAAAGAAAGAAAGAAAGAGAGAGAGAGAGAGGAGGTAGGGGAAGGGGGAGAAGGGCTGGACTCCCGACATCCTCTCTGCAAGAGACCCCTCCCTGACCCCTCACACAACTCCTCCCTCCCTCCACACACACACACACACACACACACACACACACACACACACACACACACACACACACACACCCCACCCCCCCCAACCCACGGTTTCATTAGTACTGCTCTGAGGTCCCCACCTGAAAGGGAGAGCTTGGGTCTCAGTCTATAGAGAGAGGGAGAGAGAGAGAGAGAGAGAGAGAGAGAGAGAGAGAGAGAGAGAGAGAGAGAGAGAGAGAGAGAGGGAGGGAGAGGGAAAAAGAGGGGGAAGCAAGCAAAAGAGAGAGAGAGAGCGAGAGAGAGAGAGCAAGAGTTCAAACGAAAGAGACTCCTACCCCCATGGGTTTATTTTTAGTGAAGCGAGAATAAAACAAGACCAAACAAAACAAAAATGGACCAGGAAAAAAAAAAAAAAAGACGAGAAAGAAAGTGAAATCAACTGGCTCTGGATGCCACCCGTTTAAAAAGTGCTCTGCTTGAAAACCGAGCCACTTCCTTCAAACAAAACGTCTGGCCTGCCCTTTGGGCCCATGTGTTTCCTCTGCTCCCCTCGTCCACAGACCGCCGAAATGGTTCTCATTACATAACGTCTGCAGTAGGCCCCTCTTTCTCTCTTTCTCTTTCTCTCTCTCTCTCTCTCTCTCTGTCTCTGTCTCTCTCTCTGTTTCTCTCTCTCTCTCTCTCTCTCAGTCTCTTTAACTCTATCACTCTTTTTTTCTCTCTCTCTCCAAGTCTCTCCTTTGCACCCGTGTGCCGTCTCTCTCTTTCTAAGGAGATACTATGGCGACTTCATATTCCCCATTGTTTCCATCTCCATGTTAATGAAGCCCTCAGTGCTGACAGTCTGCCTATGCTTGCGGTTAGGAGATACACAGAACATAACTCATGCTATCCCATCTGACTCCTGTGTGTGTGTGTGTGTGTGTGTGTGTGTGTGTGTGTGTGCTCCCGCAAACGCTTATGTGCAGATTTAGCTCTCTGAGATGATAGCTGTGAGCAAAATTTACATTCGTAATCTGCTGCTTGTATCTTCTATTTTAGCACTACCCCTGTACACGTGCCAGAGGAATAATTAAGCTGGTGAGAGAGTGGTGTGTGTATGTAGTGTGTGTATGTATGTAGTGTGTGTGTGTGTGTGTAGTGTTGTGGCTCCTCAAAGATTGATTTATTATGAAGGAGTGGCAAGGTGAAGCACGCTCTCGGTGCTCAGTGCAGGTCGAGCCCGTTTAAGGTTGTTGATACACGTCTGATAAATTTGGCTCAGCTTCGCTCCAATGTCTCTCCCGCTTCTCTGGCCTACTTAATATTTCTCGAGAAGTTCCTCTTAAAAGCCATGAATGGCTCAGCCTGGAGGCGATAGCAACGGCTGGAGCGCAGGCCTGCCTCTCTGGGCTTACACACACACACACACACACACACACCGCTACGCGCACTAACGCTAACATCCAATAAACAGCGCCGATCCCTGTCAAAGCTTGCTTGTGGACACGGTGCCGAACGCCAGCGCAACCTCTGAAACATGTACCCGCTGTTTATTTTTCTCGGTCATTGTCTCAGTTTCGATGGTCATAAACATGGAAAAGTGTATGGAATCCCAGAGTCGGCGGACAGGCGGGCGGGGTGGGGGGGAAGTTTGTTTTTTCTTCCATGGCCCTGGCCGAGCTCACCCAAGTGTTTCTCCTCCACCCCACTCTCCTCACCCCCCCAACCCCCCCCCCACCCCCCCTTCACAGCTGATTCAACAGCAAGGTAGGGGATCTCTCAGAGTAGCCACTGGAGTCCGCTCCCATAATTATTAGCTATGCATGAAAACCAAATCGAGGTTGACGTTTTGAGTGGTGAGCGAAAAAGGCCCTTCCATACGATTCCCTCTGTTTTGGGTTTTTTTTCTGTCTACATTTTTTTTTTTTTTTAAACACCCATTTTCTAACAGGGGAAATAGAGCTCAGCACGAGAAAAGCATTTTGTACATTTTCTCAGCAATTGAACAGCGGTGCTCGGGCTAAAAGGGAGGATTCCCATGAGAGAGAGAGAGAGAGCGAAGTCTTCGCCGAGCTGATATACTGGGGAGGGAGAGCCCCGCTGCGAAAACTATGGTGAGGTCAGCAGGGAGGGGTGCCGATCTACCCGCAACACCCCTCCAAAACCTCTACCACCCCTTCCTCCACCCCCCAACCCCTCCCTTCTCACCACCTCCCCTCCTGGGAGGGGGCCTCCTCCGGCTGAACCGTTGTGGTGGACCTCACTCGAGAGGCAGCGTTCCCAGAGGGGACCAAAACACCCAGCTCCAAAACCCAGAAAGCCTCAGTGTGAACAGGCCCTGTTGGCATAATACTGTATTCCAGCACCAGCAACAACCCCCCCTCGAGCACACTCGTGTTTTCCTTTTATTGCCTTGCCTTGCCTTGCCTTCTCTCTCTTCTCTCCACACACTTCAGTTAGATCACAGGCATCATAGGCATCACAATATTCTGTGGGGTTGGAGAATTAGGATGGTTAAATGTTAGTTGGTAAGTGAATGGTTTAGATTTAAGGTTTTTGTTTGTATGTGTGTGTTTTGGGCTTTATTTATGTGAGTGTAATGCTCAAATGACAGCAAATAAAATGGCAGGGAGGCGTATTTGTGAATATTGAAGTGGGACAGAGAGGTTAGTGAGAGAACAGGTTATGTGTGTGTGTGTGTGTGTGTGTGTGTGTGTGTGTGTGTCTGTTTGTGTGAGCACACGTGTGCTATGAGAGCGGGTGGGTGGGTGGTGTGTTGTGGTGTGTTGTGGTTGTCTCCGAGTGCCTGTTAGAGTTTAATTTAGAGGAGTAATTAAAGCCGAATACTGCCCCATAAACAAAAGATAAACAATAAAGAAGCCGCGGTCCCTGCTGTTTCACGGCCGTCACTCCCAGCTGTTGGAGAGCTGATCAGTTTTACACAGGCAACCCCCCCGCCACCACCACCCCCCACCACCCAACAAAAAAACAAAACAAAACAAAAAAACTTCAACCCTCCCACTCATGCACTCGCTCTTGCCATCCTTGGCCAAAAACACACCACACCACATCACAGGCAACAGGCAACAAGCAGCACCGCATCACCTCCACAGGCAGAGAGGGCCTGTGGTTCACAGAGCCCCGCTGTTGCAGCTAAGGCCAGTATGGTGGAGCATTAGGCGTTGCTAATGGCTAATGGATCTTGCTCCCCGGAGAGACTAAACCACATAATGTTTACTACATTATCAACAGAGGAGCTGTTGGTTTGTGGTGTTTAGAAAATCAGGCCAACCTTGACGGCTTGTACTGATCAGTGTTCTTATGTGGATGGTGAAGAATGAAAAATACATGATTTATGTGGTTACTTTTTTTTTTTTTCGTGTTGTGGTAACATTGTTTTCCCGAAAAGCTGTGGAGGAATACACTAATATATGTCAGGTGCTGGTGAAGATTGTCATTGCTTGCCTGCAAAAGTTTTTATTATCTTTTTAGGGGGTGTCGAGGGGGGGTTTGGGTTTCAATGTGATTGTTGTGCTGTGAGAATAGTTGCTCTGGAGGAAAAAAAAACACAAGGGATACTTCTCTGATCCCATTAGCATAAGAGTAGCTAAATTATTCATGCCGAGTTCTTCATCTATGGGGAAAACTATAGTTAATGCACATAGTTTTCAAATGGATCCCCGCTCTGCTCTGCTTTGCGTTGCGTTGCGTTGAGACCAGATTTCTTGCTGGATTCAGCATTCAGGGGCATTTACGGGAAAGGGCCTCTCTCCGCTCACACTCCTCTCTCAGAGCTGTTTCAAGGGGCTGTGCTTTGAGGCTCACCCCTTTCTCAGTTTCCCTTTTGCTCTCTTTCTCTCTTCCTCTCTCTCTCTCTCTCTCTCTCTCCTGGCCTTTCTCCAGAAGGTGATTAAACAGAATGATCATCTCTCTCTCTTTTTCTCTCTCTCTGTGTGTCTCTCTCTTAACCCCCCCCCCCCACACCCCCACACACACACACACACACACACACACACACACACACACACACACACACTTGTTCTGTGCAGCATGCTTTATTCTCTGGATTTAGAAAAAAGGCACATTAAAGCAGAGCGAGAGGAAGAAAAACACACACACACACACACACACACACACACACACACACAAGTAGTGCTAATGCTCTCCAGTAAGTCAGTGAGAGTACTTCCAGTAACGTCATCCGCCCTCACCACACACTCAACACTCCCTCACCCTCTCTCTGTTCTCTCTCCTCTCTTCCTCTCCTCCACCTCCTCCTCATCCTCCTCCTCCTCCTCCTCTCTCTGCTCTTCTTCTCCCTCTGTTTTTCAGATGTTCCTCCTTCTCTCTCTCTCTCTCTCTCTCTCTCTCTCTCTCTCTCTCTCTCCCTCTCTCTCTCTCCATCTCTGGCAGTGGTTCGTCCCCCTGACCCATAATCACATGCAGGCGTCACTCAATGCAGCCACACTTAAATGGGTCAGTCAGTCCCGATGTGCAAACTAATGTTTGCTGGACATGGGGAAAAAATTACCAGAATGTATTCCGACGGCATTTGGGGAGAATGCGCGCTATGCTCCATCAGGGGAGAAGAGAGAGAGAGAGAGGGGGGGGCAAGCCTTTTTCCTTCCCATTTCTGTCCTCTTCTCTTCTCTTCTCTTTCCCTTTTTTCCC
>JAODXP020000024.1:27401810-27409310 GCA_027497455.2 Sardinella longiceps | reverse complement strand
CTCCTCACCCAGAGCTCCAGGAGCTGGAGGGGGGGAAGAGAAGACCGGCTCTCCCTCAGCCTCAGCCGCAGCCTCTGTACCTCTGAAGCTCCGGCTTGATGGGAAGGCAAAAATTGAAAAGTCAATAATGGCTCCCCCACCTCTGCACCACCTAAACCACCCCTCTCCACCCTCACCCCCTTCCCCAACCCCGCCAAACATCCTCCCTGGCTCCCCTCCCTCCAACACAAAACAGAGAAAAAAAAAGAAAGAAAAAAAAGTTTAAAGGAACAAAAAAAAAGAGAACACTTAAAATGAGAGAAGATCCTTTAAAAGAATGAAAGAAGAAAAAAAAACAGAAGATAAGAGACGTGGAGTGGAGTTAATGAAGTGCAAAAGGGGGAGGGTTCCTTTCTCTGTTCTCAGAACAGCATCTCTCAAGCTCCTCTCCAGGCACAATGATGAAGACAACTTCACTATAACCCCTCCAATGATCTACAGTACAGACTTAAGACATCATAACACACCACTGGCACGCTCTAGTCTAGCTGGACCTGGCGTAGAAGGACCGATAGTAGAATAATCACATTCAAAACACACAACTGACATCAGCTGACCACCTACAGTGGTGTGTGTGTGTGGGAATGGAGGCTCCTTTTCTTTTTCTGGGCTCCTGTTGGAGAAAAAGAGCCCAGGATTGTTCAGCAGCCGGCGTTAATGTCAGGGAGCTAATTAAGGAAATGGCTGAGGAATATGTATTGGAGCGGGGCGCTACGGTCAGGTCAGTGTGCTGGGATGGCAGTAATTTGAACCCCCGGCTAACCAACTCTTATTTCTTTTTTGCCACCGTAATAAGGTGGCTCACCCAGTGCTGCTAGAAGAAGCAGGCAATTCTTTTTCTCCTGGCTGGGGAGCTGTCAAAGCCCTCAAATCAAAAAATTAGAGCCAGACACTCTGGCCGTAATGAAACGAGCTGACAAATTTAGCCGAGAAAAAAAGTGGGGGACAGTCGACGGGAGGCTCGGCAACGTGCCTCAGACCCCACAACCACTAATGAAAGGAAATTGACCACCATATTTGCGTTAAATGGTGCCCGTACCTTCCAATTCAATTCCTTCTTTCGTTCTTTCATTAATCCCGTCGTTATTTTACAGTTTTCTTTTATTTTTTAACGGGCTCAGCCCTCCAGTACAAGCTCGCCTGTCTGTCTGCAAGTGTTGCCGAACAGAGGGCCAAGACATTTCACCTTGACACTCCCGGGTGCCAAGTCCTCCCCCTTTTCTTTCGCTCATAAATGGTAATAAGTGATCATTAATTTCTCTTGCTGTCTGTGGGAAGGGGGTAGCAGGCAGCAGTTATTGACTTGTAAAGGAGCCAGTAGGTGAGTCTTGACAAGACACAAGCAGCTCCTTTTCTTGTAAAGGAGGATCTGATTTCTCCACTAGTTGGGTCCCCTGAGAGGCTGTAGTGCTCTTTCTTTCTTTCTCTCTCTCTCTCTCTCTCTCTCTCTCTCTCTCTCTCTCTCTCTCTCTCTCTCTCTCACACACACACACACACACACACACACACACTGTGTTGATCGGGTGACTGTATGGAATGAAAAAGGTTAGATACAAAAAAAAAATGTGAGTGAAGTTCCTTTTTTTCCCCTGTCTTTTTATGTGTGGAAGCACTGTTCGTCATCGAGTATGGGGGTGGGGGAGTAAGAATGAATGAAGCATGCCAGTAACTCTATGTGTGTGTGTGTGTGTGTGTGTGTGTGTGTATGTGTGCATGCACATATGTGACAGCACAAAAGGCCAAGCGATAGCGAAAAGCGAGTCAGCAAGAGGGGAGACAAAAGCAGCGATCAGCTAACAAGGCTCCTCACGGGCCTGACTAATTTATGAGGGCAAACTGTGTTTCTGTGCGTCAAGAGAGGAGAGCGTAGACACAGAGACAGAGAGAGAGAGAGAGAGAGAGAGAGAGAGAGGAGGTGAGGGAAAAGAAGAAAGAGGAGGTAAAGAGAGGAGCCGAAGGAGAAGAGATGAGGAGAGGAGAGGAGAGGAGTGGAGTGGAGAGAGAGAGAGAGAGAGAGAGAGAGAGAGAGAGAGAGAGAGAGAGAGAGAGAGAGAGAGAAGGAGAGACTGAGGCAGGTGGAACCGAAGGAAGTTTTCATTGACTCTGGGCGAGCAGGCTGGGCCTCGGCCCTGGGCCCCCCAAGGGAGAGCTCCTCTCAGTTTGAACTTTATCAGGGGCTACGCTTAATCAATACGCTATTGGAAAAAGAATTAATTACTAAAGCAGAATAAAACAGCTGCATTTTAAACCGAGGATTCATCAATTCGGTAATCTGGGGGCTTCAGCTCAGGTGCCAGGAGGATCACGCCGACTTGGTGTAATGAGGAACTGTGGGAGTTTCCGCGCTCAGTCCGTACCCACACACCCCTCACATCCCTCCTCACCCACCCTCGCCACCCCACCCTATCTCCTGGCCCCACCCAGCCTCTCTCTCTCTCTCTCTCTCTCTCTCTCTCTCTCTCTCTCTGTCTATCCATTATCTATTTGTCTGTCTCTCTTCCATCCCAGCTCGGATGGGTGAGGAATTTGCAATCGCCTCTGCCTCAGCTGTTTGCCATCTCGGGCAGATTCTCTCGGTCGGTCTACCCATACCCCCCCCCCCCCCCCTTCTCCCACCCTTTACCCCCATCACCCCTCTGTCCATGCCCTCCATTAGGTGCCCAGCTTGCACTTCCACTAACCCCCCCCCCCAATACCAGCCCTCCCCACTCCCGCCCCCATCACCCCTTTCCGCTCCTTTCACCACATTCCCTTCCCACCGAATTCCTATCTTCCCAGGGACGGGGCGAGACAGGAGCAGGGCGGAGGAGGAGGGGAGAGGGGAGGGGTAGACTGGGTATTAATGTGGAAATCTCCGGAGCAGAGGCCAGCCGAAGCCGAGTGAGTGGACGAGCGTGCCCCCGCTGGGCAGCCACAGAGCCGCCGGACATTCCTCCATTCCTCTGCCGAGGGTACAACTCTCAACTCTCCACTCACTCACTCACCTCCTCCACCACCACCACCACCACCACCCTTTCCCTGTCCAGCTCCAGCCTATAACCCAACCAAGAGCCACCTAAGACCAGCTTCTTATCCCCTTTTGCCCCCTTCATTGCACCCCCACCCTTCCACCCGTCCCATGGCCTTTGCCATGTCCTGTAATGGTGAAAATTTCAAGGCAGGTTGAGAACGGGGTTATGGGTGATGAATTGGGTTTTTAGGAGAGCTCATTAGGAAGCCAAACAGAGTTTAGACGGCGGAGCGGGGCCGCGGCGCAGTAATCAGTTCTGCTCGCTTTGTTCCCTGCCTCCGGGACATTCTCCCTCCGCTGAAAAACTTCATGGCACTCGGCTGATGAGAGGGAGCTGGAGACAGACAGAGTGAGAGAGAGAGAGACAGAGAGAGAAGGAGAGAGAGGGAGAGAGAAAGGAGGAAGAGAGAGAAAGAGAGGGACGGAGAGCAGGAGAAGGGGCTGCCGGGTTGAGGCTACAATCTGATGGTTGACTTGTTGATTTATAAACCTTTTAATTCATTTGCTCTCCTGTTCCTCCTCCCTCCCTTCCTCTTTTCCCCCTAAACACACACACACACACACACACACACACACACACACACACTAGTTGTAATGGTTGCCGCTGGAAAGCCCACCTCCACCTCCACCTCCAGAAGCCCCTGGAACATGCCGGCATCCGGTGGGCACGTCAGGCATGCCTGTAATAACTCCAAGGTGTCTCGCACCCCGGCAAATAAATGAGTTGTATTTCTCTTAGTTTGAAGTGTAATTGGGGGTAGAGAATTACTGTTATCATCCGCCGCTCGCTCCTGCTGCTGCTGCTGCTGCTGCTGCTGGCAAACGCTGAGAATGCGAGCGAGGCGGTGTAGGGTTTCAGAGCCCAAATGGGGGGGGGCATGGGGGGTGGAGTGGAGGCTCCCTTTTCTTCTTTCTCATGCTTCCCTCTCTCTCCCTCTCTCTCTCTCTTTCTCTCTCTCTCTCTCTCTCTCTCTCTCTCCCTTGAACAAATGCCTTTGATATTCCCTTACCAGGGATTAATAAAGCCACGTTGCCGTTAGCAGGGTGAATCCGTGCTCCCTTTTTCTCTCCCTCTCCACGGCTTACTCCTTTTTAACATCTTTTTCTCCCTCTCTCTCTTTCTCTGTCTTTTTCTCTCTTTATCCCCCCCCCACCCCTCCATTTACCGTCTTCCCTACTCATTTTTTAAGGCCGTCTTATTTGTAGTTTAACGAGGGAAGAGTGTAGCTTGATTGAGTGAGAACTGAGGCGGTGTGCTAGGCTAATTATCGCCGGCTATTTAATTTCTCCCATATTTTGACCCATTTAACAAGACATCAGGGTCTCCTAAGCACAGACACAGGGAGGGAGACGTGCCCAAAGAGCCGGGGTAAAAGGGGCTGAGATTATTACAACCAGGCTTATGGAACCAGACTGGGCCTTGTATGTGTTTCCATCAGAATAGAGATATCTTAGCGCTGAGGCGCGATTGTTGGGTTTTGTGGAGTTGTGGGGTTTGTAAGGGGTGTGTGTGTGTGTGTGTGTGTGGGTTAGGGGGGGGCGTGTGAAGTGGTAAAGCTCGCCGGGCCGACGGGGAACCTCCATCCTCTCCGTCGCCAGAAGCCCTTCCTTTTCTCGGGGAGACGGAGGGAGGCGGTGTGGCGTGGCATGATGGGGAGGTCTCTTTTGGCGTTGATGTTGAAGAGACTGGATGCACTTAGATAACCTCCGGGACCAATTAGCACTATTTGATTTGGAGGAGGGCGGATGGTAGTCATGGTGGTGGTGGTTGTGTGTGTGTGTGTGTGTGTGTGTGTGTGTGTGTGTGTGTGTGTGGAGGGAGGGAGGAGGGGGGTAAGAAGAAGAAGAAGAAGAAACAAGAAGACTGGAGTGAGAGAAAGAGAGAAGAGAAAGAGAGAAGGAAAGGAGGCAGGGAGGCCAGACGGAGGAGGAGGGCTGGCGTGGCGTTGTTGTTCCTTCGGAGGAGTGCGGAGGGGAACGGGGTGGAGTTGTCAGCGAGTCAGCGAGTGTGAAATCTCTGGTCTAGACCCAAGGCCCTTCATTAGCCGCTGATCCTTGTCTCTGGAGCGAGAGGGGCAGTCATGGGCATCACAACGCCTTTCACACACACACACACACACACACACACACACACACACACACACACACACACACACACACACACACACACACAGCGCCCAAAAAAAAAGAGAGGAGGAGAGAGGAGGGGAGGGGGAGGACAGCACTCTGCCGTCCTCTGCAATTTAGCCCTTTGCCATTCATGCAAATTGGATCCTGACATCTGCAACACCCCCCACCACTGCCACCCCTGCCACTGCCACAGCCAGCGCTTTCCCCATCCTTAACACATCTTTATTCCATTTCTTTTCACTTGATTGTTTTTTTTCTCTCCCTCTCTCTCTCTCTCTCTCTCTCTCTCTCTCTCTCTCTCTCTCTCTCTCTCTCTCCCTCTGTCTCTCCCTCTCTCTCTCTCCTTCTGTATCCGTCTTTCTCTCTCTCCCCAAATGATCTTCCCACCCAGCCTTGGGATCAGACTCCCCTCTGCTCATACCCTCACAGGCACACACACACACACACACACACACACACACACACACACACACACACACACACACACACACACACACACAAGCCACATACACACACTCGTCCAAACCCCACTGACTGTGTGAGAGCTGATTCTAAAATCATCCACAATAAACATTTTTTGCAGCCATGACAAAAAGATAACAGGATCCCAGCAGTCAAAAGAATGATTCCTCATACCCTCCAAACCAATACAACTACAAACTAAAAAAAGGAAAACACAAACAGCACAGGACAGGTGGCAGTCAGTCAGTCACCAGAGTCTCAAGCCCTAAAGGTCGCTCTCGTCACCACACACACACACACACACACACACACACACACACACACACACACACACACACACACACACACACACATAGCTTTCAGCAGCTATAATGAAGTGGCCCCTAAACAGCGGTGGCACAAATGAGAGGTTTTTCCTCTGACTTATAAAATCATCAGCAGCACCAGCTGATTAACAAACTAATGAGCAGGCTAAGGGGAAGGGAGAGGGGAGAGTAGGGTGGTGGTGATGGGGATGGGGATGGTGATGGGGTTGGGGGGTGGAGGTGGTGATGGAGGGGAGAGGCTGGAAAATCTGTGCTGCAATCAGTGGCCAGGAGCAACCATTGTAGCTCTCTCAAAGGCCCTCTTTACGGCATAATTAGATAATTGTTGTTACAGGTAGCAGGTTAATTACACTGGTAATTAGCCAGCCCTGAGCCTTTGATAATATACATAGCCAGGCCTCATCTAAACATTTTGGGTTATTGGCAGATGATTATCGCTCTGAACCTCGGGCTCCAGTGGACAATCCAGTAGTTATTTTGCTTTTCTTTTTTTCCCCTCCCTCCCTCTTTCTCTTTCTCTCTCTCTCTCTCCCGCTCTCTCTGTTTTTCACTCTGCACTCTCTCTTTCCATATGCATGCCTCTCTGTGTCCTCCCTTCCCTCTCTCCTCGACAGCCAATCGTAACTTGTACCGGTTGCTTTAATTTGTTATTTATTTTTTTTTTTTTTTTAAAGAAAAAAGGCAAAGGGGTCAAGCAGTTCTTTTTTTTGACTTTTCATGTCAGGATGAAAAGGTAAAGCCTGAACAGGTCTAATAACAAGGCCTGCATGGCCTTCTCTCCTGTCCCCTCCCCCATACCATCCCCATAGGCCAAAGCAGTGACCCCCGCCCCAACCCTCCACACCGCCCTCACCTCACTCACTCTCTCCCTCCCTAACCCCCTCTGACTGCTGAAGGGCAGTGTGCCGTAGGCCTGGGGGGGGGGTTTGAGGCGGGGGAATAGGGGGAGAGGGAGAGGGAGGGGGTCAGCGGCAGAGAGCTGTGCCTCTTTGGAGAGGCCGCACATCGGCCGAGAGACGATAGTTATCTCCAGCATTCCTCGGATGACAGAGAGAGATATGCGCCTGATGGCAGAGATGGAGGGATTGGAGGTGGAGGTGGGGGAGGAGTGGAGAGGAGAGGAGTGGAGGATTGGAGAGAGGAGAGAGGAGAGGAGAGGGGGGGTCAGCCTGAGGGGGACAGAGGGGTGGGTGGGGGGGCTGAGGAGTGTGTGTGTGTGAGGGGGGGAGTGTGTTTCAGAAAGCGAGCTGGACTCGTCCTCCCACACTCAGGGATCCCAGAGAGCGAGTGAGCGCCCCACACCGAAAGCATCTAATTAGAGTCCTCTTTATTCCACTTCATTTAAGAGAGAGAGAGAGCAGCACACCCGCAGTGAGTCTGCACACTGTTGTTGAGCAGGGAGGGGAGGCAACTACACAACTGCACATTAGTCAGGATGAAGAAGGGTTGCAGGAGGGGGGGGGGTGCAGAGAGAAGAACAAAACAAAAAACAACAGGCCTGCACTCACTGGGAAGCACTCAGTCATAGAGTAA
>JAODXP020000024.1:27374310-27399310 GCA_027497455.2 Sardinella longiceps | reverse complement strand
GAGCGTACACGCTCATATCCCGAGGTCATTTGCATCACGCGGCCTTCGGGCAGAGTCTGTAGGACTCTGTGTACCACACATAAGCAGGGTAGGGTGGTGTGTGCGGGTGTGTGTGTGTGTTTGTATGCTTAGCATACCACATATTACACCCCACTAAACACACACACACACACACACACACACACACGACTTCACCCCTGCATGCGATATTTACTGACATGCCTGGTTTTTTAATGAGAGCAGTAGCATGGAGAATCATTACAGCACAGGGAAACACTCCCAATGCATATTTAATAACGCTCCGCTGGCGAGAGGGGAGACTTTTTTTTTGTTTGGGGTTTTTTCTGTTTTTCTTATTATTTATGTTTTCTTATTATTGCAGGCCTAACATATGACAACCCCCCTCCCCTCCCCACGTAAACACACACACACAGACACACATATGCATACACTCTGCAATCTGGTGGCTTCTTGTTCCCATCCATGCATACAGAACGTGCGTGCATAGTTTCATTGTGAGCACTTTAAATCAGGAGACAGAAGGATAGAGAGAGAGAGGAGAGGGGGGGAGGGAGGGGTCTCTCCCACTCTCTCTCTCTCTCTCCCCTCTGTCTTTTTTCGTCCTCCAAGGGCACTGCTTTTCCAAAAGTGCCCGGGGCTACACTCCAGCACCTCTCCTCCCCGAGGCCTTTCGCCTGCCTCCTAATAGCCATCCCCCATCTGTGTCACACGGCCAGATGATGGGACTCTTCCACCCTCTCTCTCTCTCTCTCTCTCCTTCCCTCCCTCCTTCTCCCTCCCTCCTTCTCTCCTTCTCTCTCTCTCTCACTCTCTCTTTTTCTTTCTCTCTCGTCCCCTCTTTTTTTTCAGAGTGCACATCCACACAGGTTAAAATGGCAGAGTTGCCAGGGAACAGTCAGAAGCCATTAGCGTTTGGGACAATTTGCCCTGCAGCGCTCCTTCTCTGGCTCATAAGAAAGGAGTGGGGGTGGATGTAAATCACCAGCGCTCCTTTAGATGTAATGAGGTTCAGCAAGTTTTTCTTTTCTTTTCTTTTTTTCTCTCCCTTTCTTTTCTTTTCTTTTTGTTTCCTTTTTTTGTTTCTCTGTCCGTCTTTTGGTCTCTCTTTCTCTTTCTCTCTTTTCTCTCCCTCTCTCTCTCACTCTTTCTTTTTCTCTCCCTCTCATTTGATCCAGCCCATCATTTTTTTGATTATTTCCACTTCTTTGGTCTGGCCTTCACAAGCTCTGTGAGTCTCAATGTGTGTGTTTGTGTGTGTGTGTGTGCGTGTGTGTGTGTGTGTATGTGCGCGCGTCTTTGTTAGTGTGTTAGTGTCTGTTGTACATGCACCCAGAATTCTGTGCATACTTTGTTCATTGAGCATTCAGATGCATGCGTACACATGTGTGCATATTCTCTCTGTATCTGCACAGCTTGTTCATTTGCTCACTTTGTTTGTGTACGTCTCTGTGCACATGTACAGTAAATGTATCTGAGAGAGAGAGAGAGAGAGAGAGAGAGAGAGAGAGAGAGAGAGAGAGAGAGAGAGAGAGAGAGAGACAGAGAGGCCCAGGGGTCTGGTTTCACCCTGCTGGGGAGGCTGAAAGAGCTGGCCTGAGCAGGGTGGGGGGTTGCGGGGTGTGGGGTTGTGTGGACGCAGGGGGTGCTGGATGGGGGTAATGAAGTGACAGGTCAGTCTGTAAATACGCACGGGTCGCCCGGGCCCTGGCCAGGGGGAGACTATCACATTGCAGTGAAAATGGAAACGTCAATAAAATTAATCTGCCAGCCTTTTGGCCACAGCTCCGCTTAGCCACTCCAGCTAGTGAGCGGCTCAACTCAGTTCCTCTCTACTCAGATCCACTCAGCTCTCCTTTCCCACACAGACACACACGGCCGCTGTACTGTACTGTGCAGCACTGCAGCTACGGCTGGCTGCCTAACAGCAGGAGCAGGATTATGGGAAGACCACAACAACAACAACACCAACAACAACATTGGTGTTTTACACCCCCTGTCTCACCACCTCACCCAAACCTTTCCAGAGCCCCTGCCCACACTCTCACACACACACACACACACACACACACACACACACACACACACACTCTGAGCCACCACTACAAAAAAGGAAAAACAACACTGACCCCCGTAAGCCCACCACCCACACACACACACACACACACACACACACACACACACACACACAAAGAGACACACAGAGTAGTCCCAGTCTCCCCCCGGTCCCTGCTCTAGTGATGTTATTATTATTGAAGTCGGGAAGCAAACTGGAGAATTAGCGAAGCGTCTGGGTCGCGTTTCTCAGGAAGCTCCAGCACGGTCAGACAGGGGAGCTGCGGCCCGGGCTCCGAGTTTATTGTTTTAGGCTTCCCCCGAACAAGGGCTTTTACTTAGCGTGGGATTTACAGCATTTGCTGCTAATGAAGACCTGGTCTACAATTACAACACACACGTTCAGCGAGTACACCCCGTCCCCCCCGTCCCCTATTCCCTTATGTCCTTCAGACGAGAGTAGAGACTGGCTTCTTTAACTCCTAGACCGAAGAGCTCAAAAAGTCTGCACTTCTCCATTTCCCTCCATCTCTCTCTCTCTCTCTCTCTCTCTCTTTTTTTTTCTTGTGTGCCTCTGCACTAATGATGTGGAAGCAAAACACAGAACTGGAGAGAGAGAGGGGGGGAGAGAAAGGGGTGAGGAGGAGGAGGAGGAGGAGGAGAGAGAAAAAACAAGGGAATAAAAAAAGTAGAGAGCGAGAGAGAGCGAAGGAAAAGGAGGAGAAGAGGAGGAGGAGGAGGGGGGGCCTCTTTGTTCTGTCCTTGTATTCTTCATTTATTTTGCATTTGATTACGCCACCAGTCGGATCCTTCTCCTTTCCGCTCCTTTTTAATGTTATTAGTTCAAATATTTATGCGAGATTATGGCTCGTATAGGTGCAAGTGATTGATGTCTCCCCAAAAACAGGAAGACATGCGAGTCTGAATTTTCCAGAATGTCGGGGCCCTGCCATGCCTTAGTGGAGGAGTTTTTTAGATACATAATTTAGATGCCCTCAAGGAAGGCTTTCAAGGCATTTTTGCCCAGGGGCAAGAAAAAATAACTATGACTGTTAAAAGTAAATCATTTTTGCTAATGCACAATTAATGGCAGAGCCAGGGAGCGTTGGGGAGAAAGGAGCTGGGGCCCAAAGACGGCAGCCAAAGGGCTTGAAAAAAGGAGGCAACCTGCCCAGATATGCGTCCGGTTCCTCCTGATATCAAAGGGCCAGTGGTCATTAATGCAGGGGACGCCGCGCTGCCCTGTCATGCAAATCTTTGAGCTGGGAGGACGGCAGAAGGGGAAAGGAGGGGTGTGTGTGTGTGTGTGTGGGGGGGCGGGGGGCATGAGGGTGTTCCTTGGGGTGTCTTGGGGAAGAGAGGGGTAGTGCAGAAAAGGAGGGGGGGGGGGGGGTGAACGAGGTAGATTTGAGACTTGAGTCCATTATGTTCATCGGAGTGCAACAATGAGCCAACTCAACTCATATCTCACTCTAATTCACACACCCTACTCAATTGTGTTAGTTCAGTATTCACTAAGCCGTGTGTATTTGTCCATGCCTGTGAGTCTATTTGCCTTTTTTCAGTTTTGTAAGAATTCATTGGATTTGCATCTCTCTTTCACCTCTCTCTCTCTCTCTCTCTCTCTCTCTCTCTCTCTCTCTAAGTGTGTGACGTGGCCATCTCTCACAAAAGAACTTATTCCGTTACGTCAAGCTGGCAAATCAAATTGAGTTAATGACATAACCCCGACCTACCTTGCTACTTGAGTGAAACCCTTACAGTCCTCTTCTTTGTTTTGTTCTGTATCACTTTTTCCCCCTCATCTATTTCAAACACTGGAAGCAAAAAATGAAATACCAAGCCTTTCTGAGCCAGTAGAGTGTTAACATGTTGGCAATACGCTAAGGTGTAATAATATACAACAGATATTCAAGTTGGTGTAATGTGTATTTGATGTTTAAAAGATACCAGTTGTGTGGGTAGCAGCCTTTCTTGTGCTGTGTGTGTGTGTGTATGCGTGCTGTGTGTGTGTGTGTGTGTGTGTGTGTATGTGTGTGTTATGTGTGTGTCCTGCGTCTAAAGTCCCCTCGTTTCGCCCAGGAGACGGCTTAGACAACAGCGTGGCCTCGCCCGGCACAGGTGACGACGACGACCCGGACAAAGACAAGAAGAGGCAGAAAAAGCGCGGCATCTTCCCCAAGGTCGCCACCAACATCATGCGGGCATGGCTCTTCCAGCACCTCACGGTAAGTCAGCAGTCTTCCTTTCTATCCCTCCTTCTCTCTCTCTCTCTCTCTCTCTCTCTCTCTCTCTGTCTTCCTCTTTCGTTTTCTTGTGTGTTGTCTGTCTCACTAGCACACAAGTACATCCACACTCGACATTCACTTTATTACCTTGAGTAAGCGTACTGTATATGCAACACATCTAATTCCGGCCTTCACAAATCTTAGGATCATCAATAATATCTAAGAGACAGGAGTTATGATTTTTTGATCCTGCCATTGACAGGCATCGATCATTTGTCAGTTTTCAGGCTAAAATGCCTAATTGTGGAGATGGCTTAGCTTCAGGTGAAACACTCATATTATGGGAAATTATGTGGTATCACAGAAGCATTGCAGGTGCGTTTTCGATCAGTTTATGCAAGATGTTGTCTTCATCCCAACTTCGACTCACTTTTTTGGGGGGAAAACCAAAAAGAGAAGATGTACATGTACGTAGTTTTTAAAAGACTTACAGAAAGTGGTTGAAAATGTTAAAAGCGCGAGTCAAGATGCGGTGCGTCTATACGCTGCTGCGCTGCTAGCTCAAAGTGCAGCAGCTCATGAACATTTGATGCCACTTCTTTGTAAAACAGTCAGGAACAACCCTTTTTGTTCGGATGATCCTGAACGCTCCCCCATAGCTGTCTACTGTTCCGTTACATTTTTTTTTTTTTTTTTTTAAATTCATATTCGGGGAGCTTCAAAATATCCTGTCTGGGATTGAAGCTGGAGGAGGCTTGTGTTTAACTTGCCCGCCTCTGTGATACTGTTTGGTTCTTCTCCTCTCCTCCCTCGGCGGAAGAGGGAGAGCATATCACATCTGACAACTGTACATTCAGAAACCTAAGCCCACAGACAAAGGGGATGTACAGAATGAAATATTAAGCTACATTAGGCAACAGTGAATCAAACAAGATCATGTGTCCTCTAAGTGCGGGTGGGTGGTAGAATCTGGCCAATGGGATATTCATTATGTGCCCATATGTGTGTGTGTGTGTGTGTGTGTGTGTGTGAGTATACGTTCATGTGCATAGTATACCATATGTGTGTGTGTGTGTACGAGTGGGGAGGGTCCCTGTGATGCCTCAGTAGGTCAGGAGTCAGTGGAGAAGTGAGGGCAGTGCAGTGGTCTGTGTGTGTTGGAGTCACTCAGCCATGACAAGGGAGGGGGTTGTGTGTGTGTGTGTGTGTATCTATGGTGGGGGTGTGCCACACAAAAGTGAGTGTTTGGGGGGGGGGGTTTAGTAGTGTGTGTGTGTGTGTGTGTGTGTGTGTTGCAGTCGTGTTCCATTGCCCTCTCTGATGTCAGGACATTCTTAGTGTCTCAGTGGCCCGGGCGGGGATGTATTGATTTGGACATGGAGGGTCAGGTTCCAGGCGGGAGGTGGCCATCCGGGGGCTGCTCCCTCTGCACACAGCTGCTCTGGACGGGGATGTGGACACCATGCAAGAGGAAGCCACAGACTAAAACAGACAGAACTAAAACAGCCTGATATAGAATCATACAGAATGACAGTGAGAGACTGAGAGAGAAAGAAAGAGAGAGAGAGAGACAGAGAGTGAGATTGTTGTCACAATATTGCTACAATCTTGTTACTTTGCAATGCTTTGGCAATACTGTATAACATTAAAGTCATAATAAAGCTTCTTCAATTGAATTGAAAAGAGAGAGAGAGAGAGAGAGAGAGAGAGAGAGAGAGAGAGAGAGAGAGAGAGAGAGAGAGAGAGAGAGAGACCAGTGGAAGGTATGTATGGGGATTTTCTACCATGTGGGGGGTTGGGGCTTGGGATGTTACCCCAGTGATCCGTGCTCTTAAGAAGGTCAGGTAGCTCCAGCGCCTGCCTCAGCCTCAGCCTCCACCTTAGCCTCTGCCTCAGCCTCTGCCTGCCCAAAGCCGCTCCCGTGGTGGAGCCCCTACCCTGCCCTGCCCTAGCCTGCCCTGGGCCTGGTGGTTACCTAACCAAAGACAAAATAATGAGGGCCCCGGCAAATGCGGCCTAATTGAAAGGGCTGCAAATCCATTACATATTGGTCAGGGATAATCGGGAGGGGTTTAATCACTTTTATCTATTCAGGAGCAGTGGAGCTGTAACAGCCTGAGCCCCTGAACCTTGCCATGCGCTTATTATTCTCATCATTATCAAAATGACTTCACAGCTGTTTGCAGGCTACATCTCCTTGAGCTGTGCTGTGCTGAGCTGAGCTTCAGCACAACCTGCAAAATGGGCTTCATTTGGGAGGCAAGTTGAGGTAGTGTGAGTGAGAGATGGAAAAAGAGAAAAGAGTGAGTGAGTAAGAGAGAGAGAGAGAGAGAGAGGCAGAGGAGTATAGATGTATAAAAGGAATAGAGAAAGACTGGGAGCTGTTTTCCCCTTCTCTTTCTCTTTTTTTCATGTCTCTTTTTCCCAGCTCAGTTGAGTTGAAATCAGACCACTGCTTCTTGCTTGCATTTGTGTGTGTGTGTGTGTGTGTGTGTGTGTGTGTGTGTGTGTGTGCAAGAGAGAGAGGTGGAAGAAAAGAATAGTGAGAAAAAAGATCTCAAATTTAGAGGCCTCCACAGAGCCACCTACCATGGCGGTTATTTTTTTTACACACACACTCACACACACTCTCTCTCTCTCTCTCTCTCTCTCTCTCACACACACACACACACACACACACACACACACACACTCACACACGCCTCCTGGTTAATTTACTTGGCTCATACCAAGTAGAAAATTTCTCCCTTTATTGGAGGATCATTAGGCGTCTTTCCTGGAGACTGGAGGAATGCCCATGGTTAAGGCCTCTCACAGTTCATGCTACACCCCCCCCCCCCCACCCCCTCCTACCCCCCCCCCCCCCTATCTCCACCTCCGCTGCTGCCGCCCAGCCACAGCCATTCACTAGGCCTCCCTCCTCACAGCCCCCTTACACCCATTTTCTTTAGAATTGTTTTAAAATTGCATTGAAAGCAAGAGAGCAGGAGAGAAAACCAGAATGAGAATGAGACAGAGAAAAAAAGAGCCCAGTTGCTTGCTTCTGTCCAGGAGGAGTTTTTCAGGCGCTTTTTAGTTTTTTTTTTTTTTTTAAATGAAATATATATAAATAAATGTGTATATATTCATGGAGGTACTACAGCTTTCAAGACCCCCACTTTCACTGAGTTCTTTAGTGCCTCTCTCTTGCTTTTAGATGTTTTCTCAAATCTTAATTTGTCCCCTTTTGTGGAAAAGCGAGGCTGGACTTGTACAAGCAATAATCCCCCCCATTTAACCCACCTTTGCATAGACTTGCTTAGAAAAAAAGGAGGGCTAATTGAATTATCCCCGACTACTCACTTGTACCCCACTATACAAACCTTTACTCCCCTCTCTCACTCTCACACACACTCACTCTCTCTCTCTCACACACACACAGTGCGTTCACACATCCCCTTTTATTTTAATTTGTGAAGCAAGCGCATTTTCCATTTTGCGGGATGCGTTTTTCTTTTTTTTTTTGTGGGGGTGTGTGGAGTGGTGGGGTTTGAATTCTGTGAGCCTTTGGCCTCTGAATGGCCTATTGCAGCATTCTGCCAGTGGGCTCATTCATTAGCCCTGCCGAGCGCTGAAAAGGAGCGGGGCTCAAACGCCGTGGCCGCCGCACTGCGCTCCTCTTCCCCAGAGCCGCGGGGGTCTCCCTACATATGTTCTCAACATCCAGCCATTGTCACCTATTCTGAAAGGCTCAAAAGGACAAACCCCGCACACACACAACCCCCCCCCCCTCCCATTCCCAACCAAACCAACCACCCAACTAACCTCCCTCCCTCCCAACCACCATCTCTTTGCTCCCTGACACACACACACACACACACACACACACACACACACACACACACACACACACACACACAGAAAAAAACAACACTGGGCCAACAGTAACAATTGTTGGCTTTTGGATTGAGCAAAAAACTTGGCCCTGGCCCCCCGCTACCCCTTTCCCCTCCCCTCCCCTCTGCACTCTTCCCTGACCTCACACTTTCCCAGGGAGAGAGGTCTCCGAGCGCCTCTCTTATGACGCCATTGTCTTTAGGGGGGGGAGGAAGAAGATCTGGCCTCAGTTGGCTGGATTTGCCCACAAGTCTATGCAGCAGCCATTGACATAGTCTGTTTGCGTACTGAAGGGAGTTCCCATACACCCGTGCAATGACGTTTGACCCCAGCGTCACTTAATGCCTGCGCGTAATTGGCAGACCGTCGTGCAGATCAGCTGACCCGAGCCTGGCACCGGCGGGCCCCGAGACGGCCTCTCTCTCTCTCTGCTCGACTCTGGATTTTTCTGGACGTCTTCCAGCCCCATTAGGACGAAGGGAAATCCCAGACTGTTGGTATAAGCTTTTCTATACTACAGGGAGCTTATGTTATCAGAAAGGTAAACTTCAGTGCGCCGTGGATTTTTCTGCTCGGACCCTGTGGAGCGGTTTAGTAGGAGAGATGGAGAAAGGGAATGGAGAGAGCAGATAGATGGGTGATAAGGGGTTGGGATGGTATGTGTGTGTGTTTGTGTGTGTGTGTGTGTGTGTGGTGTGTGTGTGTAGATGTGAGAAAGGGGTCACGTGAACTCCTCACTCAGCCTTTTATTGGAGGGAGGGGTAGTTGAGAGCGGGGAGGCGGTTGGTGGTGGCTGAAGGTTGCCTCATCATTTGCAGCAGACAAACCCCTAGTTCTCTCAATTAGCCTCTTGGCGCCCCCGGCTTCCCTGCACCATAACCCCCTGCTTGCCTCTGCCAAGACTGGGGTCGGCCCCTGCAATGAAAACAGGAAGCACTCAGATACAAAGATACCTCTCCAGGCCCTCGGCTCGGGCCTTTTCACTGACGCCCGGCTTCAAACACCAAAGCCAAATAAATAGGCCCCTTTGAGGAGGCCTAGGCCCAGCTTGGGTGAGGCTCGAGTGGGGTGGAGGTTGGGGGGGATGATGAGGGGGGGTTATTGTGGGGGGTGGTGTGGAGCGTTGAAGGAAGGTAGCTCTTAGATTTTTTTTTTCTCTTTTTTCAGACATCAAACCTCTCAGGTTCGCCACGAGGCCCAGGCCGCTCAGGGAGGGGTGGGGGGGCAGAGCTGTGAAAGTCCCCAGCCAGGTGTATTGCTCCCTGGGGCTCATTGAATAGGAAGTGATATATCCCTTATACCCTTTTTTTCCAGCGCTCTCTTTAAAAAAGAGTGCGCGCAAGAGTAAGAGAGAGAGAGAGAGAGAGAGAGAGAGCCGTCTAACACACTAACGTGAACTACTTATGAACAAACGATGAGGTAGCATTCCGAGGCCCAAAGCGCCCTACGGCGAACAATTAAAGCCCAGAGCTTTCGCTTCCACAGTTTCCGCCAATCAATTTATGACATTACACGCTCGACAAACGTATTACTGAGGTGTGAGCCGTGACATTTTTAAAATGCTATTTTCCGTGAGCCACGAGCCTCTAAATGAAAGCATGTTCCTGTCCTGTCCCCTTTTTATGTGTCATTAGCCAGAGCAGCGCTAACGCTAACGGGCGTGAGAGAGAGGCAGCGGCCGCAGCTAACCTCCCCTAAGTGGCTGAGCCGAGAGCTAGGCGAGCCTGTGGTTGCGGCGGATGGGTAATGGAGATGATGGTCCGTGAGCAGATGAGCGGGTCTCACCTCAAACATCATTAGCGCTGGGCAGACACCACGGGAGATGGACGCCCGGCGACTGCTCGTTCGCTCGCTGCTTCCACCGACACATTAGTCTCCTTGATAACAGGATGTCAGCTCCAGGTCAATCCCTTAGAGACAGAGAGTGAGCATAAGGGAGGTAGAAGAAAGACATAGAGAGTTAGGGACTAGCTAAAAGGGGTTCCTTGTCTTTTAAAAAAAAATATAAGAATAAAAACTGAAGTGAATAAGGTCAGTCCATGGAAGAGGATGTTTGCGCCAGTAGGTAAACAAGTTCGCAGCCTACCTCAGAATACACCGCCTTGTTTGAGTAGACTAAACATTTTCCCTGCTCTGTCCAAGCCCCTTGTGCTGGCTTCTAATCCGTGTGTATTGTTCCATCTCCGCTGCTATTAAGCTAGCGGAGCACATCTGCTAGCAGTTTCATACACACACGACTCCAGCCTGGTCTCGCATGCCCCTGTTTGGTTGCAGACCCTCTCCTAGCATGTGTACCCCCCCCCCCATACCACCTCCACCAAACTCCCCCCTTATGTCATATTTCTGCCCTCCACACATTTAGAACGGGTCTCCCCATTGCTCTCCTCTGCTCTTGGTTTTGGGCCACGGCAGAGTGTCTCCAGCCTTGCTGTGTTTGGTAATATTCTCAAGCATTCATGGGGCGGCAGTTTCATTTAGGCCCCAGTGAGATTGTTTTGTGTGGCTCTGCCAGTAGGGAAGGTTGGAGGGGGTGGGGGGGGGTTGGGTTGAGGTTGGAAGGTTTTTCGCCAGGAGGTCAGCAAGGTTCAGGGCTGAAGGAGGCCCACATACTAATCTGTCATGTGCTCGTTTGCCTCCCAGCCCAGAAGTCAGCTCTTCAGTCACCCGTAGCAACCCAGGCGACAGCTCAGTTCAGACACCACACCACAGCGGTGTGTTTGTGTGCTAGCCTGTGTTCGTGTAAGCCTGTGTGTGTGTGGGTGTGTGTGTGTGTGCATGCGTGCGTGTGTGTGTGTGGCGGATGTGGTATTGTTTATGTTTGTGGCTCCGTAGTAAAAGAGCGTAATTATGTACACACACGTGTTTATGAGTTGGTTATGAGGGGCTTGCTAAGCTGGGCTAATTACTGGCAGCGGCGGTGGCACAGGCAGAGGCAGAGGCAGAGCGAGTGGCTGTGTGTTCCGGGAGTCGGTGAACTATTGGGTAATTACTGAGCAAAGGGGTTGGGGGTGTTTGTGTGTGTGTGTGTGTGTGTGTGTGTGTGTGTGTGTGTGTGTGTGTGTGTGTGTGTGTGTGGAGGGGGTTGGCCTAGCTTGATCTAGGCTTTTGTCAGAGGCGCATGTTCTGATGCCTGCTGCCCAGCGACCCTGCAGCATGGTTGCATGTCATCCCTGTCTGCCATCTGCTCCGGCTTCCTCTCCTCTCTCTCAACCAGCAGTAAACACCAGCCGGCTCTGGAGCAAGGGCTGGTGGAAGAAGACTTTCTGCATCTTCATCCAAAAAAAAAAAAATAGAAAAAAAAAACAGAAACTCTTTCGAAATACAAAGGCTTACATTTATCAATCTTTTTAAGACACTTAAACACTAGCTAGTCCTATTTCATGTGACTAACAGTGGCTTTTCCTCAGTGACTGGGAGGGTGCCTGCTGTAAGCTAAGAAGCCCATATCAAGTAACGCTCCTTTTCTTTCGGGCTATATAATTATATGAGAAGCCACATCAGCCATTGCGTTGCATGTCAAAAGCCTTTACAGTAATTCTCTGTGAAGTACGTGTGTCGAGGACTTATGATTGACAAAGCCCTGTTTACAGTCTGCGTGCTGCCCTAGCTCCTCGAAAGTGGCTCCCAAAGCTTTAAGTGGGCATTAGGATGTAATAACCGTGAATTGTTTCACACCGAAACATCAGATCGAGTCGCTGTGGCCTTTAATCCCGATCTGTCATAGTTCCTCTTCAAAGGGTGAATCCACCGTAGCTCTCAGGCCCACTTAACCGTGCTTGAATGTGGTTTGGAGAAGAGTGGGTGGCATAGGGAGAAAAGGGTTGTCGCTTGAAATCTGTTTTGGCATTTGTGGATTTTTAGCCTCTTCACTCTGAAAGTCTGTTGTTTCAAATTAAGCTCCTCCTTTCCCGCAAGTGTTAGTGTACAGTGTGTGTGTGTGTGTGTGTGTGTGTGTGTGTGTGTGTGTGTGTGTGTGTGTGTGTACAGTATGTTGATTTGTGTACTAGCAACTGTAATTCACAGACAATTAAAGGGCTTCTATAGTACTTGTTCTGTTTCTTTAGCTTTGGCTTCTGAGCTTAGCTTTAAATATCCCCCTCCCTGCTGTTCAGAGCTTAACACTTGTTGTTTAATGAACTAGGAGAAATGAGTGCTCCTGCTAAAGGTATGTTTACAGCATGCTCATGCTGTTTGGAGATGATTAAGTGGTGTGAGACTCCAGAGAGGCAGCCAACATAGAAAACACACACACACACACACACACACACACACACACACACACACACACACACACACACACACACACACACACACACACACACACACAAACTAACCCTAGCGGCAAAGGTAGGAGGAATGAAAATGTAGGTCTTGAAAATCTCTCAGCTTGATGGTATCAGTTCCACCCCTAATCACTATTAATACAAAGCTCCTCTTCTGTTAGTTGCTGGAGTAACAGTCAGCCAGACAGGCATTACAGGGGCGTGTTGGTCCAAAAAGAGCAGTATACAAAAACCGGGACATTTATTGTTTTTAGATGGAGGGTGGGGAAGAAGGAGAGAGAGGAAGAGAGCAGACGGCGAGCCTGGAGGCCGCTGTGTGAGAGGTGACTGCATGTGCCGTGACCCTGCCGGGAAGCCAAACAGAGCTAGAGGCTCCCGCCGAGGCGGTCAGATTTATAAACTCAAACCCCAAGTGGCCGGCTCCTCCAGCAGCAGAAGCTAGCTACCATCATGCTCCAGCGACAACACCCCTCCAACACACACACTCACACAACGCCAACACACACACACACTCTTATCCCACGTGGTGAGCCTCCCCCCTTTACACTGAAACCTCACCACCGTGAGGAGGAACATTACAGAGTCTAAAAGAATCCATCCGTACAAGCGACCCAAGAGATATAATTGACAAGGGGCGAAAGCCTGTCATATGTGTTTGAGAAAGAGCCACTGAGAGATCCAGGAAAAGAGTTAGAGAGGTCTGGCAGGGTTGTGCGGCGGGTTGTTGTGGACACGTCCAGTTCCGAGTTCTGTGAGGAGTGGTTTAAAGCCTCTTAGGGGTGGCTTTCCCTCAGCCTCAGTTCTTTCTTTCTTTCTTTCTTTCTTTCTTTCTTTTTCTTTCTTTCTTTCTCCCTCTCTCTCCCTTACACCCTTTCCTCTCCTCCTCCTCCTCTTCTCCTTCTGCCCAACTCAGCTTCTCCCCTCCTCTTGGTTTTCCTTATGCCCTGCCAGAGGGGGTTCTGGGAAGGAAGAGAGAGAGAGAGAGAGAGAGAAAGAGAGAGAGAGAGAAAGAGGGAGAGCAGTGCAGAGCCCCGCTCTGCGCCTGCCCATTAATCAGGGGCCTTGGCATTGTGACGCAGGATCTGAGACCATCCCAGGGAGATGGCCTGATGTGCTGGAGGCCTACAAACAGCTCAGGCCCTTTGATATTCATCTCACACCAGGCGAAGGGAAATGCAGGGGGAAAGAGAAACAGCACAGACATGGAAGTAGCAAGGCTAGGTTTGGGGTGGACAGGGGAAGGGGGTGTTTGTTGGGGGGTTTGGGGTGGGGTGGGGGGGGGGGGTGAAGGAGGTTGGCGTTGGGGGTTTGCACTGAACAGAAATCAAAAACAGACTCTGTTTCTCTGTTTGGTTTGTCATGGGACTTTGGCTCCAGCAAATCCCACTTCTGCCATTTTGTTGTGTGATTTTGTTCTCTTTTCTCTCTCTCTCTCTCTCTCTCTCTCTCTCTCTCTCTCTCTCTCCGTCACCCCACACACACACAAACCCACCCACCCACCCACTCCCTTACACACACCCCTTCCCCTTTTTTTTCTGTGCCTTTTGTTTCTCTCTGCTTATTCCAAAGATGAATGTCTCCACAGTGGGGTTCCTAGCGCTCCCTACACCTCTCTTCCCCTCTGGGTCTCATCTACTCTGCCTGCACTGTTACTTAATCGTGTCACTGGAGACTTGCCATGGCACACGATATCATATCTCTGTGCAGTGTACACTATCTGTCAATCTAGCATACTATCAAACACTGTGCCAGAGTGGCCAAATTGGTTGTGGTTTCCCCCTCTCAACCACCCACTTTGACGGCATGTGGAAGCAGCCCGACCCCACGATGCACCAGGATATCCTGTGATGCTTTGTGCGACACACACACACACACACACACACACACACACACAGATGAAGAGAGAGAGAGAGAGACACACAAAGCATGAATTTAACCTACTAACTAACATGAGTGTGTGTGTGTGTATGTGCGCCATTTGTTGTGAAGCTGCAGCTTTGAAGCAAGGTCTGTGTGACCGCATTTCGTGTGAGCACATGAGGTTAGCACAGATGACTGCATATAATAGGCTACCCTATATCAAAAAATAGGCATGCAGAGGATGTCAGGGGGAAAAAAAGGAAAGGAGAAAGAAAGAAGAGCGAGAAAAAAAAAAAATCAAATAAAAAGAAAAAAATAAATCCAAATCTAACCGGAGCAGGCTTTGGCTCCAGATGTGAATCTTGTGTGAATATTGATCGGGAACGCACCCGTCACTCCCCCCAACCCCCCCTTGCTCAAATCCCCAGGGCAGCTACATCTTGCACACAAAAAAGCCCTCGCTAAAGCCCCCATAAACCGAGCAGCTACAATTATTTAGATAAAGAGGCCTGGCGCGACACCACACGCCTCGCCAGCCAGAACCTCCTCCCCTGTCTTCTCTTCCTCCTCCTCTTCCTCTTCTTCCAGTGCAAAGTAGAGAAAAGGGGGGAAAAACCTGCAATTATCCACAGTTTTTCCGAATCTCCCCCCCTTAATGTTCATTATTTAAAACCAGCGGCAATTACAAGTTCAAAGGAGGTTTAGAGGGGCCAGCAACCCGCATAATCACTGGCAAATGAAGCGCTGCTCATTCGTCACAGAGCTACATGCTCTTACAGGGGTGAATCATAGGCGCGGTGACAGAAGCTGATTTTCATAGAGGCACAAATCTCTACCACCTCGAGGGCTTGCATGTCACCCTATCCCTCAACCCACAATCCTCTTAGCCATGCTTTTTTGTCTCATGTTACAAAAAAGAGAATTGTAACAAACTTCACCCAGGCTGATGCTTGCGATCATTGCGCTTGATGTCCCGTTTGGGCTGCACAACGCCCCCGCCATCTTTCTGTGAATTCTATTTACTGTGTCTCTCTGTATTTCTTTTGATCTTGTTCTTGTTCTCCCTCTCTTTCATACTATCTGTTTCTGTCTTGACCTCAGTTCAGCCCTCCATCCACCTCACGTATGTTCCGCAACAGTGGGAGTGTACATTTCAGCCCTCCATGTGGACTGTTCCTGCTGTGTATCTCTGTTACCTTTGGGGATGGGTCACAATGGCTAATCCTGTCTTCAGGTGGCTGTTTAGCGCATTCAGACCCCGGGCTCAGAGCATCAGCATCGAGCTCCAGTTACAGAACACCCTGACCAGGGGTCAGCTCACACTGCCCATGCTGCAAAAAAACACACACTACCTCCTCCTTGTTTTTAAAACCCAGGTGTCTTTTTCCTCTCCCTTCTTTTTCTGCTGTTCGTTTGCTTTCTGCACGTTTCCATGTCTGAGCTTTCCATCTCTGAATATCCATCTCACCGATCGGGTCGAACTCCTGTTCACATTAGAGGGGATCCTTGATAACATCTCCATGGGGACTTGCTCCGCTGGTCGCGCCATTTCCTGCCTTGTGCTTTCATTGTACAGCCTGCTCACATGGGACCAGCCTGACTCCAGGCCTCCCCCTGAACTGAATGTAACACTGCCATCCATTCCTGGCCATGTGCGGAGACTAGGAGTGTGCTCATTTTTCATTGAGGGGGAAAAAATCCTCGGAGGAGAGTGGAGAGCTCACTGTTTCATTAAGTGACCTATCCAGGCAGACACGTGTGCACAGCAGAGTCCCTGTTTGCCCATGCAAGTGTGTATATTAAAATGGAATCCTTTGGGGAGATTAATGGCCTACTGCCTCTCTACAATTGATTATCTCCACGCCATTTTCCTCTCTCTTCCTGCACAGATATTAAAAAGTAATGAAGCCTATGGAAAACTGGAAGGGAAGCTTTTCACGGATCATTTTAAGTTATTTGGATTCAAACAGAGAGGGATCTCTTTAAGGCACAGTTTGAGTAGAATTAAGTAAATAAATGTAGAGTGTAGCCTCCTGAAAAATAGGGCCAGGGTGTGACTGCAGCAGACGTGTATTTAAGCAAAGACAACCCTCTGACACATGGAACAAGCCTGGCAGATGTTAGCAATTCTACCACGTAGCATTCCTATACTAGTGTTAGAACTGCATGGTAATTGCTATAATGGACCTTGTAACCACTGACAGTAATGGAGTCAGGAGAGAACCATCCCGCACAGCCTGAATTAGAGTGATCTGCAAATCTGCTTCAAGATGTCCACTGTTGGGGTTTTAACCACAACATGGTAGAATAGACACTTTATTCTCTTGTAGATTTCCCCCAAAACTGTTGTGCGATTCCAGAATCATTGGGGCATCATTTGCCAGCGTTCCCCAACGCTCTGTCTCTGTCTCTCTCTCGATCTGTCTCTTTCGTTCCCTCTCTTTCTCCCAGTCTGTCTGTCTCTCTCCATCTGTCTGGTGACTAGCCTCATTGTCCTCATTGCCGCGTTTGAACCAGGGGACTTCAGACCCGGGCGGACTCGGGCAGAGCCGAGAGTTAAAAGTCGCCGGTGATCTGTTCACCTTGCTGGCGGCCTCGCTGAAAGGCAGGAGGGGCTCAGTCAGAGAAACGACTTCCTGAGACATTACCATCAATCACCAGGCCGCTCAGGCCCCCTCAACCCCCGGCCACTGGGAGAGTCGAAAATAAAAGAGGGGAGCAGGGGAATTTGGGGAAGGGGAGGCGAGAGAAGGAGGGAACAGGGAGGTGTGTGTGTGTGTGTGTGTGTGTGTGTGTGTGTGTGTGTGTGTGTGTGAGGGGGGGCATATTGCAGAAAGAAGACAGAAAACACCAAAGCCCCATCCTGGAGGAGACAGCAGCTTACGTTCAGAGGCCCCAAGATCTAAGATTAAGACGGGAAGACATGTGCGTGCTAATGCTAGAGAAGTACCGCCATTACCAAAACTCTCCTTTCCTCGCACGCTAAGTATCTCGACAGGGGGAAGAGAAAAAAAAAGAGAAGGTGTGCCTGGCTCGGCTGGTCAAAGTCTGCTCTTTTTCGTTCGGCTGGTTCATTAATTATTGCACAGGGTGTGTGCAAGAGTAGGGTATGGAAATGGAGAAAAAGAGATAGAGAGCAGGAGAGAGGGAGAAAGAAAGGGGAGGAGAAGGAGGAAAAAAAAACAACAACAGCTGTCTTACACCTCCAGTCCAGTTCATGAGAGAGAGGGAGGGACTAGGGTTACCTCAGCGAGTGGTTGTGTTACATTCCTGAGATGGGAAGGGGGGTGCCACTGCTCTCTCTCGCTCTCTCTGTCTATGTGTGTGTGTATGTGGAGGGTGGGGGGGGGGGGTTGCTGGCTCAACGAGTTGTTGAAAAGAACACAGACGCTTGTCAACAGTCCCAGAGCCAGGGAGCCATCAGCCCTGCGCTTTAGCCCTAGAGGTTAATGACCTTCCCCTGCACTCCCAGCCTGCTGGAGTCCACTAAGTATGGGGCTCTGATCTGCTGTGTGTGTGTGTGTGTGTGTGTGTGTGTGTGTGTGTGTAGCCGAGAGTATGGCGAGCATGTGGCCTCTTGTTTATGGCTGAGGTCAATCAAGAAAAAGAACGAGAGAAAAAAATATGTCAAAGAGGAATCCTGGGTCCCTTTCTTTTTTTCCCCTCTCGTTTTGTTTTCCCAGTCACGGTTCAAGACAAGAATGAGAGGTTTCCATGTAAAGAAGATTATAGCAGAGGTAGGAGAGAGAGAGAGAGAGAGAGAAGGAGAGCAGACCATCATGAAAAATGCACCAGTAGATTTAAGACTGAAATGTTCATCAACTTTACGAGGGGGCACAGTGGAGAAACCAAGCATTAATTTAAGGAGTTTTTATGGACTCAGAGTGACTGTGATGCAGCATGGCAGTGAGCTTGGTAGAGTATTCTGCCAGCGAGGACACACACACACACACACACACACACACAGTGCTCAAACTCAATCCCTCTCCCCAGAGTCCTCTTCCCTGGATGCCCGCCTGATTGCCGCTAACACGCGTTGCTGATCTGGTTAGCTGGGGAGAGGAGGACGTCTGTGGCTTCCAGGCTTTCTCTCTCTTTTTTTTCTTGCATTTCATTAGTTAGGAAAACTGTTGGCATGAAAAAAAAGGTCAGCCACGTTTCTGATTCTGCCCCTCGCTACTCACTCACTCAACCCAACCCCCCCTCCAACCCTCCACCCCCCCATCCATCCACCTCTACCCCTCCTCTAATAAGCAGTAAGCTGAGCTAGCTGATGGTCATCCTCCCATGGGGCTCTTGGGCTGCTGCCAACTTCCTGCCTGCTTTGTCAGTGGATAAAGCCAGTAACAAACGAGGAGCCTATAGTCAGGCAGGCCAAAGGGGTCAGAGGTCAGTGAGCCTAGGGGCAGGATTGGGCAGAAGAGCACTACGGGGAGAGAGAGGAGGTTCGCTGGAATGCACTTAAAGAAGGCCACTGTTGCTGTGCTTTAAAACCCCTGACTCTACTTTGCTCCTCTCTCCTTCTCTCCTGTGCCGAAACCTCTTGGAGCCATTTGAAGTCTCCTTGCATCTTGTCTCTGGAACATCAAGTATTTCTTGGTCCCTGGGGCGCTTGTCAATTCACAGCAATAGGCTGCACGGGCGCTCGGGAGTGACAGGAGATCTTGATTCGCTCGCTGAGATAATAGCGCTTCGCGGAAGACGTGCGTTTCACAAAGACAGAGTGGTATTTCCAAAAGAAACAGACACTACAGGTATGAGGTGTTGAGGGATTGGGGTTTTGGCTCCCTTTTAGTCTGTCGTCACGGAGATCACAAGCATGTGCATTTGAATAAACTCTTGGTTAATTTCAGTGGTTTCACCTCCTTGTTTTCTTGGCATGAAACCTCCTCGCTCTCGCATAGATGGAAGTTTCCCGCGGTGCAGGCAGAGGTTTGGTTTTCTTTAGCCATGCACTTTGGTCTCCACTGAAACATTGTTTAGTCCTCTGAGGGAGCTGGCTAAATGGTCTACATGGTTGACTTCTACATTTTTAGCATCATTAACCCACAGGAAGTGGCCCCTGCAGCTGTTTAGAGGCTTAGCCACTCTACACCCTCACGCTAATGGCTAAATTTCCAAGTTGTTTTTGCTCTGATTTTTGACCTTAAAGAAATCTGTCTCTTGCGAATTTGTTGTTATAATGTGAACCACTCTTGACATTATAGCCTTGCCTCAGGCCTTCTTTGTTTGTCCTCTCGCAGTCGTGGCTCAGGGAGGAAGAAAGAGGTCCTATTTATGTTTGCTAGAACTCTCGCTCATTAGCTTAGCACTTCAGAAATGAGAGTGCTGTCGAGAGGCACTTCTTTAGGCGTAGCTTAGCTGGCAGAACAAACGTCCTTTTTCTCCATAAATTAACCTGTGCCAAGACCTAAGATCAGGCCTGTTCTCAGGCTGTTGGAGGCCTTTAAGTTAAGCATTATCAGCCTACCACAATGAGAAAGACATCTTGGGGAAAGGCCCTTGCCTTTCTAGTCTTTACAAACAGAGAGACATAGAGAGGCCAAGTCAAGTGCTTTCGCCGTCTGCATGTTGGGCGACACTGTTGTTTCTGGCATTGTCAGCGGCCCGGGAGAGAGGGGGATTCCAGTCTCTGTCTATTCACTGCTATGTAATAGCCTTCCACCCACCCACCCCTTTCCCCCAATACAGACAAAATATATTAAAGTGCGGCACAGAGAAGTTTGAGCCCTGGGGGTGAGAGTGTGTGAGGGAGGGGAACAAGGGGAGGGGTGGATAATGTGCGGGAGTATTTCAGAGGTAGTTAGATGCCTAATGGTCTAATGAATGTGCCATGTGAGGTTTGGGGTCCACTGCTCATGAGTGCCATCAAGCCCAATCAAGGCCTCTCAGACGCAGGCGGAAGGCGAGGGGAGACGCCGCTGTTCTGTGACGAAGTGCCCCGCCTCACCACAGGCCTGTGCGAGGGACCGCGCTGTATGCGTCGTTGCCCTTTCCTTCTCGGCATTTGTCGCCAAATTGCATTATTGTTTTATCCTAGGGTGATAGCTTCGCCATTGTCCGCTCCCCCGTGGCTTTGCCTGCTGGCTTTCTCTGCCTGATCAGTTATCTTTGCTCTCCTTCATCTCTCTTCATCTCTGTTGCCTTCTGTCCGTCTGTCTAGCTGTCTGTGCGTTCGTCTGTGCCTGTGTAGTCAGTGCTTATGGCAGACAGGTTCCATTTGGTTGGAATAGCCCAGTGCTTTACAACGTGTGTGCAGGCCATTAAATTAGCGTTGCTGTTTATCTAGGGGACCAGCCCAAATTTAAGCCCAAAATGCGCTATAGATGACTTTATGGTGGGCAATAAGGCCAAGTGGCCGGGTTACGACACCCCCAATCTGCAGGAGTGGGAGGGGCATGTCCCTTTCCCTTTCACCCAAATGCATCCCTGGCCTGACTTTGACCGCAATCCTGAACAATTGACCACTCTCCTCCTGCACCTCATTTATTGGCCTGTAAACTCTCAATTGTAATTCAGATGGCTCTGCTTGTGTGTGTTGCCAATAGGTCTCCCACCAGAGTGGATTTTTTTTTTTTATTTGCTGACAGCTAGCGGTTAGCATGTGCTGTGATGTAGAGTAACTGGTCACCAGAACAAAGTGAGAGACCTCGTTTTTCAAAGAAGAGTAAGGTAGGGGGGTGTGGGTGGAGGGTTTGGGGGGGGCCAAGACCAAATTCCTGCCCTGTAGGGCCCAGCTTATAGAGCTGAAACCATGTAGAGGAGAAGGGGAGAGGGCGCAGCAGCCGGCTTGTTGAGACTAAGCTGAGTTGAGTGTGCGGTGGATCGCCAGCGGGCCCTCTGCAAGAGAAAGGCAAGCACACATACACACACATTCTCTCTCTCTCTCTCTCTCTCTCTCTCTCTCACACACACACACACACACACACACAGATCCCTCCATACCCACCCTACCCCTCCTGTGCGAGGACACAGAGATCAGATTCCCCCCCTTGAAAGCAGCAAGGCGGCCACGGTGGAAAGCGAAGCCATGAACTCGATCTGATGATTAAACAGTCTCATCTCTATGGCTGCGGGCCACATCTGAGCCCAGGTCTGAAGGATGAAACAGACAAGGGAAAGAAAAAAAAAACAAAGGAGAAGGAGTGAGAGGAGGCTTTTGTCCCAGCATCACAAAGTTTCTAACCCCCCCCCCCTCCCCTCCTCATGCCCTTCTCCTCCCTACACACACACACACACACACACACACACACACACACACGCACACTCACCTATATCAGTGCACCCCTTCACGTGCACCTTTGCTCTGCACTGGCCTATCGTAGTTCAAGGGAGCTGGGTCAGGCTCATGCCCTGGCTGAACATTTGCAGTGCACTGGATGCCACGGCTGGCGTCTGGCAACACCGCAGGCTTTCGTCGCTACCAAAAAAGGTGTTGGCCCACGGTTCAGAGTACATTCTCAGCGCATGTTCTCCCTTTCTTATATTAGCCCCTGCTGTAGCAGAGGCGCTCCAAGTAGAACATTTTTACTGCCTGGGCGTGAAATCATCATTAGGAAAGTATAACTCACTTTGATAGGTGAAGGTAATAGGTAGACGAAGATAGGGTGCCCTTACAAGCACCAAAAAAAAAAAAAAAAAAAAAAAGTGCATAGGAAATCACTTCACTGAGACATCTTTCTTCAGACGTCTCCACTTGGCATTGTTCCTGTTGGCTCAAACCCTACCCTTTTTCACCCTCCCATTTTCCACCACCAGCACCACCCCCCACCCCAGAATCAGCCTCTCAGACAAGCCAGAGAGTCTGTGAGAGCAGCTCCAGAGAGCATGTTAAGTGTTCACCATACACACTGGTTCACCCTATTCCTGGGAGCTCCAATACCCCCCCCCCCCTTAAAAAAAAAAAAAATGATTCGCTGACATCCCACCAACCGAAAGCCTCTCACCCTCCTATCCTTCCAGAAATGGCTCTCCCTCATTTTGCAGGGCAACAGTTAGCTTGGCAGGCGGATTGATAGTCCAAGTTGCTCTCGAACCTTGCACCATCTCCAGTGAACATAAATTAATGGTGTCGAGCAAACAGGCTACTGGCTGCAGGCCAGGAGCTCAGAGCAGGAGGCTGGGCCAGCTATTGTTGAGGGGGGCAGCTGAGAGTCCTGCCAGGGACTGAGGGAAAGAGGGAAAGAGAAAGGGAGTGAGAGAGAGAGAGAGAGAAAGAGAGAAAGAATGAAAGAGAGACTGGGAGAGCTCTGCATGGCTGGCAGGGGCCAGGGCGGTCTCTTTGAAGTGGGAGAAATGATAACGGTTTTTACCTCTGAAGGAAGCAGCACCACGCAGCCATGTGCGTCCTGCCCTGATGCTGTAATTGTGGCTCTGTTGTCCGCCAGAGTGCTGCAGCCTCCAGGAAAGATGATTCTGCTGGCTGCCTTGTTTGTGTGTGTGTGTGTGTGTGTGTGTGTGTGTGTGTGTGTGTGTGTGTGTGTGCCTGTTTGTGTGTGTGTGTGTGGATATAGTATCTCTGTGTCTGGATATGTGTGTGCTTAATGTGTGCTTGAAGGGGCTGAAAGGTATGTGTGAATGTGTGTGTGTGTGTGTGTGTGTGAGAGAGAGAGTGAGAGAGAGAGAGGGAGAGAGAGAATGAAAGGGGAGAGACAGAGCCAGTGTGTGGGATTACTGCTGGCATGAATCCCTTTACACATTGAGGAGGCGTGTGTATAACAACACATATCTTCTTTTATTGACGCTGACGTACTATACCATGTTTGTAGATAATTGTGTGAATGTGACACTCTGTATGTCTGTGTGTGTATGTGTGTGTGTGCGTGTGTGTGTGTGTGTGTGTGTGTGTGTGTGTGTGTGTGTGTGTTTGGGAGCAGGCTGAGGTTGAGTCATTGAGTCATGTTGCATTCTTGTTCGTTTTCTTTCTGTTGTCAGGAAGCAGCTTGGTCCCCAGGAAAATAAAACACAAAACACCACCCACCCTCCCCCTCACACACACACACACACACACACACACACACACACACACACACACACACACACAACCTTCATGGTCCCCCCAACAAACACAAACACACAAAGAGTTGGAGTGAAAGGGGAATGCAGAGTGCCAAACCTTGCCTTGCTCTTTAAGCCCAAACAATGTTTTTCTTTCTAGATCTTAAGATATGCTTGTCTTGTGGGTATAATTTAAAGCTAGACCTTCAAAGAAAAAGCCTGCAGCACTGTTAGCATCAAATTCACTCACTACGGATTTGTGATTCTAAAAACAATGATTTCATTAACCGTAGAATCTAAATATTTAAAATATCAAAAAGTGAGAAAGACTTTTTTTTCTTCTTCCCACAATAATTCATTGTCACGTCAGTAATATGCAGCCTAGCAATCAGTCATCAATCTCCACTCTAATATTGAAATGGCATATTTATATATTTGTCATATTCAAATCAGGCACATCAATAAGACCAAATGCAGCTCATCCGTCTGAATATTGCTTTAATGGAATACGCAAATGTAATATTATTAACAGCCACGGATCTATATTTAAAATGTGCCAATCTTCCTCTCCCAGTATGCAGAATACATATTAAAATGTCACACCAGCGTTTGATTGTTTTTATTTGGATTGCGATCATTATTAATAACCTCTTGTCAGTTTGATTAAAGGAATCGGGAGACAAAAGAAACAAACACGATTAAAATCAATTGGAAGCTGGATGAAAGTTTCAAATGGCGTGCAGACACACACACACACACACACACACACACACACACACACACACACACACACACACACTCCTAGAGTTTGTTGATACAGCATGAGCCATAGAGGTCGTAGCAAGACACCACCGGGGCCATTTTTAAGTGCAGCATTCGCAGACCAACAGTCATTTAATATTTAAAAACGTACCACACAGATAGCTGGGGAGCCTCTTTTATTATAATTGGAAAAAAAGGTTTATGGCTTTAATAAACGAAAAGAACATAAAAAGGGGGGAAGAGAGGGAGAGAGTGAGAGAGAGAGAGAAGAGAAAACAATGCGTTGTCTTCCTGCTCTTTGCCTTTTTCTCTGCCATCATCAAAACAGAGGCAGCGGCGGTCTCTGGCAGGTTATCGGGGCACACACGGCGAAAGCCCTGTAATTTCCTGGGCTTCATTAGCATGGAATGGGCTTACAGGACACAAGCTCACACACACACACACACACACACACACACACACACACACACACATGCTCACACATACAAAAAAAAGTCACATGCACACTCAGCCAAAAACACACACACACACACACACACACACACACACACACACACACACACACACACACACACACACACACACATTCATGCCCCCACCTCCTTCTGATCCATGTCTTTAATTCATGGCCGTCTGGCCCACCACTGATGAAGTCATCCATCAGCGAGGTGGTCAGCTTTGGCTGTGGAGACAGAGAGAGAGAGAGAGAGAGAGAGAGAGAGAGAGAGAGAGAGAGAGAGAGAGAGAGAGAGAGAGGAGGGAGGCTGTTGAACAGGAGATGAAGGTAGGGGGGATGAGTGTGTGGTGGGGGTGGTGTATTGGTGGCCGAGGGGGGTGGGGGGGGGGGTGGGTAGATGCTCCGCTTGCAAAAGTTCAGCCTCTACAGGGGCCATTACACTCCGGGAGGCAGAGGAGAGTATC
>JAODXP020000024.1:27334310-27366810 GCA_027497455.2 Sardinella longiceps | reverse complement strand
CAGTACATTGTCTCGCAGCGCTTTACAGACAGTACGGGAAGCATCCATGAGAATCAGGGGCAAGGAAAAACTCCCTCGCTTTGTAAATAGTTTGTTATGTAGGAAGAAACCTTGGGCAGATCCACGCCTCATGGACTCAGCCTACCTGCCTGGGGCCTAATAAAGTATCCGTAAAGTCTGATGCATAGATTGACCATGGTTAACACAAAACAGTATGAGTACTGAATGTAGTCAGAGATGATATACACATAGTTTGTGCGACAGTCAGGGCCAAGGGATGGAGTCAGTAGTTGGAGTGTGGGATTAGTCAGTATTTGGAGTGGGATCAGAGTTCATTGGGTGTTGGTCGCCATCTAAGTAGTGGTCATCACTACTTCCCTTTGGATTGTTCACTGTTCAAACATGTTGAATTTAACAGAATCTAATTGTATAGACCAAGGGAGGGAAAGAAAGAGAGAGAAAAGCGTGTGCGTGCGCGAGAGAGAGAGAGACAGTTGTGTGGAAAAAAGACAGGTTAAAGTACACCCCAATGGCAGCATTAGGCACCAGGGAGGGGCCATTACCAGCAGCTGAGCATGTGTGTCATTATAATGGCTGACTCACGCAACGCTCCTCTCACTCATTAGAAATAGTGTATGCACAGCTACAGGCCTATGGGCAAGGATTTCCCCCTCACTGCTACCCATCTATACACACACACACACACACACACACACACACACACACACACACACACACACACACACACACACACACACACAGGGGCACGCTCATGCACAAACACACACACCAAGCCATCAGCGCAGTGTCATATTTACTTAAAGTGCAATTCCTGATAGGCAGGTACTGGACGCCTAAGCACTACCAGGCAGGGGTTTGTTTGCCTTAGAGGGGGAAGGCACTCAGGTAAGAGAAGAGAGACAAAGACAGGTGGAGAGAAAGAGAGAGAGAGGGAGAGAGAGAGAGAGGGAGAGAAAAAGCAGGATTCATCCAGCAGCAGTTGTCATTCTTTGAGCAGTGTGTGTTATTCTATCAGTCTGAGCTAAATGGGGCCTGACCGCATCCTTTCATGTCACAGCATCAGCCTCAGCGTGACACAGCCCTGCTTACCAGCATAAACACACTCTCTGCTAGCGCCACTTAGCTCTCTCTCTCTCTCTCTCTCTCTCTCTCTCTCTCTCTCTCTCTCTCTCTCTCTCTCTCTCTGATTCAGCTTCCCCTTTCATTTTTACCATCCCTTCATCTCTGTCTGCATTCTCTCTCTGTCTCAGTGTTAGCTTCCTTCTCTAACTGCCTTTCTCTCTCGCTTACTGTTAGCTTCCCTCTCTATCTCTTTTTTACCATCCCTTCATCTCTATGTCTGTCCATCCTCTTTCTCTTTATCTATCACTCCCTTTCTGTCCTATTCCCCCTTGCTCTACCCCAGCCTGGCACAGATCCTCTACTCTGCTCTGGAAGATGAGCCCACTGACAGACAGACAGAGGCCAAAAGAGAGAGAGAGAGAGAGAGAGAGAGAGAGAGAGAGAGAGAGAGAGAGGGAGGGAGAGAATGACAGCTGAAAAAAGGAAGGAAATCATCTCCGTCTCCAACTCCCCCCTCTGCTCGTTGCTCCCCTGTGTCGCGTGTGTGTGTGTGTGTGTGTGTGTGTGTGTGTGTGTGTGTGTGTGTGTGTGAGTGGGCAGCGGGCACCGGGCCCATATTCATGCCACCGGAGTCATGAGGAGAGCCAGGGCCACGGCAGATTCACCAACAACAATAGAGCGGGCACAGAGCCACGCCACGTCTATTTTTAACCCTCCGCCCCCACTGCTGCCGTTGCCACCGTCGCCACCGCCCGTCTCCCGTCTCCTCCCTATCTCTCGTGTGTCGAGGAACAAAGACGTCCGAGTGCTCATTAGCGGCGAACGCAAAAGGCCAATGGGTGACTTATTAAGAATCGTTTCACCTTTGGCCTTTTGGAGACGTCGGGCTCACACGAGCGCTTAGGTGGGACAGACGACTACGATGAGACCGATGAGTCACTGATGATGCCCTTTTTTTTTCTCTTCCTCCCCGATTGGCCCAGTTATCTTAGTGAGAAGCTCCTCCTGTCGGTCTTCACCTTCATCAAGGAAGGGAGATGTTTACTTCTTTTTGTTTCTGTTCTTTTTTCTTTTCCCTCCATCTCCCCTTTGCTCACTGTGTGGCTTTAAAAGCCACATGATCAGGCAAGCTTACAGCTGACCTCCTCATAGTTTCACATATATCTCACAGATGAGGTCTCTCTCTCTCTCTCTCTCTCGATACTGCTTTTCTCCCTGTTGAGGCCCACCTTGGCACAGTCAAACACCCACTACAAACAGACCTCTCAACACCGTCTTGTTAGGCGTCTGAACGAGGACGTTTGTCTGTGAATTGTGTCAGTCATGACAACTAAAAAACACTGAAAGCAGATTTTTTTTTCATCCATCCACCCCTCCATCCTTCTATCCTCTCTCTCAGTTACTTTCTCTCTCCTAAATTCTCATTTTCCCCCCTTTCCGTACTGAAGCAGCCCCGAAGAGGCATGCAAGAGCTGAAAAGCTGTTTTTATGATTTTTCATGATTTTTTATGACCCTCCAGCCTGGCACGAGCAGCCGTTATGAAATGCAAAATAATAACTAATATTTTCCAAATGTAATGCACCAAAAAAAGAGTATAAATTGGCTGCAGCGGTGGTGTTCTTTTTCTTGTTTTAACACTCTATCCTGATCAGAGCCTGGGAATTTTTTACACAAGAGGCATTTAAGTTGAGGCCCCTTCTTTGCACCCAGTACTCCCTCTTTTTTTCTCTCAGTCTCAAACACGCAAACATACACACACACACACACACACACACACACACACTCACACTCAGTCAAGCTCTCTTCCATCGGCTAGTTGACTGAAGTTGCTGGTTATCCGTTTAACTTTGACCCAGATGGAAAATGTCAGGCCTTTTTTTGGACGCCACCTGGGAGTCCTGTGGACGACCATTTTGTGCCCTCTGCTTTCTAAATATACAGCAAGGGAGCGCAGCGGAGGAGGAGGAGGAGGAGGATGCCTCACTGCCCGAGGAGGGGGTGTGCCACAAGCCTGGGCGCTGCCAGAGAGACTATGGTGCTCCCTGTCATTTAAGGACCACTAATTGGCACTTAATTAGCACAATTGACGCTGTTGTCAGATCCCAAGTGCCTGCTTCAACCCCCCCACCCCCATCTACTTTAAACATTAATATTCACATAAACTGTACACTCATGTACACACATAAACACCATACCACACACACACACACACACACACACACACACACTCCGAAACCCTCTCGGGCATCTTGTAGTTTACATCATCTGGCATTGCTAGTAGAGCTACTATGGGTTATGCAGTTGCCAGTATGTATCACTTAGCTGTATGCAAATACACAGACTGTTAGCACACTTAAGGCTTATTTCCAAACCCTCATAATGGAGTGTATTGAAGTATCACGATATTTGGATATGGGGATACACGGGTGATATATCACATTTGACATGTCTGCCCATCCATGCTGCGGCCGGACCAATCAGAGCCCTCGCATGTTGAGGCCACAGTAAATCACACATGCCTCACTGTGACATGGGCACAGCCTGCGCCAGGGTCGGTGCCAGGCGGTGCCAGGCAGTGCCTGTGCATGAATGCCTGAGTGCCTTTAACAGCTCTCCTGCCCACCTGTTAAGAGCCTGGAACCGGGGGGGTTGGTTGGCAGGTTGGGTGGCATCCTGGCAAGAGTGGCCATCCATAGCCTTCATGCCCTCAGCAGGGTCTCTCTTTTTTTGTCTTTCTCTCTCTCTCTCTCTCTCTCTCTCTCTCTCTCTCTCTCTCTCTCTCTCTGCCACCCACCTATCTCCTTTCCAAACCCATCCACCCCCATCACCCACCCAACCACCTCGTGGTGAAATGGCAGCTACGGTTGCAGCCAGGTTGGCGGTCCTGCAAGCGTCCAGGTGACCGCCCAGGCACCAACTGGCAGCACGTGAATGATGAGGCAGATCCTGGCCTTCTCTCCCTGTAGCGCTGTCTCCCTCACTCAAACCCACATCACTGGCAGGGGAAAAATATCAGCATGTTGGAGAACGCCAGGGCCAAAGCAGGGGTGAGTGAAAGAGAGTTGAAGAGGAGGAGGAGGAGGAGGAGGTGAAGTAAGAAGAGGATGGAGGGAGGAATGGAGAGAGGGAAGGAGGGAGGGAAGGAGGGAGGGGGGTCTTTGTACTCCTCCACTCAGTTTGGCTTCCCCTTCCCCTTTTTTATCCCTCAATGGCCTGGTTTTATTGGCGGGTCGTTTTATAACGAGGCTTTCGTGCTTCAAATGAAAGTGAGCGCCGTATGTGTGGGTGCGCTCCTTGTTTTATTTGAAGATGGTAGGTTTCTCTCTCTCTCTCTCTCTCTCTCTCTCTCTCTCTCTCTCTCTCTCTCTCTCTCCTCTCTCTTTTTTTGGAAAGTGGTGGTGGGGGGAATAAGTAGAGTGAAGAATTGTGTGAGGAAGAGGGAGAGAGAATTAGAGAATGGGAGAGAGAGAAATAGAAGAGGAGGAGGAGAGGGAGGGAGGGGGGAGAGAGAGGAAAATAAGTAGGTTAATTTATTTCATTTGCAGGTATAGTTAAAGGAAGGGTAAGGAATAGAGAGAGAGAAAGGGAGATAGAGAGAGTGAGTGAGAGAAGGATAGAGAGAGTTAAGGAAGAAGAAGAAGGCAGGGAAGGAGGGATGCAGTTTTCATGAATAAGCAGCTTAATGCGCTCTGGCACCCCGAGTGAGTCTTGCCGAAGCTCTCAGTGCCTCTGGCCATCTGTGAGCAGAATAGCAATTTTATTACTTTGTCATTAAACCAATTTCACAGCAGTATTGTTTGTTAATGAGCAGCCGCAAACGAGCGAAGATGTCACGTACTGGAATAGCGCAGAGATTTGTGACCCCACGCTCTCCCTCACTCTTTCTCTCCGTCATCTTCCTCTCCCTTTTCTTCCTCTTTTTCAATCTCCCATCGTTTGTCCTCCCTGCTTTTCTCGATCCATCTCTCCCTCGCTCTTTGTGTCCTCTTGCTCTCTATCTCTCTTCCTCCCTCCCTCCCTCCTTCCTCCTTCTCTCTCTCTCTCTCTCTCTCTCTCTCTCTCTCTCTCTCTCTCTCTCTCTCTCTCTCTCTCTCTTCATGACCATGAGATAGAGGAGACTGTCGCCCATAAAAGAGAAAACTGCTTAAAGATAAAATGTAAAGTCTATACAGTCAAGGCTCTGTTTATGGGCTTCCATTTGACTTTAGTGCTCATGGGAAGGAATAGTGCTCTCCCTCACTCTCTCTTTCTCTCTCTCTCTCACTCTCACTCTTCTCCTCTCTTTCTCTGAATCCCTCCCTTCTTGCAGCTGTGAGTGCAGGAATATTGGCTTTGATATGGGACACTAAAGCGAAACATTTCTGTTCCCTTGGAGGCACCCAAAGAGTCGTTATTTGCACATAATTTAGCCTCCATAAGTACCACAACACATCACTCTTTGAATTAGGAATTGCCCTTAAATGGCTGTTATTGAGATTTTTTGTGTGTGTGCGAGTCTGGAAGCGGATGTCCGTAAGCCCAGCGTACATGGCTTATAGCAGCAATCCGTTTCTTTTAAAAGGACCTTAATTCTACTTACCCACGGTCTCCCACACACACACACACACACACACACACACACACACACACACACACACACACACACACACACAATTTCCATGTTGTGTTGCGAGGTCATGCGTGTGCTTGCGTGACTTGGGTGAAGATGGGTGGCTTTGGGATGGGGTGTGTGTGTGTGTGGGGGGGGGGGTGGGTTGTGGGGGTGTCAGGTCCATGGCTTCCTGTTGCTCTTGCGCTGGCATTAATACTGACGGCGCGGGTCGGAGACAGATCAATTGGCCCTTTCCATTCCTGACGTTATTTATAGAGAGCCATATATCTGTTCCTCCTCGCCGGCCTGAGCATGGGGTAAATACAGCCCACATTAGTGAAATAAAGCACACAGTGTGGGAAGACTCCGAGAGAGAGAGAGAGAGAGAGAGAGAGAGAGAGAGAGAGAGAGAGAGAGAGAGAGAGGGAGAGAGAGAGAGAGAGAAGGAGGGAGAAGGGTGTGTGTGTGTGTGTGTATGTGTGTGTGGGTCGCTAGTTTCTGCTGACGCTTCAAATGCACATGGTGAACAGAGAACAGAGTGAAGGAGATGGAGGGAGAGAGAAATGAAAAGAGAGAGAGAAAGAGAGAGCCTCCAGAGACAACCATACAGATAAGCCTTTAAATAATTAGTCTCTCTGTTTAAGGTGGGGATGGATTGCTGCTGAGTTTGCCCATAGGGAAGGATACAATAGGCATGTGTGCAGCCATGCATGTTTGTGTATGTATGAAAGTGTATAGGATTCCTTGTGAGTGTGTGTGTGTGTGTGTGTGTGTGTGTGTGTGTGTGTGTGTGTGTGTGTGTGTGTGTGTGTGTGTGTTTACGTAGAGCTGACCAGGTGTGAGTGGCTGGCCCCTGGGGGGCTTTGGGGGTTGGTGGGGTGGGGTGTGTGAGTGTGTGTGTGTGTGGGGGGGGACGGGCTGCTCCTGACAGGCCTGATCCATGTAAAACCTCTTCACCCTGATCTCGGCATTCCCGCTCTGTCCAGACATGCTCTCCATCTCTCTCTCTCTTTCACTCTCTCGTTCACTCACTCTCTCTACCTCTCCCACCTCCCTCTCTCTCCCCCGCCCTCCCTCCCTCCCTCGCTCTCAATCAATCACTTAAACTTCATAATCACATCCGAAAACAAGCTCCTAATATAGTTTTCCCACCTGCCGTTCCCCTTCCTCTCTCTTTGTTTTTCTTGTTTTTCTTTCACTCTTTCTCTCTTTCTTCTCCTTCTTTTCTGCTTTTTTTTTTCTTTCTCCCTTTAATTTATCGCCCAGTGCCCTATGGCTCTGAGGCGCATGCCAATAACCTCATCATGGAGGCCGCTATAAATCAATACATGCTTTTGTTTACTTAAGCACGCCTTGCCAGAGTGCAGGCAGTTATGGATGAGGTACCGGCGGAATTAGCGCCAGGAACGTTTGTGCCTCGAGTCCCTCGGCGTTGGGCAACAATCCACCGGAGCTGGAGCGACTCCCAAAAAAAAAAAAAAAAAAAAAATCATGGATAGCACGGATAGCAATACACAGCACAATTTGCAATTTTGGGAAGGGAGGTAGAAAATAAACATGCGCAGGCGGCGAGGTGGCGTTGGCTCGACGCAGTTAGTTATCAATGGGGGAAACGCTCGATATTAAAACCATTATGCGCAGGAGGGCTTAGGAGAACAATGCATTTTGCCTATCAGTATAATCAAGGATTTCCCCCATTCAGACTCATGAATATTTATCTCCCTCTGTTGCACTGGTGGTTTCATTGGTGTGTGTTTGTGTACCGATGCACATTGCTGGAGATTAGTGGCTCCAATACAGAGCCAAGTGTGCCAAAACGCGCCTGTAAAATGGTGAACTAATATCAAAGCGTTATTAGGTCAAATTGATTTTCATTTCAACATCCCTGTGCTCCACTCACCAGCGTGTGTGTGTGTGTTTCTGTGTATGTGTGTGTGTGTGTGTGTGTGTGTGTGTGTGTGTGTGTGTGTGTGTGTGTGTGTAAAGATCATTGGAGTCACCTACAGCCCTAGGCAGTGGCATCAGCACTTAAGAGAGTAGGAATTATTCCCACATTCCCTCACTCCTGCCTCCTACCTTCATTAGCAAGGCCTTGGCTGGGAAGGAGAAGAGAGAGAAAGAGAACGAGAGACAGAGAGAGAGAGAGAGAGAGAGAGAGAGAGAGAGAGAGAGAGAGAGAGAGAGAGAGAGAGAGAGAGAGATGTTGCCTTTGCCTGCTTGCCTGCTTCAGTATACCAGTAGATTTATTTATCACTTTGTTACTTTTTGAATCAGGTACTGTAGGTCCCTACTTCCTTGTGTGTAAGCAGAGAGAGGGCAAAACATGGATGTGCCCTGTTGGGGTTCAAGTCGGTTATTTTCGTTTTATATATCACTGGGAGCTGCTCTAACACAACGTTACACCCCAATAAAGCCACACAGTAAATTCCGCTAGTTGTGTGAACTGCTTTTATGCAGATCTAAACACCTGTTCTGGTGAAAAAAAAGAAAAGAAAAGAAAAAAAAAACAGTAAAAGAGAGAGTGGGAAAAGGTGAGGAGGAACGGCGTTCTTCTCAATGTGGCGCTTCGACATGAATTAGCATGCCGCTGCTGCTGAGATATAATTGGGAGAGAGAGAGAGAGAGAGAGAGAGAGAGAGAGAGAGAGAGAGAGAGAGTTGCTCAAGAGATGGAAGAGATGAAGAGCTTCTGCACCACTCTATTTTCATACCCCCCACACCCCTCACACACACACACACACACACACACACACACACACACAGACAGACAGACACAGGCACATGGCTCAATAGTGTTCTCTGGTTCCTTAAGTGATGAAATAGTGTGTGAGTGACAGTGGTGGTGCTAAGTTGCCAGCTTGTCATCCTTCTTGGACGTGAGAAGAGTGGATGCCGTGAGCATGCATCCATCCATCCGTCCGTTTGTCCGTCCAGAGTGCTGTCAGATCCAGTCGGGGGGGAGCGTGAGGAGGCCTGAGACCTGGGGCCGTGTGGGTGTCAGTGGGCGGAGGGGAAGGATGGGGGTGCTGGGTCGGGGGTGGGGTGAGGTGGGTGGTGTGAGAGGGCACCGGACACAGCTGAGAGAGCTCAGTGGTGTCACCAGCACACACACACACACACACACACACACACACACACACACACACACACACACACACACACACACACACACACACACACAGCTATTTATAGGGCCTGCTGTGTTGCTAGGCCCAGGCTGCCAAAACAGACAGCCTGTGTGTGTGTGTGTGTGTGTGTGTGTGTGTGTGTGTGTGTGTGTGTGTGTGTGTGTGTGTGTGTGTGTGTGTGTGTGTGTGTACATGTGTGTGCAGTGTGTGTGTGTGTGTGTGTGTGTGTGTGTGTGTGTGTGTGTGTGTGTGTGTGTGTGTGTGCATGCAAGCGTGTGTGTTTCTGCAATGCTGGGCAGAGTGGCCAATCAATTATTTAAGAGCAAGTCCGGCAAAGTGATAGTAGCGAGACGTTTTGGTTAAACATTTCAATCCACAGACATAGATACCACTCACACACGCACAGATGCACACACACACACACACACACACACACACACACACACACACACACACACACACACACAGTCTGTGCGTTTCATATTCTGTCCTCTCCCTAGAGCTTATCCAAGACACCAGGGCACAGGTGATCCAAAATATCACCACACAAGTTTTGGCTCTGCTCTGCCCTGTTCTGCCCCAAATTTAGTTTCCTAGACAGCAGGACACAAAATACACTGCGCACAAATGCAGAAAAACATTAAAAAAAAAATACAAGCTTCAACCAAATATAAATACGCTAATCCAAAGTAAAGAAGGAAAGTGAACTCTGTCCCTTTCTCTCTCTGTAGAGGGAAAAGACACACTGGAACTCACCCAGTTCCAATTTTGAGGTATGTGTGTGTTACGTAAGGGCAGTGGTTGAAGCCTCCCCTCTCCTCTTCACTGCCAGCTCCCCTCTCATAGAAGCAGCCCATTATAGTCTCATCACAGAGGGAGAGGGAGAGGGGCAAGACAGAGGGGTGGTGGGGTGGGGGGGGCGTTTGATAGGGGCGCACAGGAAATAGATTGAACTTATTTCGTGTCTGGCTGGCTGGCTGGCAGGCAGGCGGCTGCACGGCGGCACGGCGGTGTTTGGAGCGGCTACGTCGGGTCTCCCGCTGCCAAGACGATGCAGTCAATTGACACTCAATTTTGTTTGAAATATCACGCCTCCACCGTGTCATTATCAGTTTCCCCTGGTAATCCACAAAGCCGCCCTGTTTGATTCCCGACAATGAAAGTGGATGGGGTTGGTGGGGGAGTGGGTAGGGGGGAGGAGTCACGGAATTCTGTTACTCGATGACTACGGGGGTTTGATGGAGGAGAGAGAGAGTGAATGAGAGTGAGAGAGAGAGAGAGAGAGAGCGAGATGGAAAAGTGTGCGAGAGAGAATGAAGGAGAAAAAGGGTTGAGAGAGGGAGAGAGAGAGTTGTGACTGAGAGAAGAGAAATAAAAGGAAAAGGAGTGAGAAACAGAGAGAGAGAGAGAGAGAGAGAGAGAGAGAGAGAGAGAGAGAGAGAGAGAGAGAATATGGGGGAAAGAAAGGCCCTGGTATTCTCGAAGAGATGTGTTGAGATTAGAGGTGTGAGGCCAGGGGGGAGGGGAGCGGGAGCGGAGATTATACCTGCCCTCTCCACCGTAATGCACAAAAGGCAGCCGAGGCGTGCGGGGGACCCCACCGAATGGGCCCGCTGACCTCTCCGCTGTACCCACTCATTTTCGGGCAGCCCAGGCAACTGCATGCTGCTGCGCCTCAGTCCCCCAGTAATGATAGGGGAACCCTCTCATTCTCTCTCTCTCTTTCTTTCTCTCTCTCTCTTTCTCTTTCTTTGTGCCTCTATGTCTTTCTCCCCCTGGCTCTCCCTCTCTCTGTCTTTGTGGCTGTGTGTCTTGTGTGTCTCTCCCTGCAGAGTCAATAAAAGGCAGATAATGGAGACGTTTTGTGGTGCCGTGGCCAGCCGTGGCTCTCGCTTGAATGACAGGAGGTCTCGCCGACCCCTGGTGCCCTCGCTGTTGGGGTGCAGAAACATTAACCAAGCAGACACACACACACACACACACACACACACACACACACACACACACACACACACACACACACACACACACACACACACATACCCCTATGGAAGAAAAGGCAAAGCCATTGTGTGTGTGTGTGTGTGTGTGTGTGTGTATATGTGTGACCAACAGGAGGACGCTTTGTATACGTACCTGTGTGGCTGTGTGTGGCTGTGTGTGTGTGTGTGTGTGTGTGTGTGTGTGTGTGTGTGTGTGTGTGTATGCATGCGTACAACAGGCTTAGGCGCTCCTTCAACTGGAGAAAATAAATAAACACATACACAGAAAAAATAAATAAAAATAAATAAAGAAATACCCTCACACACACACACCTAAAAGATGACTTCCTTGGCTTTCGAGATACCTCAGAGCGTTGATCACCCCTGTCAAGTCCTATATAGACAACCTTGACTCAGAGCTATATTGACACACTGTGCACTGGATGTTTTGAAAGGCACTCCTTAAAAAAAAGAAAGGAGCAAAAAAAAAAAAAAAAAGCAGCTGTTACTTCCTGGTGCATAAAACAGCCACGGGTGGATGCCTGGTGTGCACCTATGCACGTTAATAAGTTGGGTCTTTCTTGTTCTGAGAGGAAGGGTTGGAGGTGAGGGGGTGAGGGAGGGAGGGAGGGAGTGAGTCAGGGAGTGCTGCAGGAGGGAGGAGGAGAAGAGAAGAGAAGAGAAGAGAAGAAGAGAGAGGGGGAGGAGGAGGAGGGAGGGGGGGTGAGTGAACCAGCTCTCTTAATCCCTCTTCTGCCGGTGATCATCAGAAATAATAGCAGCAACGAAAACATTCCAGCGTCGGAGGTGCCAACCCACAGAGGCACTCGGGATTAATGAGAGGAAAGATTAGGTGCCGTCAGAGAGAGACAGCGAGAGGGAGAGAGAGAGAGAGAGAGAGAGAGAGAGAGAGAGAGAGAGAGAGAGAGAGAGGGGAAAGAGAGAGAGGCAAAGACATTCTTCAACCCACAACAGCTTTTTTTTTTTTTTTTTTTTTCTTTAAGGAACTGGTAGTGCTGGAGCAGGTTAGCCTTGCTTGGTTGCTACAATAAGGCCCCCTTTCACACAGGTGTGTTGACGCCTGGGGCAGGCTTGGCTAAGGTCCATTCCATTCACAGAGAGGCTGATTTGAACAATAACTATCATATCTTTTAAAGAAGGGCGCAAGAGGAGGGTGGATGGGGGGGGGGGGGTGGGGGTGTTGGGGGTGGAAGCGTCAAAGGAGATGCCTGAGAGCTTTGTCGGGGCCAAGCAAAACCCTGGTGCAGTTGTCAGAGCTTGTTGATGTAGCAGGAAGAAAACGCCAGGGTTTCTCTCTCTATTTCATTCTTTGTCTCTCTCTCTCTCTCTCTCTCTCTCTCTCTCTCTCTCTCTCACTACCTCGCTCGCCCGTTTGCTTGCTCTCCTCCAGATTTCTGTTTTGTTGCCGCAGGACAGAGCGTGGCGAGTGGAACGGGAAGAACAAAGTTGGGCCATGCGAGCCAGCAGCTGCTGCTCACAGGATCAAAGGCGCGACAGCGCCGGCTTCCTGGCCTGCCTGTCCACTCGAGGTGTTTGACGGACAGTTAACAGCTGGGCTCGCCCTCACCCCTCCTCAACTACCAACCACCACCACCACCACACCACCACCCTGCTTGGCCACACAGGGGTCGAATCTGGCCATCCTGGTGGTGGTGATGGTGGTGGAGGTGGAGTTGGTAGGTGGTGGTAGTCGGTGGTAGTGGGTGGAGGGGGGCTCAGTTGTAGAGGGAGGGAGAGATGGTGATGTGGTGTGCAGCTGTGGTGGTTGGAGGTTGGGGGTCTGGTGGAGTTTGTGTTGATGATGGGCAGAGGGGAAAAGAAGAGGAGGAGGAGGGGTTGAGGGGGGTGTGGGGTGTTGGTAGAAGGGGGGATGGGGATGCAAGGGGGGGGGGGGGTGACACCCCAGTAAGGGGGATTCCCTGCTGTGTGATGAGGATTTTTTTTCTTTGTTACCCCACCCCCCTATGCCCCCCTTTAACCCCCAACTGGGGAGCGCCTGCCTGTGTCCCTGACCAGGCCACAGGTGTCTTAGTCCAACTGTGCCCGCGGTGCTCTGTGGCTGCTGCTGCTGCCTCTGCTGTTGTTGTTGTTATCTGAGGAATTAAGCGGGGAGGGCAGAGGAGAGGAGAGGAGAGGAGAGGTCTTTAGCAGCCCCACTGCAGGCCTGGCATAGCAGAGCAGAAGAGAGCAGAGCTGAGCGGAGCAGGGCTCTCGTGGTAGGGGTTTATAAGGGGAGTGGATCAGGGGGAGAGCAACACAGGTCTGGCTCTGGTCTGTGTCACTGCGTTCAGCTGGAACAATGTGTGTGTATGTGTGTGTGTGTGTGTGTGTGTGTGTGTGTGTGTGTGTGTGTGTGTGTGTGTGTGTGTGTGTGTGTGGCAATAGGCCACAGTACCAGACCTCTGTCTGATTCCAGCCTGACTTCAATGAGCTCTTTGCTATCAGTGCATGCCGAAGAGTGCTAAACCCTGAGTCAAGCACAGCTTAGCCTGCACTGCAGAGAGAAGGAGGGAGACAGAGAAAGAGAGAGAGGAGAGAGAGAGAGAGAGAGAGAGAGAGAGAGAGAGAGTTAGACAGAGAAGGAATGCCGCAGTGCTATTGATTTATTTTAATTAGAAGCTCGTTAAATCGTGTCAGTTTGCAAAACAAATATATAATTCTTTGTCTGATTTTCCTCCGTCCCGTCCTAATGACTCCTGCTCCTTCTGGAGTCCAAGAGGGAGGAAACGGCTTTGAAATAGAGAGGAGAAGTGTGTGTGTGTGTGTGTGTGTGTGTGTGTGTAAGAGAGAGAGAGAGAGTAATGGAGAAAATGCTGCAAAATGTGTTGAAAGTAAAATCCAAAGAGACAAAAGAAGAGAGAGCAAGCTTTAAAATAAACAGACTATAGACAGAGAAACAGAAAGAAAAAAATGAAGAAAGGCAGCAAAAACAGGCCAAATGTTGGCCGAGGCTCGGGGAAGGTGAGCAACACACACACACACACACACACACAGTATTTTCCCCCCTCGGAGCAGTGCCTGGGGAGTGGTATGTAAACACAGCGGCAGGCCTTCTGTGAACGCCAGGGCCCTCGCTCGCCGCACGGCCACTCCAAAAAGCAGCCGCTGCCGCACACTGCTCCGCTCCACTCCGCACCTCACCACGCCGCCCTACGCCACTCTAGCCACGCCACGCCATGCCACGCCCCTCAGCTCTGGCCTGCTCCAGCCTACTCGCATCTGCACTAAATCAAACAGAGTGAGGTAATGCTCACTCCTCAGCTTATGTCTCTTGACTCCTGTTTTAACTTAAAGGAGGGAGAGAGAGAGAGAGGGAGAGATATTTAATAGAAATAGCTGGAGGAAGCCTCTTGTCGCTCCTCCTCCTCTTCTCTTCCGGGCCCTCTTCTACCCTCCTCCTTTCTTTTTTCGAGTAGCTCCGCAAAGATCCTTTCCGGCGGTTTATGATAAATCCACAGATAGGCGCAAATGGCCGGCTGGCCGGCCGGCTTAAATAGTTACAGTGTCTCTGAGACACGGACACGCGGGCCCGGCGATTGCATCTGTGTTTACCCCACATCAGATTAAGGGCCGCCATTGGCCGGTAGACGGCGCGTGACCCTTTTAGGGAGTGATAATTGGGCCATGTTTGCTTTTATTAAATCCACCCTCCCACCGCTTAATCTGTGTACACTTCCTAGGTCAAAGTGGACACTGGCGTTGTTGTTTTCTTTCCCCCCCAACTTCTCCTCCCCCTTGCTACAAGGGGAAGCTTCCTCTTTTGAGCGCTCCAAGGACTCAGATTTAATTAGTTTGTGTAGGACTTGGTTTTTTTTTTTTTTTGGATGTTGTTTCTTTTTAGATGGAAGCGTGGAAGGGGATGAGATTTAATTTAAACCAGAGAATCTGTTCTGGCGAACGATGATGAAAGTGGAGCATGTTGAAACTTTTTTTTGTTGTTGTTGTTGTTTTTGTGTGAAGTTTCCCCTGTTCAAAATGAGGTTCACAGAGTTTGACTGGCAAGCAGAGACTTACTCACTCCCGTGCCCTAAAGCACAATTGCTCACAGACTGCTCTTTTACAGTTTTGTTTTCATACAACAGAAACTCTGAGACTCTTGATGGGTCCTCAAGAAAACGGAATCAGCTGGAACAATATGACAGGTTGTGGGGGACAACACATTTACAGCCTCTTTCTCTCTCTCTCTCTCTCTCTCTCTCTCTCTCTCTCTCTCTCTCTCTCTCTCTCTCTCTCTCCCTCACCATGTGTATCTGAAGAGTATCTCATCATAAACTCGTCAAGCCAGTGACCCCGTTCCCCATTGGCTGGTCTGGCAGAGTTCCTACTCCTGATAGGCTAAGTCTCTCTCTCTCTCTCTCTCTCTCTCTCTCTCTCTCTCTCTCTCTCTCTCTTACTCACTCGCTCTCTTGGCCGTGCTCCAGGGCAGGGTGGTTTGGCATAAGGATTTGTCGGGGAAAGGAATGCTGACAACAGGAGCCAGTTACCAGGTGTGGCGAGCAGTCAGCTCACCACCAGAGGACAAGTCACCCCCCCCCCCCACACACACACACACACACACACGCACACACACACCGACACTCCTAGAGGCACAGAACATGCCTGACAGCCCCCCCCCCCCACACACACGCACACACACCCTCCAAAATAGAAAAAAAATGAGCCCGACCCTGTGACAATATAATAATAACACTCTCTCTTACACACACACACACACACACACACACAAACCAGCAGCAGCAGTGCAGGCTGAGCCACAGTGGTGGAGCGGGTGTAGGGTAGGGGTAGCAGGTAGGCTAAATAGCTGGAGCCTTACTAAGCACCAGTGTTCTGGAGTCACACAGCGTAGAGGGGCAGAACCCTGTGATCCATCCCCACAACACGCTGGGTACTTAACTCCTTTAAAGAAAAAGTCCTCAACCAACACACACCCCACCCCCTCCAACCCCCAAACACACACACACACACACACACAAATACTCCCCTTCTCTCTTCTCCCCCTTTTATGTTTGTTTGAGCTGCGATTTGTGGCCTGGGGATCGAATGTTGATCCAGCGCCACGGTAGGCTGGGGTCAAGTGGACTCCTGCAGCTAGGTCTCCATTATTCATATCTTATTGTGTTATGAATCTGTAGTGGGGGAGAGAGAGAGAGAGAGAGAGAGAGAGAGAGAGAGAGAGAGAGAGAGAGAGAGAGAGAGTAAAGGAAGGAGGGAGGGGGGGAGTAAAGTGCTCAGTGCAGCAGTAATTCCTTCAGTCTGTCTGGGTTGATTGTGAAAGCCAGTGCTCTGACAGGGAACGGAGGAGTTGAAGAGGAGAGGAGGAGAGGAAGGGGTGAAGAGAGACTGGTTGGAGGAGGAGGAGGAGGAGAAAGAGGAGGGGAGGGGAGGGGGGGGGGGCGTTAGCTGGCACGTGAGGCACACAGTTTTGGCGCACACCCCCTCGCCTCTGCAAAACTGGCAGATGAAAAGGCGCCCCTCGAAAGTCTGCCTCCACAGGGCCTTTCACAGTAAGCTGTGAGGAACATGCCCTCTTTTTCTACCTCCCTCTCTCTCTCTCTCTCTCTCTCTCACACACACACACACACATTCTCATGCACACAAACTTGCACACTCGCAGACGTTTGCTCATATATACATAGAAACTCGTCATCCACCGAAAGAATTCTGGGTAGTTTGGAACAGACCTTTTCTTTTCCCCTCCTTCTCCTCCTCCTCCTCTCTCCTCCTCCTGCTCTTTTTTTCATACGCACCCCGCAATTGATTTGTAAAACCTGCTGGCCCTCCCGTTAAAAGCAGAGGCCTGTCAGAGTGTTTTCCCCTGGCAGTAATGTACACATTCTGCAGAGTATCCAAAGGAATGACCTCCTCGCGACCCGCTAACCTTGCCTTTAATTATTTGTTTGAAGACAGCATGGAGTTCCCATGCTGAGAGGTACAGGGGAGAGAGAGAGAGAGAGAGAGAGAGAGAGAGAGAGAGAGAGAGAGAGAGAGAGAGAGAGAGAGAGAGAGAGAGAGAGGGGAGGGTGATAATACCAGCCAGTGTGTCTCATGGGGGAATGTGCAGCCAAGGCGGGGGCTGTGTGTGTGTGTGTGTGTGTGTGTGTGTGTGTGTGTGTGTGTGTGTGTGTGTGTGTGTGTGTGTGTGTGTGAGCACGTTGGGTGTTGAGGGTGGTTTGAGGGGGGCCAGTGGTGGTAAAATGGTAGAGGGCCATATTAAAGAGACTACCAGATGTAAATAATAAAATTTAAAAATGGCAGTGGGTGAAACTCGTGTCGCTCCGTCGGCAAGGGAATGGACTCCAGAGGGTGACAACTGGGGTGGTGATACACTATACGTGTGTGTGTGTGTGTGTGTGTGTGTGTGTGTGTGTGTGTGTGTGTGTGTATGAATATCTGTGAGTGAGTTTCAGGTATGCAGGCTGATGTAATTCATGTAGAGTATATATGTGTGTGTATTTATACATGCATACATGTACGTATGTATACAGTATATATGTTTACATTTGGGTGCATGTATATGTGGGGATGTGCGTAAAGACATGCCTCAGAATGTATAAACATTATATGTGAACACATGTGTGTAAAACTGTGTGTGTGTGTGTGTGTGTGTGTGTGTGTGTGTTTGTGTCAGCATTCTTCCATCTCCCAGTGTGCCTCCAGCTTCGGCATGCCTGCACGCTCTCGCTCCCATCTCTAGAGGGTTTGGCGTGTGTTGTTCTAAGCACACACCATTAGCAGCTCATGGGGGGAGAGAAAACAGTGTTATCAGCCCCGGCTCTGATAATCTCAATTGGCTTCACTCGGCCCGATAAAAGGCGCTCGGGGGGCAGGAGAGGGCCCTGGTCAACCCCACCGACCCCCTTTGCCGTGTAACTCTGGCAACTTGTTTGGGGAATGAAAACAGACGTGTGTGTGTGTGTGTGTGTGTGTGTGTGTGTGTGTGTGTGTGGTGTTGTTGGGTGAGACACATGTGGCCACCAGGGACTGTGCTGACATGAAGGTGGGAAGACGCCTGTCGGAGCTGTGAAGGAAGTGTAGGAATGCATATTTGTGAATTTGTGACTGAGTGAGTGTGTGTGTGTGTGTGTGTGTGTGTGTGTGTGTGTCTGTGATGGCACCATCTTGCCTCCACATCCCCAGTCTCTTCCCGAGTGTGACTCGTTAAAAAAGACTCTTTCATTCTTCCCATTTCGCTGGCTTCATGAACAGAGTTCTCTCTCTCCCCCATAAAGTGCAAAGCAGCCTCGCTCTCCGTTCGGTGGACTAATATAGTGTATGAATCACAAATCAAAACTGTGAGCCCAGTGCTCCTCTCTCTCACGTGGCTCACTGGCTGGCTGGCTGTCTGGCTGAGAGAGAGAGAGAGAGAGAGAGAGAGAGAGAGAGAGAGAGAGAGAGAGAGAGTGTGTAAGAAAAAGCGGCCTCTACTCTCATAAGCGCTGATACAGCCTCGCCGTATTTCACACGTGAGGAACTTTCTTAATGTTACGTGTTTATGGTCCAGCACCACAAAATGGCTCAAACACTCCTTGCTCCTCGCAAGCGTCTTGAGTACTGCCTGCTAGGGGAAAGGAAGAAAGGGAGAGAGAGAGGGAGAGAGAGGCAGAGAGAGAGAGAGAGAGAGAGAGAGAGAGAGAGAGAGAGAGAGAGAGGAGTTGGAGTCGACTGGTAGTCAGCGTTCAATGAGTCAGCCTTGAAAAGTCTCACAGGAGGAATGTACCCCCCCCCCACACACACACACACCACCACCTTGTTTACCCACTCAGCTGGTTTTGATGCCGCATGCCTGAAACTGGGCTTCAGTACTGGCAAAACAACATTTCAGTCTGAACTTAAGCATGTAGGCAATGACAGGTCAGCGCCAGCAAGCTTCAGAGTGGCTGAGTGGCGGAAATTAGCTAAATTCTTCCTTTTTTTTTTAGTTCGAACAGAAATATGCAGATATGTGGTGTTTAAGAAGAAGTAGGGGGGAAAAATGTTTCCGAGAAACAAATATCTTTGAAACGATTGGGTAAATTCTAGAGAAAGCTTAAGCTAGTCATTACAACATTCCAGAACACCCCACCAACCGTCACCACTACGACCACGAAGCCCTCCTCTACTCGAAACCTAGCGCTGCAGAACATTTTTCTCTTTCATGTCCGACCCTCGCTCTCATCCTTTGCTCCCGAACCCAGGGAACGACAAAGACTGCTTGGAGAACTCTATATGCACTCTCACAAATGAGCTTGACGTCTCTTTTTAACCCCCCACCCTTCCCCCTCCCCAACCTACCAAACTGTACGTTTTGTAAATTTAAGCATGTCACTTTGAAAAGCCCAGATTACGGCCATTTAAGTTAATAGGAGAAGGTAAGGGCAGGTATCAGGGGTTCATGAGGGATTTGGAGCCCAAATTGATTCCAGTCCTCCCCGCCATCTAATGACCAGTGCTATAGCATTGCCCTCTGTGTGCTAGCAGGGCCTTTTTCTCCTCCCTCTCTCTCTCTCTCTCTCTCTCTCTCTCTCTCTCTCTCTTTTTGTGGAATCAGGCGGCAGGCCGTGCAGGATAGCCCCAGCGATGATTTGAAACCTCCCCCTAATCTCAAACACATGTTCCTACCTGTAGCGTTAACTCCTCCATGCATTTTTTTCAATGCTCAGGAGAAGGGGGGTCTCTCTCTCTCTCTCTCTCTCTCTCACTCTCTCTCTGTCTCCCTCTCTCTCTCAGGAGTGGCCGGCCAGCTTGTCTTTGACATGAACCTGGTCGTGCAGTGCACTCCCCTCTCCCCCCTTTCTTGCCCCACTCACCCACCCCTTTAGGGGGGAGAGTTGGGGGTTGGAGGCAAAAAAAAAAAAAAAAAATCTGCTCGCCCCTGGCTGGCACTAACCTCCAGATGACCCCGCTGGCTTTACAGTCAAAAGCCGCAGGAGCGAGGAGGGCCGCAGAGTCTTTGTGGAGCAGCACTTATTTGCCGCTATGGCGGTGATAAAACTTCAGACAGCCTAATTGATGGGCTCGCTGACATAACAATACCTCGTGAAAGCACCGAGTGGCAATGCCTGCTCCTCATTTATGGACAGCTGGAAGGGGTGCGGAGCCCCCTACAATGAATCCAGCAAGGGAGGAGGTGGTGGTGGTGGTGGGGAGGGAGAAGGAGAAGGGAGGACTTTTGGTGGGGGGGTTGGGGGCAATGAATGAAAGGCGCCATTTGTGTCGTGGCCCTCACGAACTTTTAACTTATTTTGAATTTCTAATGAGCGATAACACACCAAGAATAATGTTTATGTGCACGAGAGAGGCCGAGAGCAAGTAAGAGAGAGAGAGAGAGAGTGTGTGTGTGTGTGTGTGTGTGTGTGTGTGTGTGTGTGTGTGTGTGTTGGGGTGCTGAAGGGATCCAGAGGGTTTGTGGCATGGTGGCCCCAGCACCGTGGCTACATTTAATGCCTGTGGAATGTCTACCCCGTAGCCATGGTGACCCAGTGTAATCAAGGGGCTGTATTAAACAACAGGGATATATCATAAGCGACATTAAAAGGATACTTCGTCGGGCTCCCAAGTCTGGGCACAATCGCCCCTTTGTAGAGCGCTTTGGGCTTTGGAAAGCTTGGAAGAGCGAGTCGTTAATGCCACCATAAAGTCATGCAAATTGTATTGTTTTGTTTCTTGTGGCCTCTAATGAATATTTGTCTCACTGAATGGTGGCGAGTGATTTAACGTGTGCCTTTCTCTCTCTATCTCTCTTTCTCCCTCTTCATTCCCCCCTCCCTCCCTCCCTTCCTCCCTTTCTTGTGTTTCCCAGGTTCATTAACGCCAGAAGAAGAATAGTACAGCCTATGATCGACCAGTCAAATCGAGCAGGTAAAAAAAAAAATCTCACACACACTCACACACAAACACACACATACCCACACACACACACACACAACATACCCACGCTATTCTCTATCTGTTCCCATAGCTCTGTCAAATATGCCCCCTCCCTCCCTGTCGCCTGGATAAACATTCACCCTAGTGCCCCTCTTGCAGAGGAAAGTCCCCACCTCCTCCTCCCCCTTCTTCTCCTCCTCCTTCCTCTCCTTCAGAACATCTTCTCTTGCCCTTCTTCGCTGAAGTGGGAGGTGTTGTGCCGGGGCCTGACACACAGCCTGATTGACTCTTAATTGGAGATTTCCCAGGCTAATCAGACAGAAGTATACTAGTGCATGTTCTCTGGGCATCACTAATTGAACTCTAGAGATCCTCGAGTGCTTTTAAGCACCTTGATGTCATTTTATTTGAATAATCAGGCATATCTTGCTGTGTAACAGGTCTAGTAATTGTTGGTAATCTCTTCATTTTAGTAGGAAGCACGAAAAAAATGAGTCATTTGATGTCATCCATTGAATCTGCATTACATACTTTCAGATGCAGATTTATGACATGCTTTGGCCAGATTAAAATCAAAGGGGCTCCATATTGCCAACTGATTCGGCATTGATTTCCCATATCTTTGCATAGCACCGAATCGAACAGACCTCGCTGTCAGATTAAGTCATAAACATGTCAGTCTGCAAATCCACCACAAACCCCAGTGCATGCATGCTTTATAGAACAACTCCGGGCTCCTAGGCACTCCAGTGCAACACACACACATTACTGCAGCCGAAACAAAATACTGAGCAATTTGTCTCAGAGCACCACAGAGAGTCTTTGTCGATTATCTGGGGTAAAGAAGCACAAATTGGGGTGGAGATTGTGCAAATGAAGTTAGGCAATTATTGAAATGAGATGCGTTCCGCAAAACGAAATCCCAGCGAGTCCTCGCCACGGTTTTCCTTCACGAAAAAGGAAGGGGGGTGCAGGGGGGGTTTTCGCCTCGGCATGAATATGTGCTACGGGTGCTCCCAAACTGTCGCAATCAGCATGCCTCCCAAAGACAGCATGCCTAACAGCTTCCCTCTAATCTTCTGGGCTTACAGATTACTCCGGATAATGCACTCTAACCCTGCTATACACTCATGTGTACAGACTTCTTTCAGAGAATCAAATCCTTTTAGTGCAATACGACATACACGCAACATATTGTTCGGAGAAAGAGTTTGTCAATCTGATTCATTTTCAGTAGTGTAATAATTGTAATGACTAGAGTGACAGCCAGTCAAAAATATCCAGTGCAGTCATCTTTGGTTGGATATGGTTTCTTACCGTACACTGTGTTCATATTGTCAGTAGGCTTAAAGGCAGGCTACTACTTTCATGATATGAATGGGTTTAATAGGATACAGTACACCAGTACACGACATATTGAAGAGTGTCTTTGCTGCATTAGAGAACATGCAGCATGCCAGCTTGGCTGTTTTCTAATGACGAGATGAGTGTGAGATGTTCTGTATGTGTGTGTGCATGTGTGTGTGTATTTACATGCATGCCCTATTAATTATGTGTGTGTGTGTGTGTGTAGTGTGTACTGTATGTGTGTGTGGTGGGGGGACAGGGCCTTGTGAATGTAGCACAATGTCTTGCAGTCTGCACGGGCTGGAGCTTGGGACACTATCTGATTGTTTGGTGTGTCTTCTTTCTCTCCCTTCCCCCTGGCGTCCGCGTTCTTACTACAATCAGGTTTTCTTCTTGATCCTTCAGTGAGCCAAGGAGCAGCGTACAGTCCGGAGGGCCAGCCCATGGGCAGCTTCGTGCTGGACGGCCAGCAACATATGGGAATCCGGCCAGCCGGTAAGACCCCTCGAAACGTAACCATGCCGGCCTCTCTTATATACTGTACATACACAGCACGCATAAATACACTGAGAAACACCAGCCACTTCACACACGCCGATACTAACACACCCTGGCTCACATGCCAGAACTAACACACCCTCACACACCTAATCTAAACATTGAAGCAACAAAAGAGCATCCACATGCTAGTCAGGCCCATGCAAGCCCTTGGGCTGAACTTCCAGTCTTCTTTTGCCTGCTACTCTCCTCTTGTTTTTCTTCTATAATGGTGGGATACAGGGAGCTCCGCCAGTGTAAGCTGTGATTGGTGGAGTTCTACTGTATCTCAAGGGATTCCTACTTTTGATTGGACTCTGTTTGCCTACCCCCTCCCCCTCTCTGCTTTTTTAAAATCATGATTTCAAATGCTTTAAATGAAAGGTGTTTCCCTTCATGTTGGGTTCTTGCTCTGATCATCTATGATTCAGTCTTTTGCTGACCTATCTGGTGTCTTCTCTCTCTCTCTCTCTCTCTCTCTCTCTCTCTCTCTCTCTCTCTCTCTCTCTCTCTCTCTCTCTCATTCTCTTGTTCCAGGGCCTATGAGTGGAATGGGAATGAATATGGGTATGGATGGGCAATGGCACTACATGTAACCTCCATCTTGTAAAGCAAAATCGCAAAGAAAAAGGGGGAAGTAAGTACTAGGCCTCTTGTCTCTTGCTTTTTTTTTCTCCTCACCTGTGTGCCCTTTTGAAACCAAAATGCTCACACAACACAACACAACACACACTCAAACATGACCCTCTGCTGGGCTTCACTGTGTGCTATTCCACTGGGGGGTGACGGGGGAGTGGTTGGGAATGAGAGGGAAAACTAGCCTGAGGATGAATGGGGGTACTGGGAATTGTGGGAAGCACTGTGCCGCGATGCTCGCTTCTTCTGATGGCCCCCTAGGAGACGACTTGTGGCACCAGACGACGACGACGACAACCAGAAAAAGAGACAGACAGAGAGAGAGAGAGAAAGAATGAGAAAAAAAGGAGGACAGCAAAGAAAAGCGGCGACACACAAATTTATTTATCACAACAGCGCCGGCGTCGCCATCGCTCTGCACATTTCGCGGGCAGCCAATGCAAATGTTGGACATTTAGGGGAAAAAATAACATCTCCAGGGGCAAGGGGCTGACGGGGAGAAATTAAGCAGGCTCCAGTGAAGCGATAAAGAAGGAGAAGTGAAGCTGTCCTCCGAGTGACATAAATCTGTCGGGCCGAAGGATTGATGCCCAAATTATCTTATATGCAAAGACGGGAGCGCCGCAGTACATTACGGTCCCCGAGCGAGATATACGGTCTGGGGGTGACATATCCGATCCTTCACTGGGGAGGGGTAGTGTTGTTGGGGTTGGGGGAGTGTTGGGGTGGCACGGAGGGGAGGGGGGAGAGGGGCGGTTGGGGGGACCTGAGTGTTTTGATTATTTTTTACTGGGTATTGGGGTGTATGAGGGTGGGAATGGGAGGTGGAGGAGGATGTGGGCAGGCAGGGGGTGGTTGGGGGGACCCCAGACATGAGACACTGAGACGGCAGAGATGCAGAGATAAATTTGAAGGGACATAGACATTAAAACAGCCACACAGAGAGAGAGAGAGAAAGAAGGAAAGGGAGCTGGGTGAATGGGTGGGTGGGGGCCTCTCTCTCTGTTCTCTCTCTCTCACAACTCTCTTGTCTTTCTGCCTGGCGTGGCTAAATGGGCACAGCCTGATTAAGACGGCCATTACACCACCCACCACTGTCGCCAACCAACTCAACCCCCCTACACCCCCCCCCCCCCCCTCTCCTCCAGTGCTGCGGCGCTGACATTTGAGAAATCAAGACGTATCGCATCCTAACGCCAGCAGGGAGCAGGGATTTTTATTTAACACCTACCCAGCTCTGCTCAATGAGCCACACTATAATAACACTTACCTTGATTAAAAGAACCCTTTATATGTAAATAGGCGGCGGATTTTTCTATAGGGTCACCATGGCGATTCCTCCAACAGAGAACCTCCCCCCCCACCCCACTCAACACCACCACTACAATCCTCCATACCCACCCACCACGACCACCTCCTTCCTTTGCCCACCCCCTCTGCCCCCCCTTCAGCTTTCCTTCCTAATGGAGTCAGAAAAAAAAAATCCTAGAGTGCAATGTTCCCTAAAACAGCCACAGAGAGAGACAACATTTGCTCAGCTTGGATAATTCTTAATATAGGCTATATAATTTCTAGACTATTTAATTACATAACATATTTTATGCTTCATGACCAATTACATTAATAGCTTAATACAGGGGAATATTACCCCTCTCTTGATTTGATTACGCAGCCACACAATATGGTATATTTGGTAGTTAATTATCGTCAGCCATTGAGCGGGTTGCTCTCCTAGAACAAGCCAGGAGAGGAGAGAGAGGCCTGTCTGAGTGCGGCGTTATTGTCTTCAGATGGTTTTACCACTCCGGTTAATAAAGGAGGGCTCCGCAGATCTACTTAACAGAATGACTGCAGCTTACAAGGCTTGAGATTACCAGCTTACAGTGTCAAAAACATCTGCTGGGCCTTTTAACGGGGACCCGCTCTAGGTTATATGGAGGTGAGCGCACTCCCTGCGTGGCGCTCACCCCCGTGCACCCGATCCTGACTCGACCGAGGCACACACACACACACTCACGGACACACACACACACACACACACACACTCACCCCTCAGCCAGATTGATTTACCTATTTTTATGACCCCGATAGTGGGCTTTTAAAAGACCGCTTTAACAAACATGTGCATTCGCAATGAACCTGCGTAGAGGAACGAGTATTAGAAAATGGCGCGGCTTTCAGCCAATGAGATTGGCCATTAATCTCCGCCTTCGCCTGTCCTGTTTTTTTCCCCTTCTCTCTCTCTCTCTCCATCTACTCTCTTTCTTTCTCTCACTCTTTCCCCTCCTTCTGGGCCCTCCTGTGTAATTTCTTAATTGCGGCGTACCCAAGGTAGAGGAATGTCGAGAGTTAGCATGCCTGGTGACCTTGGTGCGACCCCTCTCTCCCTCCACCCCCCCACCCACCCACCACCACCCCTTTGCTGTTGCTAATCCCCAGAGGTTCACATTACAAAGCAGTGAAGTCCAAGCCTCTGCCCTGCTTCTTACCTAGACCTGCAGGAGTGCAGCAGTGCCAAGCCTAGCCTGGCTTAACCTAGCGTAGCTGGCTAACTTAGCTTAGCTTACAGCCTCAGGCTCGCCTGTCCTTGCCCCACTCCTCTCTTATCCCCTCCCCTGGCTTCACTGTCCACTTCCTGGGGCCGCTTCCCTCCATCCCTTGGTCAGTCTGACCCCACCCCCACCACCACCACCACCACCCCCAACTAACCCCCCTGGCCTCCACTCCCTCTACTCCTACCTGCCTGGCCGTCCGTCCGGCCGGCTCTGTTTACTGCAAATATGGCTCTGAATAACTAAACAGTGGCACTACAGAGCAGCCTCTGTCCCCACGGCCCCACGCCACTCACAGCATGGCTCATGCCAGCCCGCCGAGGCCTCCACACATGAAGGAGTCTCAATGTTGGATTCCCAAGGCGTCAGCATTCAGTGTTTTCGCTGTCTCTCACTGACACCAGCCCACATACCAACCCTGTACACTCGGACACACACACACACACACACACACACACACATACAAATACACACACACACACACACACATTGTCTCTCCAGTCCTCTTTATATTCTGACTGGAGATCTAGCTCGATGAACAAGTAGAATTCTTTACCTTAGGGACCATTTCTTTTATTTGAGAAAGAAAAAAAACAAAAGAAAAGAAAAAAAACAAGAAGCTTTTCTAAGATGTTATTCTTAAAAGTGGTGTATTGTTACAGTTAACCTCTTCCTAAATTATTAAAGGACTCTTATTTGAGAGCAGCTCAAATCAAATATGTTCACTGCAGCTCGTCCCTGGCGAGAGAGATGCTCTGCTGAGCAGACGCCTCTCAGCTACTCCCAGCAGTGAACAATCACATATTACTTTTAGCAAACGTCAATACAACGCTCTGCTTCCTTCCCATCCTGCCAGACGTCAGTGTCAGTGTCAATGGATGTGCGGGCTGGATCGTTTTTACAGCTTGAACTGACCAGAAATGTATCAGACCACACTCTCCCTGAAATAGCGCAAAGCTTTTGTGTGCATTTGCTAAAGTGCTTCTCTGCTAAATTGTGCAGTGTTTGCTATTTTTTGGGTGGGATTGGGAGGGGTCGTGTGTGTGTATGTGTGTGTGTGTGTGTGTGTTGCTGAGGGTGTTGTGGGAAGCGAGAAAGGGGCGGTGGGGCAAGATTTGGTGGAAGGGAAGCCGTCCAAAAAGGACTCAGCCAGCAGATGTTTCTGTTTGCTAATGAACAAGTCATTCATGTTGCCTGGCGGTCAGGGCGGACAATTATGTGTGTATCAGGGAGTGTTAGCAGTGGGAGTGCACTGTGTGTGAAACTGAATTCCCCCTATCAGTTGGCACTGCCACTAACCCATCTCTCTCCCTCTCTTTCTTTCTCTCTCTCTCTCTCTTTCTCTCTCTCTCTCTCTTCCGCAGGGGAGTACGTACCTCAGACTGGCCCGGTGGGCATGAGCATGGCCCCGCCTGGTTTCGCCCCTCCCCAGATGACCCCACACCCCTCCCAGCTTCGACACGCCCCAGCCCTGCACCCGTACCTGCCCGGACACCCGCACCACCCACATCACCCTCACCACCCTCACCACCATCCCCATCCGCACCACGCCCAACCCCCCCACCCGGCCATGCTGATGCACGGAGGCCCCCCTCCTCACCCAGGAATGACCATGTCCGCACAGAGCCCACCTCTCATCGCCTCCCTCGACCACTCCACCGCTGGACAAGACCTGGATATTCACGTTCAGTAGGGCAAGGGAACTCACCTACACAAGCAAGTGACGACAAAACCACGGCTAAGAAATACAGCGACCGCAACCTTCTCCTTCCACCTCCTCCCCCACGGCAAAATGTCATTTTTGAGACTATTTTTAAGGAAAAAAGGAGAATCATTTTGACCACAATTAGACAAACGGGAGAAAGGAAGAAAAAAAACAGAGATGGAATTCCATTACGAGCTGTGAGAAGTTTTTCTTTTTTTTTTTTTTCTTCTTTTTTTAAATCTTGTCAATTTTGTTACTTTCACCAACAGAGGACCAAGCTGACAAGAACACTTTGTAAAGTCTTGGGCTTTTGTTAAAGATCAACAGAAGATGTTTCAATTTACAACATGACTCCAAATGCACACTCTCACACACAAACACACCGAGACATGCACTCACACACACACACACACACACATACAACACACACTAACCTATACACTTACAACCTAAACACTCCTTGAGTGACACCTTCAAACAGTTTTAAAGAAATCACTCTGGAAGGGTTAAAGAGGAAAAAAAAACACAAAAACAAACAAAAAAAAAAAAACAGACTCCAAGAGTTATAACTACTGTAGTATAAAAACGTATAGAAACTAAGTTAAAACTTGTGCATTTTTTCGTTGGATCACACAATTTATGTTTCCTGACCTTAGTTCTAGAGTATGAAAAAGGTTAACACCCCCCAACCCCTCTCCCCCCCTTCTTGCTTTTCACACTATGTGTGCTGTTCCCTGAAGGAGAGACTGTCTTGTTGCAGCAATAAATAAGGAAAACATCTCAACCAATCTCGGCCCTCTTACAAACACAAACGCTGAAGCTAGCAAAGGCAACAGTTCTGTGTGTTCCACACCAGGAAAAGAACTAGCACGACGAGAGAGAGAGAGAGAGAGAGAGGCTGCCAACTGACTCCCTGTTCTCTCTGGAAGATTCCGTTTGAACAGTCTTTACTTTTTTCAATCAGCTCCTGTTTTTTTTTTTTTTTTTTTTTCATGAATGAATGTTGCCCCGTAGGTAAAGTCCTTAGTTTTGAATTGCCCAAGCACTGGATTGTGTTGGTTTTATACATTTTTATTTTATTATTTTTATTTTTATTTTTTTTTTTAAATCTGGGACTCTTTGAGAAAGAGCCTATGGAAGGAAACTGACAGTGGGAAAAACAGCATCCTGCAGTAGTTTTCTTCGCCTTGGGATCGACATAACTTGCCATATGGACAATGCTGACACAATGTTGGATTCTTTGGCACTGAGAGAAGCTATTGATGGTCGATGCACCAAAAAAACCTAAAGCGTACAAAAAAAAAGAAGACAAAAAAAGAACTTAAATTATGAACTCAAAGCTTGGAGAAAAAAAGCTAAGAGAATATTGTAACAAACTTCGTACAGAGTTCAGTCTATTAATTGTTTCATGTTAGATATTCTATGTGTTTACCTCAATTGAAAAAGAATGTTTTTTGCTAGTTTCAGATCTGCTGTGGCATTGATATTGTATGTCCATGAATTCCTTCCTTTTTCAGCACGTGTTCCTCACTAGATGAAAAAAAAATGCTGTCTCCCTTAAGCTTTGTCAAAAATACATTAAATACTTGTATGAGGACTGTGACGTAATGTTTAAAAGGTGTTCAGTCACAAATGCTGTAATAAATATTTCATTTTTTGATTTTGTTAGATTTTGCGTGCTAAGTGTGTGTTGCAAAAAACAAAACAAAACAAAAAAAAGTTAAAGGCAATGTAAGCCATTTCCCACCAAAGGCTGCAGTTATTGAAGAAGTAAGCATTATTGCTTATGTCAGACGCAGTGAGAAGTGTGTAGAGCTCTGTGACATCTATTCAGGGCCAACAAGTAACCATCTTGGATGACAGGCCATGACCCAAGTCATATTTGATGCGATGCATATTCTTACTAGGGGCGTCCCTGAAAGTGTATTTACGTTTTAGGGTGAGTTAAGAATGACTAATCGATTACCATAAAACAGTCGCTCTGGTTTAATCACACGCTACTGCATTAGGCTCAAACAATGGATTAAGCAGTCGGTCTTTCCCGTGCAAACGCACAAGGCAGAGAGGAATTTTGTCTTGCTCTGAAGCGACCCCTGCTGGTGAAATTCGAGAGGCCCTTGGGCAGCCCGTCACTCTTCTCATATTTGCGTTGCTGGTATTTGCCCGCGGCCATCGACACACAGCCTTAAAACAGAAATGACAATCTACTGTCACCCTGATTGAAATCTTGTCTCTCCTGTCAAAAGGAACCCAGACAGTAATACAGTGTAACGCCAGGCTTATCAGAGGTCGCATCATCGTCGCCACTCTCAAATACAGCTTGTTTTTTTTTTTTTTTTTTTAAATACAGGCTTAGGCTACAAATATGCTGATATAGCCTACGTACATGGTAATAAAATTACTGGATGTACATACATGAAAAATATGTCTGCTCCATCATTGGATATTAGATAGTCCGGTGAATAGTCCATGGGATGCAGGCCCTCAATCTACACTACTTCAGACGGCAACACAGCAAACATTCTTAGGCTATTTGTACACATCAGTCTAAAGTGTAAAATATCACCTGTAACTTGTATTGTAACATGTTATTGTTTTTGCAAACAATTAAATTGCATTCAATTTGTTTACTTAGCCAATGACATTATTAAAAATACAAGCTGTGTAAATATGACTTATTTTTTTGCGCTTTTGATGCAACAGACTAGTTTATAAGATCTTCCGAGATAGTAGGCTATGTTTTTTTTTTAAAAAGGGCAGATTTATTTATTTTTTCTGCTGGTTTATGGCCAGCCTTACCCCAAGAATTAAGGATGAGATTTGATTTTTTTTCCGAATGTAAAATTATTGAGATAATAAATTGGCATGAATTTCTAATAAATTCAAAAGACACATCAAAAATCACAAATATGCAGGACCGAAAAAATAAAATACCGAGCTATAGGCCACTGTAGTCTATAGGCCCCTATGTTTTGGATATTCTCCAATACGAAAACACAACTGCTCACAAATTCAGTAACTAGCATTTTACCAATATGGGTGCTTTTAGCACAATCTTGACAAAATTAAAATCGTGTTTTCCGTGTTCTAAACTGAAAAAAAAAAAAAATGTTAAGCACATGCACTCAAAATGACACTCCGCAATTGGCCAAGGTGAATTGAAAATAACAAAATATTTACTACTTGATTTGGGGAGGTTAGTCTACCATGGCTGCAGTCCTCAAGCATTTGCAGTCAATTCGTAAATTATGCTTACCCCCAGAAATGTTCAGTTTGCTCAATCTTGGAGATACTAAAACAGAACGAATAACTGTTTGTATGAAGGGGTTGTCATAGGAGAAAGTCCTGCATTATTGTGAAGGAGGGGAATTTTAATATTAATAGTTTTTCCTCTCTCGTCTTTCTCTGCCTTTTTTTCTTTCTTTCTTTCTTTTTTTTTTTTTTTTTTTTTGAAGAGACAGAAGGTAGATTGCCTTTGCTGCTTCTCTTTCCCGATTCGGGGTGACAGGGATGATGGATGATCCAGCCGAGCTAAACAACCCCTCCCCTTCATCTCCTCTCTGTCAAAGCTACTTCGGGTACCGCTGCAGGAATAAAATACGGAACATTCCCGCTGCACAATACCCGAGCCGAAGCCTTTTCCTGCCCCGGCATGAGTCGTTCGCCTCCAACGATATTAAATGTCCACAATAAACATGCGCAAAACCATGAGCGCTCTTACGCACAAAGGCAACATGTTAATAAACCCTTAACCCGTTGATAATATCTCGCCAGAGGACCTCTCAATATTACGTTCCGCAGGCTCACTCAAAGGAGAGTGTGAATATTTGCTTTAATGTCGAGTAAAAGTGAAATGAAAGTACAACCTATATTCTTTAATATTAAGTGAAAGATGGGGGCTGAAGAAAATGTTTTTAGTCAAATAGTCACAATAACTTTTTCTGAAATATTTTCAGCTACATTGCCTATATGCAGCCTAATGAATGGGCAACCAATACTGTGAAATGTAGCCTATTGTATTAATACATTTATATATGCATTTATCTAATCTTTACCTTTTATTTTGCTTGAATATCCATGTTTTTATTCATTTCAGTGCCGGGGAAGAGAAATAGCCTAGACTGCTTGGAAGGTAGAGATTTGTTTGCATTTCTCGTTTTTAAACTTAGCCTTTGTGAGCTTTCTTTTTGTAGCTGTTTCCATTTTGGGCTGTCCTTCTCTTTTACGTTTTAGCACTTTTCCTCTTTTGCCATAAGGTGTTTCTATGACTACGTTATATATGTGAGAGGGTCAGAAGCAGGGGTTCCTGGGAGAAAGGGCCGCATTTCGGTGATCATTTATCAATGTCAGCCGCATAATGATTCTCCCTGCAGTCCTCTATTGATGAGGATAATTACATTAGCTCAGAGTGACTGATCAATAAAGCACAGGGAAAATGTTTTATTATAGCTAACCAAAAGGGTTTCTGGAGGGAATGCTTGTGTTTTTATACACTCGTATATACCCTAACTGGTTTCAGATTCAAACCTAGAAGTTATAGGCCTACATTTTCATGTTTGGGAAAAACGGCGAGTGTTGTAGATTGAGAAAAAAAAACCTTTGCGTGATGATTTTGCGTTCCTGCATGGAGATAGCTGTTGTTGTCCCGTCTCAACTAGTTTCATTTCATTAAAACAACAAGGCCATTGAAGGTGGATCCTCTGCATGATCTCCATAGCCTAAAGCACGTAGCTTATAGTGTTGGTTATCAAGTTTGGAATGTGGTCTAGCTTGCAACGTTACAAAGTGACATTAAAACATGTTGGCTTTCTCAAATTAGTGGAGAGGAGACCATAACAGATGACAGCATATGCATGTTTCTTTTATTATTAATGTTATCAAACAGCTGCCACACGCACTGATAGACCTATGCCTGACGAAGATATTAATGTTAAATCTCTCGATCAATGCACACACTGTTAAGTTACAGGTTAACGCCAAATTTTTTGTTTCTTTTCGTAATGGTTGGTTGTCAGAGTAGCTTATAGGTCGTCGAGGCAAGATAAGGTGTTGATTCGGAAACTCAGATTTAA
>JAODXP020000024.1:27291810-27329310 GCA_027497455.2 Sardinella longiceps | reverse complement strand
ATTGCGCCGTGATAGATGATCATTGGCGTAGTTTTGGCAAAAGCGAGAGATGCTTGCAAATGTGCGTCCGAGAGAGCATGGGGGCCCGCAGTGCAGCGTTAGGCCCTATCAGCGGGATGGGTAGCTTTGATTTTGTTTAGAGTGCGCCTGTCGCCGTTTGAAGGCCATGAAGGCCGTGAACCCTCCACAGACATTTTGTGTACACATGTGCATGGGCCTACAGACAAATGCACACACACACATACATACATGCACACACACACACACACACACACATATTTCCCTCACACTGACACTACCCCCTCCACGCAAGAGCATTTATTTCATAATAACAAGCCAGTGACAGCTCTCATCAGGAGATCTCGCTCACAATTGTGAACTTGTGGGAGGGTGCGCCAGGGTTTGTTTTTCCTGTATCAAATTTTCCTCCCAGCAACCCCCCTCCAGCAGTAGAATCACATTTTCCTAAGTCATATTTTTAATCACATGTCTCTCAGAATGTCATGCCTGCAGCCCCTCCCTATGCCTGGCCACCACTCTGCCCCCCCCCCCCCCTTGCCCCCTGCCTCATGTCTCAGTGGCCTCACACTAGCTCTTACTCTGTGGAGGATGAGCTGTGAGGAGCCCACCTCTCTGAACCAGCAGTGACACTGAATCTGGGTCACCTCTGTCAGAGCCCAAATGCCAGTCAGGACCCTGACCTTTCCAAAGGCCCATGGCTGCAACTTGCTCTCTGAGGTAGAGCAGACAGTCTTGCTCTATCATTGCATCCGTCTCTCTCTCTCTCTCTCTCTCTATGAGAATGATCAAAGACCTCTTTCTTTAGTCTTTCCTATGCCTATGACAGTTACCATGGAAGAGACTAATCAAAACAGGCAAGCAAATATAACGACTGATCAAATTGACTGACATGAGGCATATCTGCCTGCCATACTGCAGCTCCAAGCCAATCCAATCCAAAGCCAACCTACACGTAGCCTATGAAGACAGAACGTATCAAGTCTCACTCGAAGGAACTCCAAATATGCTCTGCGGAATTTTTTTCTTCTTTTTCTGTGCGCATGTCTGATGCTTTGACATCAACTGTTTTTACCAATGTGTGGTGGGGCACAGTAAATGTACATGTAATCCCTCACTTAGCACCAAGCCCAGTCAACACCTTTCAGCACCCCTCACACAAGATTCATCTGGGATATATGGGTTTCCACAAACTGGCAATCTTTTTTTTTTTTTTTTTTTTGAGGAAAGGGGTTTGAGTTACAGGCAAGTGTTTGATGACAGTATCATGCATCAAATACATGCTGGTTTAATTACTGCGTGTGGATAAATATGAACCGGTATCAGGTTATGAGTTGTCAGAACATGTTATACAATTTTATAAAATTATTTATGGTCTGTTCGTTTGGGTCTGCAGAGATAACTGATGGTAAAAAATTAGAGATGCAAAATGAAAAGGCAAATTAAAATACTTCTTATTGTGTATTTTAATAGTAACAGATGTCAAAAGACAATTATTGAGTAGCCATAATAAAAAAAAATACTAATTCATGATTCTACATCTAAGAAATCTCAGATGAACTGAGGATTCATCAAAGTAGTTTCAAATAACTTTTAAGAAAAGTTCTCGTGTTAGCCTTCTCTGTTCTTTGATTAGGCCAAGTTTTGGAAAACTATGCTGGATATGTTAGTAATTATAACCAACTAAAAATAATTGGAAAATGTGATTATGCTTTCCAGTGGAGTTGAAAAAGGTTTGTTCCCAGAACTGGACAGAGTCTATCTTCATTTCAGACATCTGTATTATTTTTTTTTTATATATTCCGATTGACATGTTACTTGGCTGCAGCATTTATGTTGCCTCTGCTGTAAGTTTTCCATGTTCACAGTCTGCAGAGAAATGATGGCTTTGCCAAACATTTGCTCAATTGAAATATCCGTCCCAGTAAGTGGAAGAACATTTCAGAAAGTATAAGCTTCTACTTTCTCTTCATCGACTCCCTTTCAGACTATTCATCACACCACTAAAAACGTTCTTCCAATATCATCTGGCAAGCCAATCTAAAGGCTTCTCCAGAAAGGCGCATATATTTTAATTCAGAAGTCTCCCCGCGGCTCGGGAGGGAGGCCGACATGGACTCCAGTGCAGCGGGTCCGACCGAGACAGGACATCCCTTGACCATAAATAACGAGGAATCTTAAAGCAGAGAGTGCATGAGGTGGTCTGTTGCATGGAGCCCTAGGCGCTATGTGTGTGTGTGTGTGTGTGTTTTCCCCGAAGTGTAGATGGCTGGACTCTGCTCAGGCTTGGTGGGGATGAGACTGTGGGGGAGTGAGAGGTACCCGATGTGAAGACGCTCCATAGGGGGAAAACGCGAAGTTACCTCCAGGGGATCGCGTCGACGGGAGCGGGCGGAGCATTTTGCAGCCGGCTGCGTTGGAAAACCAAACTGACCTACAGGGGCCTCAAAACATGGCCTTCAAAGAGGCCCATACTGAGCCCAGCTTCTGCGGTGGTTTGACCTCCTAAACAACCAACTATATTTCACAGAGCATAACTTGCATTCAGGACATGCTGATATGACACAATACAATAGGATGACTTTAAATTTCATGCTTCATCCTTTTCTTGAAGCCGTATTTTGTAACCCATCAAAAGGAGCTCACTGGAAACGATTTAACACTATTGAAACTTTTTCGGTGGAAATACTTCAGTGAATCCCATCTGCCCGTCTTTGTGTAGCAACACTGCTGCTTATCTGAGATTGTGAGCGAGGCAGTCGGGCAGTTGTTGGGAAAAGGGTGTGAAGCTTGGACCCTTGCACCATGTGGGGTCTAGTTTTCTCACCCCAGATCACATTGCAGTTGAGCACACGGAGTGTCCTACTCAGGAAGCACACGCACGAGGCCTGCCTTATTTGGAGAGCGGTCCAACACTATTGTTGAGACGACAAACAATGCATCTAAAATGAGATGACCAAAAAACAAAAAACAAAAAAAAAACAAAACAAAAAAATCCAACTAAATAAAACAATAATAATACTTTTCAGGAGACAGAACTTCAGGAGACAGAGAACTAAATTGATGAATGGGTTTTTTTGTTTTTTTTTTAAAGGTTATTTTTTCTTCAGCGCCGTTCTCATATCTGAACTGCTGCCTTTGAAGTGGTGTTAAAAACAGAAGACCACGAAGGGGGGAAAACTGTATTTGGATTGCATTGTGTGCAGAAACTAATTTATTGGGGTTGACCTCCTGGCTTCTCTTTTGTCACACGGCGGCCATCTTGGGAAACAAAGGCAGGAAGGCTCGAAACCAGAGAGGAACTGAATCTGCTGTTTACAGATTTTTGTTCTTCTACACCTTTATTCAATCACTCCATTTCTGAAAAAAAGGTTAAGAAGAAATGAGAAAAAAAAAAAAAAAAAAAAAACTTGTTTCGGGAGTCCATGAGGGGCTGTAAAGAGTTGTCTGAGCATTCCATGGCACAGAAATAAGCCGTCTATTTACAGGGCACAGGGGGATAGTTGTTTTATACCACTTGGGATAGAGGGGTGCCTGTGTCTGTGTTGGGGAGTTTATGTTAGTGTCTGTGTGTGTGTGTGTGTTGGTGAGTTTATGTTATTGTGTGTGTGTATGAGTGTGCTTGAGTGTGTTTTTTGGGGGGAGGTGGGGGTGGTCCTGACTGAGGAAATCACAGACGACCCGCAGCCTCTGGGTGACCCTCGCCTCCTGATGGTGGGATCAAGGCCCTGGATGGAAGGGCTGCTTTGAGGGCTGGTGTGTGTGTGTGTGTGTGTGTGTGTGTATGTGTGAGGGGGAGGGGTGGTAGAGGTTTAAGGGCAACAAATCATGCAACACTTTACTGGGATTTAAAAAAGCAGCGCAGTGGCCGTGCACATGAGGGCTACAGAGCACTCTACGGGACTGCAGAGTGGGAGAGAGAACGAGGAGGAGGGAAGGGGGGAGCGAGAGAGAGAGAGAGAGAGAGAGAGAGAGAGAGAATGGGTGGATTGGAAAAAAAAGAACGCCTTAGGAGAGGGTCAGAGTAGGCCTGGGGCTGATTAGGAGAGGGGAGAGAGAAGGGCCGTGGGGTTGGAGAAGAGGAGAGCTCGGGTGGGTGGTGGGGGGCACAGGGAGAAGGAGCTCTTGATCTCCCTCATATCTCACCATGGTTCTCCGACTCCGAGGGCTTGTTCTCGTCTTTCATCGAGACAGGACACAGGAGGAGTCTTAGGGAATGTCAACCCCAGTGCCCCGCATGCATTCTGGGGGATTACATACAGAACACTGTGCCTCCCAAACCGCCTGTCCAGGGCTGGTATGTAATCTGGCATGCTTAGCCACTTTTCCATATGTTCTGTAGCATGCACATTGCACACCCAAACTCAAAACATGGCCGTTTGAAAAATGAACGACAGACAACGAGATCTTGATATATTTGATCACATGCCGAAAGCATTTGATCAAAATCGAGATCAAAACAGAGTCGAATTGACGGCGACGATGGGTCGAAGGAGAAGGAGAATACTGAAGGATTGCCTCGATAGAAGCAAAATGGCTTCAGCCGATTCATTCTGTAGGAACAAGTCAGACCCCCAGTCAATCCCATACACTGTCCATTTTTATGCCCCTCTCCCCGCACTGCTAGGGGCTCATCTGAGCTTCTTCCATCACGATCGCCCATAAACGGGACTGTGGTTATAAACTGGGGCCTGTGAAATGTGCAACAGTTGGATGTCACCCACCCACCCAATCACCCTCACCCAACCACCCCACATTACCAAAAAAAAAAAAAAAAAAGATATGTATATATTCAAGCGGCTCATCGTTTTGCGAGAAATCTGCATCTAAAACACACAAATCCTTATTGCATTCTCAGTCTCTTTGTGTTGGCCAGGGGCAACAAGCGGAATGGCAGTGATCATTTATTACTGTGCCAGTGAGCATCTACTGATGTACCGTTTTAGAGGCTGCATATGAAGACCATGTAAGCCTAGCCAGATGCAGAATGCCATTAACAAACCGCTTTCATCGCTCACACTCAATTCATCATTTTATTTCCGTCGAGGCTTTATACACTTGAAACAAATGATACCAATCAAAGACAAGAAAGAGAGGCAGAAAGGAATACATCAAAAAGAAAGAAATGCATTAAAATAAAAGCAGGCGTACAGAAAGGCCATAAAGAAAAAAAAAAAAAAAAAAGAAATAAAATAAGTGCACTGTGAAGAGGCAGGGCCAGACGGCTGCATTTTGAATGCAGCATTATCTCAATCACTTCAGCCCACTTACAAAGCTGACAAACAAAACCTAAACCAGAAATAGGGAAAGGCACAGTCTGACCACAGGAGTTTAGTCCCACCCTGTTTATGGAAGTGAGAAACTGCACAACACCGTGTGAGAAAGAGAGAGGTAGAAAAAAAGAGTGAAAGATAGAAGTGGGGGGCAAAGAGAGGGAAAGAGAGAGAGGCAGACAGTGGAAAGTGGGAGGCAGAGACAGTGAAGGAGAGAGAGAGAGTGAGGGAGGGAGAGAGAGAGAGAGAGAGTGAGAGAGGGTGGGAGAAAGAGAGAGCAGGAAAGCAGCAACATGTGGATAGATGGATGGTTTCACCCCTGGCCCTGTGGAGCACATGGGGGGGTGTGGTGGTGGTGCTGGCTGGGTGACGAGGGACAGGACTCTGATAAGAAGCCTCTACCTGCCCCCGCGTCCTCTCTTCTGGGTCCCCCCCCTCTCTTTCTCTGGCCCCGTGCTGGCCCCCAGTGTGCTTTTAGCACTGAGGTACTACAGCAGCCCAGGCTGGCCGGCTGGAGTTCAGCCAGAGTTCAGAGCAGATGTTTGCCAGTAGTCTCGCACTGCAGGAAAGCGAAATTGCTTCCGGATTCATGTCTCCACCAGCATCCTAGTCGCCACCTCCCCTTCCACCCACCCACACACACACTCATACACACCCTCATCCCTACTACGTCTCAGCAGACACTTCATCCATCGCAACTGAAGTACACAGACACACACACACAGTCTTGAGCAACTTTTTCCCTGGGCTCACACTCTCACACACACACACACACACACACACCCTCCTCAACAGTGTCAGCTCTGGCCCATCCTGGGGCATAGGGTTATGATGTCGGTGGGGAAGCAGTCCTTCAGGAGGATCCCTCTATCCCGCTGGCAGTCCAACTCCGAGATGAATCCGTACCAGTAGATCACCAGACCTGGCCCAAACCTGCAAACAAACAACACAGAGCCGTTAGCATTAGCAATTACCTCACACCAGACCCAGACCCAAACCCAGAACAGAACACGTCCAGAAAAGTTCATCAGCTGAATTTATAGCTAGGTGTCGAAAGTTCACAGGTCTTTTTAACCCCGCTTATTGTACTCAAACTTTTAAATTGCTCGGAAGAGCTTCTTTGGCTATGAGGTAGTACGGGTGACGCACGGTCAAGAATCGACACAATGCTCTATACTTTGCCTCTGATCCTCTGATCCAGGAAAAGTGTCCAGTGGCCAAAACCCAAAAGCCACCCAAGGTCACATCTTCATAGGTTAGCTTCACAATGGGTTGTAAGTGTTAATTATGGGTCAAACCACATGTTAAAAAAAAAGAAACTGTGCAAGTTTCATACCTCACGGAATTGAAATGAGAAACAAATAGATATTTACTGGAAGTATGCGTAGGCTTTAACTCCGAATCCAGCCGTGTCCAGCTGTTACACGCGCGCACTCATGCACATGCACACACTTACTTAAGACATAGCCACTTTGGTTTGGTTTGGCTCACTATACCTTTCTGGAGCTCCATAAATAACATCACTTGCCCTACTGCTCGCAAAACAGTCAGAAGTGAATCAAAGTGCACTTCTCATTGGCGGTTTTCGCAAGATTGCAGCAAGAATATAAAAATAGGGAGAGGAGGGTAGGGTGGGGGGTGTTGAGGTAATTTGAAAACAGCCTTCTGCATGGCACAGCTTGACATCATTTCATGACTCCCCTCAATGTCATATAAATCATCTTTGGAGCTATTTATTACAGCCAGACGAGCAGTGGTGACCCCCCCTCCAACTGGGGAGATGGGATCGTACCTATTCTTTGAACTTTGGTTGCAGTGCATAAACCCGGGGTCAGGTTTGAGATTCTCTTTGTTGAACGACATTCAGTTCCTCACTCACACACACACACACACACACACACACACAGATACAGACTGACTTGGGGCAGACGGGGAGTACCACGGCTGTCTGTAGTGACACACACCATCCTCCAACAATAAAACAGGGTTTCGGCACGTTCCCCTGAGGATGCAGACAGGAAGCCGCCCCGTGGGCTCACCCGCCCCCTCAGGAAGTTCAGACGCTCAGTAAGAGTTCATAAAGCGCGAGAGCGATCAATCACACCATCGTGAGGAAGAAGACCCCCCCCCCCCAAAGAAAAATCACAAAGAGAGAGAACGCACCCATCATAGAGACCTTGGGCCGGGCTCGACCTAGGCAACCCACCTTGCTTACGTCACCCCAAGTCACTGCTTTCCCAAAACTTGCTAGTCTGGTCATGTCTTGGCAGATATGTACGCCCTGCGTAAATAACAGTCTGCTTGACCCATGCCTGTGGACATGCTGGGGCAGAATGGGCCTTATAAATAACTTATTCCTCTGGCAGACAAGGTGAGGCTCCCCAACAACAAAAAAAAAAAAGAAAAAGAAAAAGGAAAAAGAGAATGAGCAGGCACAAAAAACTGAGCACGTGCAATAGCCAGAACTTGAGCATTCCCTGTTTTACAGTCAGTGATTTACAGTCCCGTATCTCTGCAGTGCGCGGGCCAAAACTAACAACGCTAGAGAAAGCCCCGCAGATGCACAGGCAAGTTCACCACAGTGTCACACATAGCTGAGCCTCTTTGGGCAGGATTCTGTCCCCCCCCCTCCTCCTATCCTCTGTGCACACCTCACCCCCACTCCTTCGCCGCAACGCCCCACAAGCCCTCCTCCCCCTCCTCCCCAAAATGCGAAACATTCCCATCGCACAATCCCAATGCTGTATGGATCACCATTCTTTTTATGGAAATGTTATGGAAACAAAATCTAAACATTTACATTAGATATCTTTGGACTGGGGCGGTGTGTGGAGAGTGGCTGTGCTTCAGTCTGACTGAGCTCTGGTATTTTCTTCAAGGCTTTGAGAGATGTGCAGATGGGGGTAATAGGGTGGAATGAGATGGGAAGAAGGAGAGAAAGGGGAAGTGAGAAGAGAACGCAATCTTCTGAGAGGGCAGAAAACTTCACGTTGACAGATAAGAGGCCGGCCAGCAATTCATCACATTCACGTAGTTGTCAAGGTAGTTGCGGTACAACGTGAAACTTGAGAGAAAATGACAAAAAGAGAGTAACAATGTTCAGTGTTCAGGGATGTAAAGAAAAAAATTGTCCGGTGATGGAAAGTATAACAAAGTCGTATAAAACAACCATTAATGACACAACAAACTTAGGTTTAATAAATGAATGGACGAGAACGGGGAGGTAAAGTGCAGAATGTGTAGAGTGGGAAAAACATTCAATAAATAGCATTTTAAATGGACACAAAGCTCCATTGCTGATTGCAGGGCCAATTATGGAGGATTCATGCTCCTTGCGTCTCCACAGCATCAAGCATCAGCTCCACACAGGGAAGCCAGTGATCTTCCAATAAACATCTGACTGCGTAACGAGCCAGTGAAATTGTTTGTGAAATGAAGATAATTTGGAGCCGTGGCGTCCCCCAGCGGGCTGGAGGGAGGTGTCGGTCACTGCGGTGACAATCGCCACGGCGATCATCGACAGCACGACAAGCTGCCATTAGCCCGTAACGAGCGCTCGCCTGGGCATTTTGATTTTAGAGCAGGTGCCATGCTGGTTAAAACGGCAGCTTAATGAGGGTGCAGCACTTACGAAAACGAGAAGAGAAGAAGAAAAAAAAAAACACACACACACAAAAAAAAACACAAATGGAGGTACTGAAAGAGTGAGCTGCCATTAGCTAATGTGCTCCCCCCTTTCCCCCCACCTTCACCTAACACACACACACACGCTCATGCACATGTGTGCGTAATCGCAGCGTAATTAAATTACTAATTACAGGCCTCTGTGGTGTCGTCTCAAGCCTTTTCCACAGCGGTTTCTGGAAACTTCCACAAGATACCTTTCTTTTCTTTTTTTTTCTTGGAATGACAGAGCACACTGCGTCAAGACAAAATGTGTCAGCGGATTCAAAGTGGGGCCCAGGCTACAGTTGAGCCCCTTTATTGTTCCTCCCAACATTTAATGACCCATGATTAATTTGAAGGATAAGACATAACGTTGATTACAGTCATTCCTCAATAGCGCTGTCAATAAAGCCGTATTACCTTTGCACCAGGAGTTGACGTGCATGCACCTCAGCCAGGGAGCTCCAATTAGAAGCAATTTCCCTTTTAAATTAGCACAGGAAATTAATTTATACACTACACATTTTACACATAAAAGAGTTCCTCAGTATATCCATAAAGATATCACATCACTAGGAGTCCTCTGTGCAAAACAATACTTCCCCAGCTCCCCCTCCAACAACACAACAAAACAACAACTCTTGAGCTTGCTTTTCTCCCTGCACTCCTTGACTTTATGCCTAGAACCAATTCAACCTTAGACATGACAGAGAAAAGAAAAATAAGGAGGGAAAACAAATAAGGTTGGGAGAAAGGGAGAGAGAGAGAGAGAGAGAGAGAGAGAGAGAGAGAAGGAAACGGAGAGGGAGGGCAAAGACTGCTGTCACAGCTCTGGTCAACCCTGGCTCTCAGCTGGTGATTAATTGGTGTTTATTTATAGGGCTTGAACTGGGTGGTGGGGGCTGGTAGGGAGGGGGTGCGACTCAAGGCTGCGAGAGAGGCGATAGTGGCACAGAACCTGCGTCTCGCATGTTTTACTGGGGCAGCCGGAGGCTTTTTTGTCAGAGAGGCCAGAGATAATAATAATAAAAAAAGGCGGCCTGCACACAAACAGGATATTTAAAGAGGACGAGCGATCGGCCTCGGCTGGACAGAACACAGCTGACGGTAAACAAGCACAGCGTCCCGGACTGGGACGACACGTCGTAAATAACTGCAGGCCAATTGGACAGGCGGAAGGTTATTAACATCCCCGCCTTCTGCCCAGAATAGTTCTATCACCCACCCTTGCTCTCTCTCGATGCTTTGTTTTACAGCGCTTGAAATGTTCAATTCCGCTCAGGTACGTCAAACACAAACGTCTGGTGTCGATGACCAGACGAACCGCCCTGGCTGACCAACTCCAAAAGAACACGAATGCTGTAATTAAGGTTGGACAGACGGCTGTAAAGTGGTCAGCATCTTCCATTGGGTGTAATTCTCTAGGACATTTTTACATCCGCTTTTCACCACGTTCTTCTGAGGAAAGGTTTGGAAAAAGGGTCGTGCTGTGGCTCTACCCGCCAGCCCTGATGGCAGAGCTTGGGAGGGGATGGGAGTGGAGGTGCGTGGATGTAGGTGGGAGGGAGGGAAATTTACGCCCCTGCGGCTCAGGATGTCAATACAACTGGGGAGATTAACGGAGGATTAAGGTGTTTTATCGGGAAACCTTGGGAACCTCTGTGACCCCGGAGAGAAGGCAGCTGCCCTAGGCCAGGACTCGCATCTCATTCCAGAACCTTCTGGCCAGGGCCAGCAACCAAGCCCCTGTCATCACGACTCGTCTCCCTGCCCCCCGCTGCTCTTGCTCACACTGATGACCTCATTATGGCGTGAGGTAAAGACCCCGGTCCTCATCCTGAGCTCACCGGTAATTGCATAAAAGTGCTCCAAGCTCATTACCCTGAGCTCAAGTATTAATGACCACCTTCGTATTGGTGAGGTGACATCCAATAAACGCCTGGCCTGCCTGTGATAATGACTAAGAAGATGGCACTTCCAGATTTAGCTACTTAATTTCATCTGAAATGACAAGGTGGGGAGGAAGGTAGAAATTCTATGAAAGGGGGTTGGGGGGTTGGCTTTGAAGAGTTGAGATAAAGAGCAAAAAAGAAACCAAGAATATTAGCAACCAGGTGCACATCATGGACAGACATCGACAAGCTGATGCAATGGAGGGAAGCATTTGGTCTGCGTTAAGAGGTGACCATGTTTAACATAAACCTTGTGGCCCCAGGATCAACAACTTTGGTTTGGGCTTGTGTAAACACAAGAGACTCTAGTCTTTACCTCACGTCTGCACCGGTGTCCTGCTCCTGGTCTGGGCTTCAGATCTGCAGCGTCACGCTCCGACTCGCTCTGACATGTGCTCGCCTGCTTTGGCTGCACAGAAAAGCCAAACAAGAGAGCGCCCAGGCCCCCAGTCTGTCTGCCTCCAGAACCAGGGTGATTGGGGTGGGGTGGCAGGGAGGGGGGAGGTCTGACGGAGGGGTACCCAAGGGAGCCCTGTGTGACATAGACAGACCATGCTGTTTTCATAAAGGCTCTTTCAGCCCTGGGGCTGAACTGCCTCTGGCTTTTGGTCGAGTTCCAGTGAAAAAAGGACTCTGGTCCGTCTGGTGACGCTCGAAACCATGCACGATTCTGCTCTGGTCTCACTCGGCATGTCTGTCAGGGTCAGATGCAGGTTGACCTGGGGTTCAGCTGATGCGATGGAGGAGTCTGCTCTATATTGCCCTAAATGGCACTCTCCATCACCCAAATGAACAAAGCCCTTCATTAAGCTTGGCAAAGAGTGGATTCATTAGCAGATGATGCTCTAGACAGCACTTTAGTCGGAGACCCCGTTTCTAATGAATGATCTGAGGCACTACTTTGGCAAGCCAGCCGCAGCCATTTCGAGACACAGTTTAACCTCGCATCATTTTCGAGTCAGTCACTTGCCTTTCTAAGAGCCAAGCCATTCCCTGTCAACACACTATTTGAGGGAGCAAAAGAGTCTGGAGTATGTCGGAGAAGAAGAAACGTTTTTAAGAACCAGCACACAATCAATTAGAATCCAGGGTGAAGAATAAGGAAAGGAAACACACTTTGATTTGACTGCATGACCCGGCAGTTTCTAGCAGCCAAGCTGGCTCACAACAGGGGAATGAAACCTGGCCAGAGCCTGGAGACATGCCGCCACTGCCTTTCGGGGCAGATGATGAATGGCCACTTGTGTGGAAGCACTGGACCAGGAAGAGGAAGTTACGCCGGTGGTGACGGTCAGTCTCGGCAGGCCAGGCCTGCGCTGGAGCTCTGGTGCCATGAAGTCACAGGGGGATACACGCCCCTTTAACCTGTTGTGAAATCCCACTAGCCCAAGTCAATAATTAGCAATCCTCTCTTGAGGAAACCCGAACAAATCCCCCTCTCTAACCCCACCATCACCAACACAACTTGTTCGGTCAGTATCTTGCTGCCGTCTTTCCTTGCAAGCCGTGCCCTAATCCTGCCCTTAACCACTCTCCACTAATGTGTTTCCAATTTGCAACGAGCCCCTCGACGGGCCGCGGCTGTAATCAACAACAGTTTGGGTTGAAACCCGAGCCGAGTCTGGCTGGACCGGGACAGGCGCCTAACCTGATGCTGTGTCCAGCCTCTCTCGTGTCGCCCTCACAGGGGTAAATTCAAGTCAATTCAAGGGGCGTAAAGAAGGGGCATGAGCAGAGAAATGTTACCATGTGATGTAGGTGACTGGCCTCAAAACCTATGCATACAAGAAGAGGAACAGACTGGCAGAAAAAAAACACACTATGCATGTAGCAATGTAGATTTAGTATTTTTTTTTTTTTTTTTTTTTAATCGACTGACGTTATTTCATCCATGACTGAACTATGCTTCTTGCCTATTAACTCTGAGGTACGGATATGATAACACAGCCATGAAGCCAAATGTAATTCGGATTAAGTAGTCGGCGAAGATTGATATGGTGAAACTGCCTCCTGGTCAGGGGGAGATGGGGGGGAAGCAAGATAAATCAACACAGCTTATAAATAGGTGTGAATGTTTGTTGTCTGAAGCCTGAGGCCTACATGCCGCTGTTAAGGACCCCCCCACACTAACTCACCCCAACCCCTTACCCCGCCACCCCCCCTCCCCACCAAAAAAAAGAAAAAGGGGAGAAAAAAAAAGAAAAACACACACACAGACTGCACTCAAGGGCTCTGGGAAAACACGGCCTGGCTTTCGTCCAAGTTGCCACCTTTGGAAGTGCACAGTCGTGTTACCGCCACTAAATCAATGTGTCAGCGCTAGGCCATCTGAACTTTTGTAAAAGTCTGCATTACTTATAGCCTCTCAGACACAGCAAATGTAACTGTTTGGCCATTCAGGCAGTGGGTGGGGGTAACTCTGCAAAAGAAGCCAAAGAAGCCAAATAAAGCCATTTATCCTGTGCAGACAATGGCCAAAAAAGTAAATGTACAGACAATATGTTACATATATTAAAAAAAGGTTTAACTTACTACTTGATTTTAGAATTCAGAACGAAAGACTTTTGGCAACTAGACCCCTCACATCCCGGTTAAATTTTCTTTTTTTCTTTCTTTTTATTAGTGGCTTGATTGGGGCAAGGAGGTGAGAGACACTGGCTGCAGGATCACTGTGCTTACTCAGCAGTGTGTTTACATTCCTGGGGATAATTTTAGCCTCTGGGTAGGGGGAGCAGTGTCATTGGGTCTTTTCACCAGTCAAGCAGCTCAGTGTCAGGTCCAGGACATGTGGGTGGCACACAGAGGCCGCACTGATGCGTGCACGTACACACACACACACACACACACACACACACACACACACACACACACACACACACACACACACACACACACACACAACACACACACACGCACGCACACACCACTACCACACTTAAAAGCAAATACTTGACATTAGTGGCTTACCTTAAAACCTGATCTTGACAGCTGCGACATCTGTTTCATGTGATAGCTTACTTAACTTACTGTAAATATATTCTAAAATGCAACCTAGGTGTGTAGTGCTTAGATAGGCATTACAGCTTTATAGCTATTAAAAATATATTACATTGCAATATGTAGAACAACAATTTAAGATGACATCCACACCCTTTCTTTTCAGGCAGAGCTGACTAATCCCCAAAGCACTTTGACTAGTCCAGCCTGCAGGGAGCTGAGTGGTCATATGTAGCCACCAGATTGGTCCTGGTAATACTACAAGCTCAGTGTTAGATCTCCCTCTGTCTGCACTCCATGTAAAACGTCTGTGTGTGTGTGTGTGTGTGTGTGTGTGTGTGTGTGTGTGTGTGTGTGTGTGTGTGTGTGCTGGGGGTAGGGAGCTCCATTAACCATTCTCCCACGCTGGACGGCGACCCAGCGTTGTCTCCAGTGATCAGGGGCACAAATCGAATTTCATTGTAGTTTTAAAAAATTTGCTAAGCAAACAGAAAGCACACGAAGCCCCGTGGCCACCTCTGTGAAGAGCAAGGCTGGGAGGAAGGCTGTAGTGGGGTGGGGAGAGGGGACTATGAGCTGCAGCCTTTCCTTTCCCCCAACCCTGTGGGACTTCAAAGGTTGGCGACCGGGGAGGTTGGGTGGATTGGGGGAGAGGGGGAACAGGAGTGTGTGGTCTTCACGGAGTAGGGCTGGCCACACTAATTAGCCGCAGGATCAAACTGGAAGTTTAATACTCCGCAGCATGTAATGAACGAGCCGGACTGAGTGACACGCAGGGGTCGGGGCGACGCCAAAACAGCAGTCCTCGGGCAATCTGGTATTGATTTTCACTCGTTTGGGGGGGGAAGCGAGTTGAAGGAGGGTGCTAAGGGCTCGCTTGCTTGTCAATCTGACAGTTTAACCCCTGTCCAAGGCGAGAGGGGTGGGGGGGATCCAAAGAAAACAAACAGGGGAATCTCCTGGGCTGACAGTGCTGATCTGGGCTGGTGGTGACACTCCAAACAATACTATCCACACAGGGAGAGACAGAGGGAGAGGAAGAGAGCGAGGGCTGACTACAGAGAGGCCCACTGAGCACACTTCCTGCAGGGTCTGAATTGACCAACAGTCTTTTGCCTTCTTACAGACAGGTGGTTCGCGAGCCAAAGAGGACAGGTTTAAAAAAAAAAACATTAAAAAAGCTATTTTTATACCACACACCAATATTAGATAGATAAGACATATACATCTGAAAATGTAAACCATATTTCCATAATTACCGGTAGCCTAAAAAAAATCAAATAATATATAAATAATAAATAATAAAATAAGAAATAGTGTCATTATGTTTGCAAACCCTCAAGTATATCAAACCATGAAAACACTTATTTCAAAAGGAGCTGCCATTGCATTTTCTCTCGCACAAACTGTCACAAAAGTGTAGGGGAGTCAGCCAAGAAACACTTCTTCTGTTTCAAGTTTCAAAACCACTTGAACAAAAGACCCTTTCCACTCGTCCCACTCAAACTGCTTGGTTTTTCTCTCTGTCAGGACACCAAATGCGACTCCAGCGGGGGCTGGACTAAGATGGCTCACTTCCTGGTCGCTCCTTTCGCAAAAGCCTCTGGCCCACCGGCAGAGAATTTAGCAATGGCTGTCCGCATCAAATTAGAGCCGGTTCTATTGTCCTTATTATGGCTTGGGGAGAACGGCATCATGGGTTAATGCTACGGGGGTCCGCGCTTGTCACTAACTGTCAGCCAGATGCAGAGTTTGGATACACACTGCTGACAGGTAATCTTAACGTCTTCAATTATCCCAATTAGTGCTGTCATAAACAATTCGATGAGCGCTCGGCCAATACAAACAGATAAACACACACACACACACACACACACACACACACACACACACACACACACACACACACACACACACACACACACACACACACACACTCATTCACATGGATGGTGCGTGTATTAATGGGTAGAGTAATGGGTTTATCAGCGGCTGGGCGGCATGGCTTTCCTTTTGTCTCTGGGTGTCCCCAGCATGCTCAGCTGTGCTCTTTGTGCACTGCTACCTGGTCAGTTCCAATTGCACCATCTCCTTTCATTAGCACATCTCTAGGCAAGAATCTGAAAGGCCATGACAAAATTCATTTAGGGGGAGTGGGAGCAGATTGCCTGGAGCAGGTGCTATAAGGGAGATAAAACAAATGTGTGAGGCTGTGTGTGAGAGAATGTGTGTGTTTGTGTGCGTGTCTGTGTGTGTGGTGGTGAAGTGTGTAAATGTGTGTACGTATTATATGTGTGTGTGTGTGTGTGTGTGTGTGTGTGTGTGTGTGTGTGTGTGTGAGAGAGAGAGAGAGAGAGAGAGAGAGAGAGAGAGAGAGAGAGAGAGAGAGAGAGAGAGAATCACATTTTTTTTCCTTTTAGATGGAAAGGACCAGAAGTTCTGTGCTTTTATTAGCAGAATTCAGCTAGTTGTTGGGCGAGTTGTAAGAGAAATCTAACCAAGCCTACATTCTTTTTTGACCGCTTCCATCAGGTTAAGGTGACATCGACAAATATTATCTCTGGCATGACTAAACTGACCAACACCTGCTTTTAGAGAAAGTACGATATCTGCCCGTGTTTGATTTGGTTTCTCCTTGTCATGGTTCCTTATCATTACACAATGTCAACACCCACAACAGATTGAAATCATTTATTTGTATGCGCTATCACCTCCTTCAAAATCACGTGTTGCTATCCGCCATACACAAGAAAAGGCATTGCAGAACGGTACTCAAAACAAGAACAAGTGCCTCTCTAAAAAAGAAAAGAAAATCCACTCGCACTGATAACATCTGCATCAAATGTAAAGTAAAACAAGTTATGAAAAGTACTAAGTATTGTGTCAGAGTGAGATAGAGGAAAATGTGCTTGTGTGAATGAGAGCGGACAAGGTGGCCAGAAGGGACAAAGGTCTTCTTAGGAAGGAGGCATGCTCACTAACCACTGGACTCTGGCAGTCCGAAAACGCTCTGGCCTCAGTCGAGCCAAGAACAGAACGGAACCCTGTCTCCCAACTGTCAAGGACAATCGAATGGGAGCGATGCAGATTCGGGGGCACGCCCCTGTCTCTGTACTTGACCCCTGGTTACGTGTGATGACTGAGACGGCATGAAAGAGAGGAAAAAAAAGATGGAGAGAGCATTACAGAAAGAAAGCTATAAGACAGAGAACGCCTGTGACAGGGAAGTTGTAATAGGAAATTGCTCTTGGCAACTATTTGTTCAAGCACCAGATTTTTTTTGTGTGTGTGTGTGTGTGTGTGTGTGTGTGTATGCGCACGTGTACATATATGTGTGTGTGTGTGTGTGTGTGTATATATATATGTGTGTGTGTGTGTGTGTGTGTGTGTGTGTGTGTGTGTGTGTGTGTGTGTGTGTGTGTGTGTGTGTGTGTGTGTGCGTCTGTGCCACAGCAAGGCCCATTGGAAAACAGGGCAGGTCTCCCTAATGAGTAATCTATTTCAAAGCAGTCTTGTCTGGGCATGACAGTTTACTGAGAGGCTTGAAGAACTGGTAATTACCAGTGTTACGGGGCAATTAATGCATATTACACTGCAGCACTCATGGCGGAGACTGTCAGCTCCCCAATAAAAATGAGCACTCTTCACCACAGAGGGTGACATTAATTGGACCCTTAATGACTATGCAGGGGAACCAAGCCAAATAGGAACAAAACAGGAGACTCTGTCTGACTTCAGGAGTGGGGTGGAAATTGTACTAAAAATGAGATTAATTGCTGTTGAGGAGAAAAAAATAAGACGAAGAGGGGAAGAATAAAGGGGGGGGGGGGGGGAGAAATTACAGGGTTGTGAGAGCAAGGGCTTCTTGTTGCGATGACAATTCCATTAATTAGCCTATTTTATATATTCTGGGCATTTTGGAGGCTTGCCGTGTACAGCGATTTATATATGTGGAGAGCGAAGTGGCGGGTTGAATGAGAAGGATATGACATGTGGTGCACGCACAAATTACCGGCTGTTTGCATGACATTTTTCTAAGAATCATCTGCACAGGAAACAAAACTCTTACTTTGCGGCCACCACAAAACGCTCTAATATGAAGGGTAATCATCAGTACTCTCAAATGTCTGCTATTCCTGACCACAAGTGCTCCGAGTGTCTATTGAAAAAATGTGTGTGTGTGTGTGTGTGTGTGTGTGTGTGTGTGTGTGTGTGTGTGTGTGTGTGTGTGTGCATGTATGTACCAATTTGTTTGATGTGTGGAAACAGCTTTTGCATTTTGCGCAGAGCAAAGTGCAAAGCAGGTCTGTTGTCTGAACGGGAGGCTTGTGCGCTGAGGGGGATCATTTCACGTTGAAATGGACTGAGAAGGCTTGAGCTTCTTAATGAGAAAACTTGTGGGGTCTGAAGTGTCTCTTGCTCTACTTATGGCCCAATCCACATTAACCCTCCCTGTCATCTCGCAAGGACCTACAGTACAGTAGGGCCCTCTCAGGCTTCATCTTTTGGCTAGGGTGCCAGCATCACGGGGCATGCATTAAATCTAATGATTACTGTTCCTCACAGTTACTGTGGCAGAAGGCCTCACCTGAATGGGTGAAAGTTGAGAATTTGTTTAAATATATATATATACATATATATATATATATATACACATCACACACACACACAAATAAACATATAAATATGAGGATGGAAAAACATGCCGCCATTTGCATGCATTTTTGATTTCTCTCCACTCGTACTCTGTTTAAGTATGCAGCCGGCGAGAGAGGGGAGAGGGAGCGGAGGGCTGCCTGGCTCGCTGTCACGCCGCACACTCACACTGTCATTGGTGATGATAGAACTTCCCCCGGCTTCAAAGCCGCTTTGCGTCGGAAAAGGGAGAGCGAGCAAATATTTGAATTGCAAAAACACATCATCTTTTTCGAAGTGTGTGTGTGTGTGTGTGTGTGTTGGGGGGTGTGTGTGTGTGTGGGGGGTATGGGTGATGTAAAGGGTGGGGGGTTGTGGGTATTCAAGACAACTTCGAAGAGTTAAAGACCTACATTTCCCCCTGCATGGGCAAACAGGAAGAGAAACAAATAGAGAGGAGAGTGAGGTGTTGGGATATGGAGGGAGGGATGGAGGGGAGGAACGGGGGGAGGATGGGAAGGGGAGGAAAGGGACTGTAACGTATTCTGCCTAAGCACCCTCCTCGGTAATTTAGCATATCCAAATTTGTGTAATGGGATGTGACACATTTTCGAGGGGGGCTTCGGAGAGGGAAAGAAGCACATATAATGCGAGGAGAGAACCATAAAAGTGTTTTAAGCGGCCCTCGCATTTAGCCAAAATCCACCGTACTAAATCTGCAGGGTCTCAAGCCACCTGACACGGTTTTGATTATGGACAGAGGTGTAATTACTTAAGCCATCCCATCACCAAAGGCTGCAAGCGGGGAATGCCTAACAACATGACACTCAGTGCTGGGATATCGTTTTTTCCTTTTTTTTGCAGAGTTGAGCCGTAGCAAAACTAAGGCCTTTACCGCATATCCAGTGTGGTGCTGTTTTTTCCCCCCACATACAGTGTGGACTCTTTTTGGGGCTACGCTGTTTCATTCTCATCCTAAAGCCATTCTGAAGCTCCACAAAAGCGGTGGAAAAAATGCCTCCTTCTCCAATGACTTTAAAACTGCTCCAGGAGAAGTGGAAACGGTCCGTCATAAATAACCACTGAAAGACAAACATTGTTATGAATCATGGCATATTTGAAAGTGAGATGTCGTCATTTTCACGCCAGAAAAAACATGACATTTAAGTCTGGGAGATAGTCTTGCCGCAAAACTGCACTCATCTTTAGACTACTGAAATAATACGACTAGCATCTCAGAAAGAAAAAAAAAGAAAAGAAAGAAAAAAAAAAGAATAAAACATTGACATATTGAAATATGGCATGAGTACTTCTCAGGGATTGAATATTAACATCACTTAGTATTTCCAGAGAGTCAGAAAGCTCCAGAAATATTTGCACCGTGATTCACATGGGAAATAAAATTAATTCTGACATTTAAAGTGACAGATGAGAAATTTTCATTACTGTACAAAAATAAAAAAGGAAAAGTACAGCTGCCCTTTTCAGCCTCAGACGCAAGGCCTCGACAGACAGGCAGTCTGTCATTTATTAGTGGCATTTTAACGTACAAGCAACTTCTATCTTAAGTACCCACTATTTGTTCTGATAAGGGCTTTTTCCAGCCTTGAGCTAATCCAACTAAACAAACCTTTCCGAAGAAATGGTCAGGTAATATACGGTGTCATATGAATCCCGCATACAAATAGTCCAAAGGCGGACACACATTATTTCGTATCAATAAATGTCATGTTATTGGGCAGTAACAGTGGTGAGGGGTTCCCGCTCTGCCACAAACTGACAGACCGCCAGTGCGCCGCCCCCCCCCCTCGCCCCGAGTCCCCTCCACCTCCCTTTGCCTCCACAGGCCCCACCCTACGGCTCCCTTGCTTGTATGCAGACATGCTGGAGACAGGAATCAAAAAGAGTGGATGATTGATAACTTAAGAACACAATGACCTCTGTCACAGGGGGTTTGCCCTAAATCAATCTGTGCGATAAGAAGCACGCCCGCTCCTGTGACGTACACCTTGGAATGTGCGCGCCGAAGTCGAAGTCTTATCTGCGGCGAGAGGAAGTCTGAGTAATAAGCATAGACAAGCTACAACAAAACCACTAAAACCACGTTGTCAAACACAATTTACAATGTATATTCTCTCCTCCTCTCGTGCTGTTAAAACAGTCATTATGAGAGGACCCGAGCGATAGGAGCTTGTGTTTATGGCTCGAGCTCTTCTGCGGCCTTCACGGATGTTCCGACCAGTCAGCGTCACGTGGTGATGGGACTGGGGAGAGTGAGGACCTTAGGGCTTTCTGGGAGCGCTGTGTCAGAGCAGATTGGGCCGGGATCATCAGCCATGATACATGCAGGCCAGGGTTGGAGGTTGAAGTTGAGACGAGGGCCGACAGGAAAAGGGGACCGAGCACTTTGGAAGATTACAGCATTTAACATGTTAAGACCTTCCAGTAGTTTTTCATTTAGTCCGGCTCTCTGCCTATGATCCTTGCTCTCTCTCTCTCTCCCTCTCTCTCTCTCTCTCCCTATTCTTTAGGGGCCTGACTTTCCATGCGGTGGCATCAAAACGGAAAGCAAGACCAAACATGACATCAAACGTGGCAATTACGTGACCCCTTCTGGCGGAGTCAACGGTTTAAAAAGTCCAGCTTTTAGAGCACTGATTAAAATATGTTTGCTTTCTCATTCGAGATGACATTTGACAAGGTTGGTAATATTTCAGCATACTGCAAAAACATTCTCTTGGCCATGACCATTTTTTTTTTTCCAGGCTCTAAGCGGCGCAGGTAACCTCCAGCGAAAGTTTCCCATGAACTCAGTGATATAATACGCAAACAAAAAAAAAAGAGAGAGCATACATCCTGAGAAAGAAACGGTTTAAGGTTTTAAGCCAGCGTGTTCGATTTCCCCCTTATGTAGCTCCAGCAAAATGTTTTGCAATCATTATTCAAAGAATTTATCCCCTTTCTAATTCAAACCACAACGATTACTCAAAACAGAGGCGGTAGTCTTTTCTCTGACCGCGGCCCACTCCTTAGTGGGTACTCAGGGGGCCGTGGACTGTCAGCAGCTCCAGGGATTGAGTTCCACAGGCTGCTAAACCCCCTCATTGCCAAATTAAGGGAGGTGTAGTAGACAGCCCTCTACGCTGCACACAGTAATCAAGAGACCTACCTTCACATATGATTTAAAGCAAGCAAACGGGTTTCAACTGAACAGCAGTACCGAGCCAGCGAATGTCATACTTTTCAAGGATCGTTTTCGTTGCTGTTTCGCATTTGAAATAGAAGGGTCTGGGTTTGTTCTGTTGGAAAGCATTGGTTAATCTTTCAGGCTCTGAAATACAAACTGCCTGCCCTGACACGAGCACCACAATATGGCAGGGTGTAGCGAAAACTGCCTGGACCCAAATAGGACAAAGAGGGAAAAACTGGGTCTGAGGTTAATAGTTTTCACATTCGTTAGCCGTGGCGCAGGATGGGAATGCGATCCGTCATCCTGGACAGTGCACAGGGATAAGCCAGCTGCAGCTGCGGTCAAACTGAAGTGGCATATTCTATCAGTCGGCTTTCACCAAACAGCTCCACTTTCTTATTGTCCGACTGACATGCTGGCTCATAAAAATATCTAAAAAGACCAGTGGCCACTTGAAATACAAAACATGACAGAGATGGCACTGGAGAGGTCCGAATGTGGTGAGTGGAGAGCGGCACACTTGGTGACGGCTATGCAAGTGATAAAGACATTCTTCAAACGGACGGATGAATTACCCTGATGTCCTCGTCCCCATCACTCAAAGCACAGGGCAGGGCACTCACTCCGGTGGAGTTTTTGTTTCACTTGTTTGAAAAAAAAAAGACAGAAAAAGTCTTTTTTTTTCTACCCCCTCCGCTATCTCACTTTGGTGTGGACGGGAGGATACGGTAAGGGGTCTGGAGGTATCGCTGGCTCTCGACCTCCCTGCTGGTGATGAAAAATGCAGCGTTTTGATGGCATGCAGAACAGGAATGCTCCCGAGCCTTTAACCCCTTCCTCTTTACAGTACGAGACGAAAAAAAAAAAAAAAAAAAAGTAGAGGGCTCCGTGTTTATGACATGGAGAGACAGAACAAAGGGCACTTCTGAGACCATCCTGCCAGCTTCGCTATGTTCCAGCCGAAGCGGCATTCAGCAGAAAGCCTTTCAGATTAGGCCTAGAGAGCTTTAAACTAATTATTTATATACCGCCCGTGTGCAGACGAGCACAGGGGAAGAATCAGATGACCTGAGAGATATCATACATTAGTCAGAATTGATGAACGAAATCAAAGGTCAGGGTTAGAGATGCAGAAAGCCCTCATATGTCTCTGATTACACCAGAACTCCCCACCACCCCTTCTCTCTCTCGCTCTTCCTTCCCTAGCACATAGCCTGGAGACCAGTAATGTTTCAGCTATCGGGGGCAATCAAGAAGGCAACGAAGAACATGAAACTCAAAACTCAAAGCTGCGATGTGCGGCATATACTGTATATGAGAATCTCAGATTATGCTGCTTAATGTCTCAAGTCAATGCCCAGATAAAAAAAAGTGTATTTCTCAGATGACACAGTAAATTTCCATTTTCCAAAGGTTTCCATTGTGGATAGATATGTATAAACCTATGCCTACATGCAGTGAGGTATGTGTGACAGGGAGACCCTTGTCAAACAACACATATAAGAGAAGCCAAGACTCCTGACCATTCCAGGTCCATTCGTATCGATTATTTCATTACTTGTGTGAATTAGTAGCGACCTTTGCATAGATCCTAGTTGATGGTCAAATCATTGACAAGTAACTGAAAAACATTCTGAATAGTTCATCAATACATATATTAAAATGACAAACATAAAAAAATTAAATAAAAAAAAGGATTTTAGATTACTATTGACTAAAAGTATTATCATGAATGTAAACATATCTTTTGTTTCTTAAAAGCAACCACATAAAAAGGATGATTTGTATTTATATTTTTCCTCTCATGTGGCAGAAAATAGAAATACCAACTGTGGAGTTTACGACTCAAAGCTTTTGTTTAGCTATTTATTTTGCAGAGCCAAGTAAGCACATTGCTAATTGTAATTTATACAATGGGGACCTTTGGCTACAGTGGTGTTTGGTTTAAACCTCCCTCAGATCACGCTCTTCAAGGGCCCCCCTCTAGGTTAAAGAGAATCAAGAAAAAAGAAAAAAATCAACCGGTCGGTCGGCGCTAGGTCTTAGCTCAAAGAGGTCAACACTAAAGGAAAAAAAAAAAAGAAAAAACAGGCAGACAAGGACCTTTACAGATGCCGCAAAGCAAAACCATTCCAGGGCAACCTCCTGATGAGGTCTACCTTGGCTAGCCAACATCTGGTCCTCAGTTTTCATGACATGATGGTCAAACTGGGTAATTGATGGTGGCCAAGAGGGAGAGAGGGAAAGGGAGAGAGGGAGAAAGAGAGAGACAGACGAAAAAGAAAATGAAATAGAGGACAGACAAATGGAGACGAACATTTGGGTGTCAAGCAGTGAAAAGACAATGTTACACAAGACAGAGAAGTCTGGGTTTTTTTGTACTCATGTGACGCATAAGAGCCAATAATTTTCAACAACCACAAAACCGAAAGCGAATGGTATACATATTGGAGTCTATTTTGGCGTCAATATTTGTGTTGGTGTCCATTTCCTTTCTGAAAACTAGAATACAACTACAATTAAACAACTCACAGAAAACACAGGCCAAACTTTGTTTAGATGAAGAATTCTATATGTAACAAATCCTTGTCAATCAAATACAGTGGAGCTGTACTACAGCCTTAATGGAGCAAATTCAAAGCTGTGCTCTTGCATTTTTTATCTTCAAAGCAGACAGCAAAGAAAGTGGCAGAGATGCTTTCTGGCTACCAAGCTTCTTTCAAGCCCAACTGTCAGGACTGCAACCGAATCGCCTGCAGAACAAAAGGCGTGATTGTTTCGGATTAATTTGGTCTGTTCGAGAAGGGAAGGGAGTCCCGTTCGCCTGTCATTCACAAATGCCTTCGACCCATGGTCCAGTGCCCTTTTGCGGTCTCAAGTCTCCTAAGAGGGATCTCGGCAGTTTTTTTTTTTTTTTTTTTGCGGCCTGCACTCGTCGGGAGTCTTCCATCTCCCAGTCCTCTCTGGGCGAGGAAAGCAGCCGAGTGGAGTTCTCATCTGGCAGTGCCATTAAAGCACGGCGGGAAGTGGATGAGAGGAGACACTTCATAATGGGAAAGCTGAGGCAGAGTCGAGGGGACTGGATGGTGCTATCTGTTCACTGTTAAGGGTGGCTGAGGGGAGGAAATGAGAGGAACTCGAAGGACTTCTATTTCGGTTCCCCCAGCTACTTTTAGACATTCATTATACAGATATAATATCGGCACTACACTACATACATTCCTTTCGCTTGTCTGTGTTTGCATCACTTGCAAAAGTTTGACTGCTTTTTTTAATCTCGCAAGACAGAAGTGTGTCAGGTACACATTCACCCTCCTCACAGCTCCTCAGGCATTCTACACACGCTACGTTGACATAGGGATAGGAATGAAGAGGGTTGAGGTAAACCCGGCTCGTATGTTTTTGACGCCTGATGGTGATAGGCTTCCCTGTTCCACACCCATCTCTGCAGCTCTTCGCAGTTTTCTGGGAGCCCGTGATGAGAGCCTGGGGACACGGATGGCTCTTATCACACACGGGCCGCCTGTGTTTCCTTTGCGGCCACCGCTTTTGTGGTAAACAGCTCTGGCCGACAATACAGGCGGACTGATAAGAGAGGCGGCCAGGGGATCGCGACGCAGTGGCGGCAGAGAGATAGCGACGGAGCACTGACCGCAGAGGGGACATTGGTGGGTGGGGTAGGTGTCTCGTCAAATGAAATGGTGCCTTATTGAACTCCCTCGTCTGACAAAAAGGCTGCATTCCCACTTCCTTGGCAAAGCCGTGATTGTTGTATGTACGCAACAGGTAAACATTGACCTAATAATACTGCTAATAATGGGTTGTAAAATCTCATATCAATAATGACACAGTAAACTGCGGTTAATGATTCACAAAGATCACCCTTTATCACAATGCATTTTCATAGATAATAGAGGCATTAGGGCAGGAAAATAAAAAAAATAACCACTTAATTGATATGTAGATCTAAAAAGTAGCATTACCAGGCATTATGAATTGAGGTGCAGAAAATGCTAATTTCAACTAAATGTTTCAACTAAATATGTAAATATTTTTGACCATGATCAAGGTTTGCTTGTTCCACTTCAGCAATGTTGTGACTACAGCCCAGTTATGGCATGCAAACGAATAAGGTGGCAGAAAGGTAGAAATTGAGAGTCCTAAAACCAGTCATTACAATTAATAATCATAAAACCTCTTAAATCACATCTTTACTAAAGGTACTTCGCAGCATCGTTTTAACCGGCACATTTCTATTGGAAGGGGGGGAAAAAATCAGCAAACCAGAATTAAAAAAAAAAAAAAAAAATCTGTATAGAATCAAACAATGCACACACTAGAATAGATAAATGTGTACATTGTCTACAAAAGAGATCCCATTGCTTCACACTTCTGGATGTGGGCAGACATGCCCGACAGCTATATGTGTGATCTACAGTATGTGTCCTGTTTGTGGCGCCGGCTCTATTTGTCACGAGGCTATCTTTGCGTGTGTGTGTGTGTGTGTGTGTGTGTGTGTGTGTGTGAGTGTGTCAGAGAAAATAACGCTTTTGCCGTCACGTTCACAACTCTGCGGCCTGCCAAAAACATCTCGGAGGTCAGAGGCGTGCTGCAGCTCAGACCCAGTGCCGCTGCGAGAGAGAGCGAGAGAGAGAGAGGTCCCCCCGTTAGATTGGGTTTTACAAAGAGCCATTTTAATAAAGTCCCTCTGCTAGCCCGCGCCCCCGAGACAACATCTCACCAGGATGACAAATGTTGCTGACTTCTGCCTGCAACCAAACCCGGAAGGTCAAAGAGAGGGAAAAAAGTGACGGAGGAAGGCAGAGAGAGTGGGACTGACTGGGGGAGGGAAGAGTGTGCCTCTACATGTCTGACGGCATAAATTTTGAAAGATGACAAAAAAAAAAAAAAAAAAAACTAAGTTAATTTTCCACCAAAAAAAAAAAAGCAGGAGGGAGGAAAAAGAAGGAAGGGAAAAATGGTAACAGAGTGGGAATTCATTGGAAAGGCATGCGGCATGCCCCCGCTGTGGTTCCGACCTCAGTTTGTCTTCAGGCTTCCATTTTTTCCGTCTCCATGTCATGTCACACTGAGGCTTTGGGGAAATATTGGCGAGGTGTCCCTTCTCTCTCTTTTCTCTCCCTTCTCCCTTCCCTCCGCACTCCCATTCCTCGCCTTTTACAGCAGAGCAGCCGTGTCAAAGTGGCTCACTGCTTCAATGTTAAAAGCGCAAATTTGTATAATGTGAAGATACATACATACATTCTCTCGCTCTCTCTCACACACACACACACACACACACACACACACACACACACACACACACACACACACACACACACACACACACACACACAAATACTCAAAATGATGCAAGTGAAGTTAAGGTTTATGGTGGAGATGGATGCATCTTTCCAAGGGTGAAGTTCGAGCAGACGCATGCAGATTACATGCCACAGTTTTAAACAGTGCACCTAAAAGCGAACCGCCATCTTCAAAGCATGAACATGGAGTTGTCATTCTGCCATTAGGGCTTAAAGTTGCATGTGTGACACGTTTGGATACGGTGGTGGCAAATGCCATGTGCCAGAGGCTCTCAGGGAGCAAGAGGCTTTGGTGAAGCCCTGTCAGGTTTAGGAGCCAAGCTCCTTAGGAAATTAAAACTTTTCACAGTCTCGCACTTTTTCAAGCACTTGCGTAGGAAGCTCAGTCAATTCTAAGGCTATTACTCATGACAAGCTCACCGATTTTGAGTCTTTGTGCTGTTTTTAAGTTACAGGTACTTGAGAATAGAAAAAAAATACTGGTTTCAAATCCATTAGTGTAAGGTGAGAGTGCAAAAGTGAGAGTGTAAAAAAGATGTTTTTGCCACCGTTTGTCTGTGTGTGTGTGTGTGTGTGTGTGTGTGTGTCTATGTGTGTGTGTATGTGTGAGAGAGAGAAAGAGAGCGCCAGTCTGTGAGCGTGTCACCCCACTGGCACGGGGACAGTCCCTCAGGTTAGCCCTCTAATGTCCGGCCTCATCGGATCATCAGAGACACCGCCCTGGGCTCCCTCTTCCAGGTGACACGCTCCATCGGTCCAGGTCTGCCTGATGGCCCACATCCTGCTATAGCCTCCAAATGAATCTCCCTTCTCTCCCCACCCCTCCCTCCCTCCCGCCCGCCTGCCCACCCTCGCACTCACTCACGTTCACACACAAAGGCACAGACTGACAGCCATAGCGGCAGACACAAAGACACGCGCACGAATGATGAACTACACCTTGCTTTGGTGTGAAAGCCAAGGGCTACGGAATCCAGTAAAACTTATGTCTCTAGACACTGACAAAGACAAAGAGACAAATGGGCGAACACACTTGCAAACACAAAGGCACGCACATGGATGGACATCACACCACACACACACACACACACACACACACACACACACACACACACACACACACACACACACACACACACACACACACACCCCTCTCACTTGAGTGTGTAGAAAAAAAAACACAGCCTGAAAAAACTCAATAAAGCTTGTCCACAAAGGAAAGAAAAGTCATTACCAGCGTATTTATTAATTAGACGCGTCCGGCCTCACTGGTGGTGAAGATGAGCCTGGGCGTGATGGACACATCCATTAAAACAGAATACATTATGCAATATCTTGTATCAAAAATTTATAATTCAGTGTCGGGGCTATCTGATTGACCAGCCTAAAACTATAACGGAATTATCATCGCAGCATTTTTCTCGGCGAGAGAAAGCACTGACACCAGGAGCCAAATTAATTGGAAAGTTCCGAGGGCTCGTCAGATGTCTGATTGAGGTTATGTCAACGAATTCCTGATGAAACAACACCCTTTATGAATGTAGAACAGTAGACGCGTATTTTCAAAGTTCATTTGGTGACAAAGAAAAACACGACCCTGAGAAATGAGAAGACTTAGCCGTTTTCATTAAAAGCTCATCTTTTAGTCCATCAATAACATATCACCAATATTATGTTAGATACAATGCTGTCCATTGAAGCTTAAAATGGGCTCAGTGAAATTTGATGCATCTCAAAAAATGTCTATAAAACCACAAAGGCCAATCTTAAGTTCATATTCAGTGTAACTTTCCAGCAAATACCCCAGAAAAACAAAAGAAATCCACTAAAATATAAACAATTTTATGGAGGTGAACGATAACATCAAGTATTTTTTTGAAAAGTCTGGCCAGTTTATGACAGCCTCCAAAATGTAGACCCCTTTCATGGGGGTGGACAAATTAGCCGTGTAGTCCTATTATGCTGTCGTAAATCATCTTTGTCAACCTCTGACAGCTTTTTATCAGATGTAACCTTTTCAAAGCCTCTATTAGAAACGCTAACATTTTCAACTCTGACACATTTGTGGTTTACGAATTGTGCAGCTGATTAACTTTGGGTTGAAGGAAGCTGGAAGAAATGCTCATTTTCCACAGAGCCCTTACACCACCTGACAGGAGGACAACATGGATCCATTCTGGCTCTTGAAATGACCTTCATTCGCTGAATAATACAACATGCCATAAGGGTGGATTAGTTTGCTTCGAAGGGAAAAAAAAAAAAAAAAAAAAGAGATCGCTTGTGTCAAATAATTTTGGAGTTTAAACAAAATGTCACAGCAGCAAACTCTGGAAAACGGGACTGAGCCTTGAACTCTCAGCAATCACTGCGCTGGTAAATATTTATGCTTAGTTAAAAGGGATTTCTTCCCAGCTGAATATATGGAAGCAAGATGCATCGTCTTCATATTAAAGGTGGAAAAGATGCTGGTGTTCCTGTTCTGTTGGCATTCGAGTGGCCATGCTGAGCTCAAGCTGAGGCAGAGGAAGGATCTGGGGCACAGAGCTGCGCGTCAGCAGTACTCCGCTTTTCTCTCTGACCACCATCCAGCTTTCCAGGAACATCTGGCCGTCTGGGGACACCAAACTCTCACGCGCTAGACCCACAGAGCTGGCCTGCACCACAGTTCTCTGCCTGCCGCTCCTATAAGGGCAATCAACATTTCTGACTACATCAGCTCTGAAGCCAGATCCTCCTAACTGACTTCATACTAAACCTCCCAATAAACAGCAAAACCATCACAGGGAGATGTGGAAGTCATCATTTCAACACTCAGACACCCAACACACATTCCATTTCCTTTACTGTTTTTAAGAGAGTCACGTTCACAGCCACCCTCAGTTAAATAAACTTGCCGGCATTTATGTGTGTGTGTGTGTGTGTGTGTGTGTGTGTGTGTGTGTGTGTGTGTGTGTGTGTGTGTGTGTGTGTGTGTGTGATTGGTTGGTTGGGGGGTGGTGGTTCCTTTCCTCTGGAGTCGTTTCTCATTCTATCCAGTGTTTAACCTTGTTCGCTTCCTCCCAAAACACATGCAAGGCTTATTATGTGCTTAATATTCAGAATCAGGTGAATAATTTTTACGCAACTCTGATGTAGGGAGAGGAGATGGATAACTCAATTACCGGTACATCCGTCACTATGCACCCTGGCACCCAAGAGCCACCAGCCAAGATTGATGGGAGGACCTAACCGTTGGCTTCGTCGCCAACGCATCCAGGCACTGGGCCTGAACATCCTTTTTTTTTCTCTCTCCCCCTCATTCTCTGTCTCTCGTCTTTTTTTTTGTAGCCTTCATAGGAGAAGCGTCATTACCCCTCACTCCACTGAAGACAGTTTATTATGAGGTTAGTGTTTTGGCAAGACTATTGTTGGGATGATAAATGTTGTTGGTGAGGGGCTTTGGAGGGAAAATTAGTTGTGTCATTTTGAGAAAAATACACCACCATTCCTCACCGTTTGCTGCTGGAGGGCAAACAAAGAACAATTAACGGCGGTTACAAGCGCTGGCACTTGTTTAAAGTGCTTCGTTGAAAGAAAAAGCGGTTGAAAAATAAGCAAATCACGGCAAACGTCAGTCAGTGGCGCTGGGTGATTAAAACCGGGACCGCGGCAGCACAAGGTCAAATACTGGAGAACCCTGAGCGCGCAGCAGCCATTTTTTAAAAAGGGAAAGAAGAATGAAGCCATGTCTAAAAACTAAGGTCCACTGCCAGCACAGGAAACAATCGAGCACATGAAACGTGGAGGTAGTGGTGATGTAAGCCAATCATTCTATTTCTTTCTGCTTCAGTTTTTTCCTTGCTTGCCATCACTCTCTGTCTTAGTCGCTTGGGTTATGGAATGCCCACCCCCCCACACACACACACATCTCTTCTGCTAGTGTGTGGGTAGCTCCGACCGCTCAGCTCGAGACGTTGGCCTAACAATGGGAGAGCGCATCCAAAATGTCAGACGTAAATGTCAATTAAAAATTACAAGGGAGCACGTAAAGGTGGGCTTTGAAGGGACTGACATTTTTGCCTTTGACATGGATGAGTTTATCAGGGCAGGCAGTAGGCAAACATGCCCGGCATCCAGCGCTGTCAGATCTTAATGCACGCAGCCAAGAGAGAAGGGGGCCCACTTTGTTAAATGCCGACGTCAAGGTCCCTGGCCATCAACTTCAGGATCCCACTTCTGACTCCATCCATCCATGACGCTGAACCAACCCCCTCTTTTCCCCCCATCTCGTCTAGGTGATAACAAGAGGCTAGAGCTCAGGCGATGCTGGCGTCTACAGGCTGAGAAACATAGGGTATCTAATGGCTGTTGAGGCCAAGAGAGGCCTGTGGAGCAGCCTGCGACTCTCATCACTTGGATGTAATGGGAATAAAAGAAACGTATCTCCATAAGCTCCAGTCATACGACGCGTCACTTTTGATTGACTGGGACGTTTTGAGCTCCAAATGTTTTTGCTCGTGAAATGCCACATCGCTCATGGTCTAGGAATGTTCTCCATCTCAAGCCAATATTTTCTGGTCAACAACTTTTCAAGAGTTTTAATGAGGCTCCACTTCAAAAAAAAAAAAAAAAAAAAAAAAAAGAAGTGCGGATCACACTCGAGTGATTTCCGATTTCCAAAGAATCCCTCTTCCACTCAAAGTGTCAGACAGCAGAACCAGAGGTTTGCACACATGCGATTTCCAAATAAAACAGCAGAGCCCCGAGAAAATAAAACACATAGTTGATTATGACCTTGGCATCTATGGCCGATTTTATTTCGTCTCATTGCTCAGCACTTCGTGAATCATCTATTCTCTAGGGCACAGATGTTCCGTTAAGTGGCATCTGTGAAGCTAATCAGTAGTCTTTTAGAAGTCTTTTGTCTCTGAACTGGCACTGTTCTTCACCCCCTACTGTCCCTTGAATCTACTCACGTTATTGGCAGCAAACTTCTCAATAAAATTAAGGAACATAAGCATAATAACCAATGAAATTCACTGATTACATTGATACAAAACAAAGTAATTTAAATAACAACAAAAACAAACAAAAAATGAATCAATCACCAAATATAGTCCAGAAAATGAATGAAATTGAATCAAACTAATACAGTGTTCGAGAAAAAGGCACCTGGAAAACAAACATTTATCATGTTCCCTACTTCTGAGGGAGTACTGTATGCAAGACAGTATGTATGCATATTCTCTATAAAAAGCCCTACTTGGCAGGTGGGCATTATTAAGCAGCAGTGAGCTACTATGTGCTGATGCCGTTCCACAGAGTGGGCGAGCTAGCCGCTGCACAGGTCTCTGGACGGCGTTCTGAGGTCAGAGCCCTCTGGCGCTCCGGCAGCATGTCACAGCGTGTCAGCCAGCTATCAGAGCAGAGCAGGGGCTGCTGAGGGTGACCTTTCAGCTCCACGCACAAGGGCCGTGTATAAGCAACCCCCCACGCCAGACACACACACACACACACACACACACACACACACACACACACACACACACACACACACACACACACACACACAAAGCATTTCTTTCCTCATACATGCTCTCACATTGGTGCTCTGTTTAGTTACTAAACCTGTAAGGTTAAGTCACCATGGTGCCTAGTAGAGCAGCTCCACAGTGGCTGAGCACGGGAGTCTGAGCTGAGACTACTGTGAAGGCTCTCTAAGTACATACCCAAGGGCTACTGGCCAGAAAACACAAGCACTGTATGTCCAGGCTTTAAAACACATATTCTACTCCTAAGACTTGGTAAGGCTTTGATTAACATGCAATGACAAAGAAGGTCTTGGTCAGAAAGAGTGGTTTTATATGGAATAACCCCCAAGGTGATTGTGCATTGTGTACAGTACAATGAGGGGGCTGCATCTTGTGTAGATAATCAAGGGTATGCCAAACAACAAAAAACACACTTTTTCAGAGAACACTCTAGTATAGATGTAAACACATTAAACAAAATAATAATATATATATATATATATATAAAAACAAGTTATGTTGATGTTTGCTTGTGCTTGTGAGGATACAGTGTGGCATTATTCCCATGCTGCCAGTAGAATGCTTTACTCCTCTGTGCCAGAGACCTGCAGGCTTTACCACCCTCCCCCCAAACCCCCAACCCCATCTCTGACAACAGACGTATGGACTTAATCAGCCATTGCCCCTTCCCAAACAATTCCACCACTCTGGAAGCATTCTAACTGACAAGCCAGTCCTCAAGTGTCCTCAGAGCTAGAAGCATTACAGGCCAGTGGAGGTGGGCAATGCTCTGTGCCCTGCTCTGCCCTGCCACAGCCGGTGTGAGATATATCACTAAGGGAGTTGCTGTAGAGTAGTGGTTCACAGATTTTTAACTGTCGTTTACCCTCTCCGACACTCTCATTCAGACTCTCGTTCATTTAGATTCCATCGTTTTCAATACACCCCTGCACAAGAATGTTTAACTGTATCACCGCCGCCGTTATTATTATTATTATTTATTATTTTTATTATTATTATTATTATTATTACTACAACACAGGATCCGTCCAATAAAATCTGCTGTCCATGAACTATCCAGTGTGCAGGGGCAAACAAATTTGTTGAATTCAAAAGTGTTGAAGCAATGATGTCTAGCTAGTGTAAGGAGGCCCTAATCCTACTGCGTGGGATTTGGTTGAACTGAGGTGTCCGAGCCGTTGATCATCATTTTGATTCCATGACTACAGCTTGTATTATGAAAGGAAATGGGGAATGAGGAGATTCCAGCCTTTTTTCAGGTCAATTTTGTCATTCAACAGATCCATTAAAAACTGTGAAATAATGATGCATGAAGATGGCTCATAACTTGATTTGCACAGCTGTGTTTTAGAAGACCTTGGAGAGCAAGGATACTTAAGAGTTGACTGATGCATAGCATTGGTCTGTTCCAAAATGAACACATAAAGCTTAATAGAAGAAAACACACACACTCAAAAGCACGTGTTTGCATGCACACACGCACATACACACACACGCGCGCACACACACACACAGTAAACTGAACTGTCACAATTTTAACAGGAGAGACACAACAACAGACATGATGACAGCACATGAATACCTGTTCCAGTAACTCCAGAACTGCTCGTTCAGGTAGGTGCGGTGACTGTGATCATCTCCAAAGGAGGCCTTGCTCTCGATCCAGTGGACCACATGACCCTCCACAGCTGTTGGAGAGGGAAGACAAGAGGTGTGTGAGGGAGGCACAAGGTCAGAGGGAAAACACAGGGCATCAGTAGTGAGCTTTTGGAACTGCTATGGCGTGGCATTTTGAATCGGTCCTTACATTCCTCAGAGCTGACAGAGTAAATGTGGCTGAAACGAGCGAAAAGAAACACACCCCTCATCCATCTGACCAAGCAACCACTTACGTCAGTTGGGCTTTATTATGGGCCAGTCGGCCATGGCCTTTTCTTAGGGGACGTGTGGCATTTTCCTTGAGAACATGTGTGAAGTGCTCCTGAAGTGTGACGTTGAATTAAGTTGGGTAGACACTGCGTGCTTCTTTTTTTTTCAGTCACAGATTTTAGGGTAACTATATGTGTCGACTGTATGCGTTTCTGTATGTGTTTGCTGTACTCACACTGTATGTTTAACTGCATAAGTGAACAAACTTTGCCCTCAACAGTGGCTTCCAGGTGGCACTGCCTTCAAGGAAGGTGCCGTTGGGGCTTAATAAACCATTGAGCACAACATTTCAGGAAAAAAAAACAGAAATTTGTCCCGGCCCAAAAAATGTGTGAACTTGCATCAACATCATCGTGTCCCTGTGGCTCTATGTAGATTAACTGCTGCAACCAAAGTCAACTATCACATGGTGAGGAGGGACTTCATCGCTGAATCAAACAGAGCTGCAGGCTACTGGCAATCATACTTGGCTGACCTTACAAGTCCAGATTAAAAAATAATAGTACATGGCAAATACCCACCTATTGGCACTTCAAGAATAATGTCAGGTGTCTTGTCGTAGCCTTTGGCTCGCAGCTGGTTCTCATCTGAAAAAATTGAGACTGAATTTACAACCTCAACACAATGCATCAGACATCGCATGAAACATCGACAGAAACGCATGCTTCAAATAGAACATAGAACTTAGCAGGGGACTGAGTATGGCCATCTTGAGGACCCTAATGAGGTCAGGTGACATGTTAACACAGCATCCTCTCAATGTCTGTTCAACAGCAAACCAAGAGAAGCATTTCCGTATGGACATGACATTTCAGGGGAAAAAATAAGGCTTGCTAGGACACTGAGAAGCAGTCTTAAGTGTGTGGACATGTGGTGAGGGCTCTGGGATGCTCTGGCTGATAAAGGTTAAAGAATCCCAGTGTTGTTTGATCTGGCTTGTTTCACTGGTGCTGTTGCAGCACAAAACTTCATAAAGTCCAGCGGCTGTGACTGTGCTTGAGGCCAGCAGACTTCATAAAGAACGAGGGGGGGTGGGGGTAGGGCGGCCATGGCGGGGGGTGGCATTACAGCAGCCGTAAGCGTGACCCCTGCTCGCGCCGGGCCCAGCCATTGTCCTTGACTCCTGGCGCGGTTCGGCCATTATCCGCGGAACACCTGATTTCTCCATTAAATCTCAGGCTGACCAGGTCATTCAATTCCGGGGGCTCGTCGCTCTGTCTTCAGCCAAGCTCGACTAATGGGGCATGAGGGGGTTTGGTGGAGGTGGTGTGGGGTTGGGGGTGAAGGGGGGAGTAGTGGTGGCAGAGAGGCGAAGGTCTGTGGCAGACGAGGGGGTCTGGGGTTGTGCGGTCTCTCGCCTCACACCTCCCGGGCTGTTGACATTGTCATGCGGCGCCGATCGTCTTTTTACATCACCTTTGATTAAAATTAATGGCCCGTCCCCACTGTTGGGGAGCTTATTTCCCATCCATTTATCAGCCCGGACCATCGCCATTGCAGCAACCGCCACCGCCACTGCCACTGCCTGGACCCGCTGGCCCCTGCCTGGCCCAAACTCTGACAGTTTTAGAACACCACCGCCACACCGCCTCGCCCTAGTAAGGTCAGCACTGTGGGGCCAAATAAATGATATCTTCTTAATGACACAAAGAATGATCCCTTCCCCTCCACTATTTTTCCACGCTAACCCCCCTCCGTTCTTTTATCTGACGCGAGGGGATGGGAGGCGTGGTGGGGCGTACGAAAGGGAATTTCCCCGTGAACAATTTCACACCTGGCCACTCGCCACCTTGACCTAGTGTATCTGGACACGATGATGGGTTAGAAAAAAAAATGAAAGGAAACACAATAACACACCAGGGGGGAACACAGAGAAGGTTCATCTTCCCACACTAAGCTGATGGAAGACTCAAATAACAAAGCAGAGACTGCTTACAAACCTGATACATGCTCTTTTGCAAACACTCAGCAACATTATGGAACATGACTTGCAACAGACAAAAATGCTAAATTTAAGTGGCAGAAATGCTTGACATAGGCATAACACCTACTAGCCAAAGAGCTTAGTAATCGGTCTGCACCCATCAGTCCAACTTTCAAACAAACAGTCTATGAAATATATTAAAGAGAACTCTGGCGTGATTCAATCCATAGCCCTATTTGAAACTGCCTAGTTGGTCCATATTTCTGGTCCATTCTCTCGTTCTTTTACCGATAGCACTTGCTAACATTGCACAACAAGGCTATAGATTGATTCACATCGAAATTCTACTTTTAACTCAATAAAAAGAACACGTTCAATAAAACTCCAACTGTAAACAAAATAGAAAAAGGGTACAATTCACTGAAATAATATAAAACATGCATATTTCTGCTCAAATGAGTTTATATTTTTTTGCAATAACCTTTAAATTCCAATGAAACAAAAGTGCTAAAAAAACCAACCAAACAAACAAAAAAAAAACTCAGAACTCCAACATCTACAATATGTGACTATTTCTCTGAGCCTTAGCACACCCATTTATAACTGTGTGTCTGCTGTGTTTAGCTGCTACTTTTAAAGCCCCCCATGAAATATTAATTGCAGGCCGCTGCATAAATTAAACATATGGGGGTATTAGATAACACACAGCCTCTTTGTTTGCAAATCAATAAAAGATAACATAGCTGGGATCAATCGCGACAGGGTGCCTGATCACTTGTCTGCCACATATGACCAGGGACAGAGTGGGGCTTAGTGGGGGTAAACTGGAGACTGAGGCTTTGTCTACCTTGGAGAGAGAAATACTGATTTGAGACATTGGCTGTGTGTGAATGGCCTTACCTAAAAAGGACAGGTTCTTCTCGCTCAGTTTGTCTCGGAGCAGAACCTCATGCTCTTGTCCAATGGCGCTGAGGGGGTGGGTGGTTAAGGAGGGTCACGTGACCGGTGACACTGACACACATGGAATAAGATGACCGTGATGACGATCATGCAGCGGTAAT
>JAODXP020000024.1:27274310-27286810 GCA_027497455.2 Sardinella longiceps | reverse complement strand
AGAAAGAGAGAGAGAGAGAGAAAGAGAGGGGGAGAAAAGAGGAGGAGGGGGGGGAAAGAGGGCAGAGAGAGAGAAAGAGAGAGCAAGAACAAAGCCAAGTCAGCACTCCTCCTCTGCGGCTCTGAGAGAGAAGGAGAGAGAGAAAGACAGAAAGAGAGAGAAAGAGAGAGAGAGAGAGAGAAAGAGAGAACAGGGAGGAAACAGGCCGGGCCAGGACGCTTTATTTTCGCCTCTCATTTTTCTCCCGGATTGGTGCCTTCACACATGGATCCATACGGTGTGTGTGTGTGTGTGTGTGTGCGCCGGCTGGCCAATGAAGGCAAGCAGGGTTATATTTTCCCCTTGAGTTAGGACACCTCATGACAAATGATAATGGATAATCAATACAGCGGAAGGGTTGAGGGGTGGGTTTGTGTGTGCCTGTGGTGGAGGGGGGGGTTTGGAATATGAGGCAGCAAACTTTATGAAGCCAGGAGACATATTACTCCCCAACAACACTCGTTTCCCTTAACAAAGTCACTACTCGACTGTGCCTAATAATCTGAAGGAAAATCAAAGGACCCACAACCACATCAGCAATATTGGCAACTTATTCCACTTTAATGGCATTTTGATTGATTTTCCTCCTCACCTAATGGTACTTTTATAGATTTGACGCTGCTCCTGCAAAACAGTGGCGTGTAATAAACCTCCCTGAAGGCAAGCAGCGGCCATTACTGCTCTTGTCTTACTAGCACTCATAATTGGAGGTTGACCACCATCACATTTTGGCGGTTCAAACCCAACACATTCGCTTGAAGGCTGGGGTCAAATTGTGTTCCATCTTCTCCATCCTACTTGTCTCCGAGTGTGTGTGTGCGTGTGTGTGTGTGTGTGTGTGTGTGTGATGGAGATGAGATGGGGTCTGTGTGTGTATTTTTGTGTGTGTGTGTGTGTGTGTGTGTGTGATGGAGATGAGATGGAGTCTGTGTGTGTGTGTATGTGTGTGTGTTGTTGCTGTTGTGGTGATTCTCCAATGGGACATGATAAGGAATGAGGAGGTTCTTCTTCAAACTCACCACCACCACCTCGGCCTCAACCTGCTTTTTTTTCTTTCTTTCTATCTTTCTTTCTTTCTTTTTTTTGAAGGATGGGGTTAAAAATCATCATAAAGAGGCCGACCTTGGTGCTGACATTGTGGGGTTTCAGCCGCGCGCTGACCTGATGAAAATGGAAGGCCGGGCGGCTCGTAAATCAGGCGGCTTTTAAAATGAGTTTACCCTAATGCCCATTCATCACACGCCGTAATGCCATTTGCAGGCTGGGATTCGCCCGAGCCTGAAGCCTCCGTGGCTGTTGCTGCCGCTGCGCACAAACGCCGCAGTAAATAACAACAGGACCCAACATCCGCGCATGGCTGACGCCTCCGACATCAGCATGCATTTATTAAAGACACCCCCGCTTGCCAAATGGCCATGTACACACAGACACAGACACACACACACCTGCATAAACACACACACACACACACACACACACAGTACACACGCTCACCTATCAACACACACATACACACATATGTATAAACACACACACACACACACACATACACACACACATACACACACACACACACACACACACACACACACACACACACACACACACACTCCCCTATCAACAATCACAAATACGTTAAAAAAAAGGACTAACACACACATTACTATATATTGGAGGAGGGAACACACACACACACCACAGCAACACAACATTAATCAACATACACATATTGACCTACATTGATGTTCCCACACAAGATTCATACACAAAACGGTCAGGCACACACACAAAAACATCCCTACACACACCCCGCCACTACTAATAACCTTTCACACACAGAAGATTCACACAGATATAGGCTATATGTATTGCATTCACACATGCACAAATTACTGTCCCCTACAGACAAACAAACAAGAACACACACAGACACACACACACGCACACACACACACACACACACACACACACACACACACACACACACACACACACACACACACACACACACACACCACCAACCCACCTACCCTCTCCCTCCCTGGCTTCCCATCCCATACATATTACACCTACGCACAGAGCCCTGCAGCGCCACATAACACACAACAGCAAACTGTAAAGATACGGCAAATTTATTGTAATTGTCCCGAGTCGGCATAAATTGTGATGGAGGTATCCCCCCTGAAGAGGAGTACGGCGGAAGACGAAGCAAGGGAACAGGGGAAAAAAGGGGGCCCAAGCTTCTCTAGGGACAGGGAGAGGAACACTTAAAGTGCTGTTTGCGAAACAGAAAAGCAATAAAGAAATAAATAAAAGCTCGCCTTCATCACCGCTGCAAGTCTCAAAACCGCGGTCTAATAAAATGATGAATGGTATAAAACATACAAACGCTGCCTTGCCTTATTTCTTTTCTCCTGAAGTCGTTTTCTATGAATTTTTCGCTTTTTCTATGTGTGTGTATGTATCTGTATGTGTGTGTGTGTGTGTATATGTGTCCTCCCCCCCCTCACCTCCTTTTCCACTAGGGTGAAAAAGTCATTATCTAAATCAGAAAAATGGAGAGAAAGCTCATTAGAAGGCAACATTTGTTGAGGGAGGACCATGATAAACAATAACGAATGATGCTCGTTATTGGCCTTGACACTGATGAGCTCCTCGGCAAGTTTGTTTATTAATTAAAAAACCCACTTTTAGCCCCCCGCTCCCTTGCCCCCCCCCCACCCCCCTCACGCTCACTCCCTCTTGTTCCTGTGCACAAGCCATTGAGCTGCGAAGGCGCGTCGTACATCAAACTTCATGGCGCGGAGGAGAGACGGGACCTGATAATGCGCGCCGCTAAAGCTGATTTTCCATGATGAATCTCGGAGCATATAAATTGGCTAATATCTGAAAACATTTACAGATACTAGAGGAATTGACTACTTGTGGGACGTGATGGATGGCCCGGCTCGACGCTGGCGGACAGCTCGGCAAATCTCTGCAGCTGCCTAAAGCCCCTCATTTGATTTTCCAATTTACTTTTTTTAATCTATCCTCCTGTACAGAGCGAGAGAGAGAGAGAGAGAGAGAGAGAGAGAGAGAGAGAGAGAGAGAGAGAGAGAGAGAGGAGGAGGAGGAGAGAGGCAGATGGACAAAGAGAGGGAGGAAAGAGAAAGAAAGGAAGAGAGAGAGAGAGGGAGGAGGGAATTACGCTGTTATTTTTCTCTTCTACTGATGCCTCTCATGAGGTGATGTTGCTGGCTGGAGATGCACTAGCAGGGCGAGAGGACAGGAAGGAAAGGAAAATCAGAGAGGAGTGAAAACAAAGAAAATATTAAAGACGGAAAGAGGTTGGAAAAACTGCATGCCTGAAAAACAGTGGGGACAACAAGAAGCAAGACAGAGCATGCAAAAGAATGAAAGAGACAGAGAGAGCATGATAGAGAGAGAGAGAGAGGGAGAGAGAGAGAAAGAGAGAGATGGGAGGGAGAGAGAGAGACGAAAGAGAGAGAGAGAGAGAGAGAGAGAGAGAGAGAGAGAGAGAGAGAGAGAGAGAGAGAGAGAGAGAGAGAGAGAGAGAGAGAGAGAGAGAGAGAGAGAGAGAGAGAGAGAGAGAGAGAGAGAGAGAGAGAGAGAGAGAGAGAGAGAGAGAGAGAGAGAGAGAGTATCTGAGTGTGGAAAAGGAAAAGGAAAACGGGCATTGGTCCCAGTAGGGTTAGTGGGGCAGAACTGATCTGCTTCCACTTGATTCTCCCTGATAGCGGTGAGCAGTGCAGAGCAGTGCAGTGCAGGCCTGGCAGCCTGCAGGTTCTGCTGGGTCACAGCATTAGGCAGCGCTGCGGCTGACTTTCGCTCTGCCGCTGGACAGCAGTAATTAGTATACTTGTCAAGCCGAGAGGTAGCACAAGCCTGCTTACCTCATGACACCCTTCTTCTGCCCCTCCTCCTCCTCCTCCTCCTCCCACTTTCTCTCCTCCTCCCCATCCTCCCTCGCTTCACTCCACTCGTTCTCCCGCTCCCCTTCGCTAATGACGTGCTCCCCGCGCTCATTACTCAAATCCACATTCACCCAGGACTTGGGCTGTGTACTCTGCCTCCAATCATTGGCTGTACACACAAGCTGCAGGACAGATAGTGCTATAAACAGGGTCTACTACATCAATCTCCACATTTTACCCCCCCAACAACTCACCAGTAGCCTCCCAACACCACATCATGTTGCAGCCCAGGCGAATAAGCTTCTGGTGTCCATGAGAACTACACAGAGCCACTTACACGTCATATTGTATTTGTTTCTATGATGTCTCAACACACCAAATGAGACATGATGGCCATCTATGTATGTGCAATCAATGGCAAAACGTTACATTTTTCCAAAAGTAAAATGCATGTGAACTAGTATTGTATTCGCTGAACATACACAAGGACTGGCTAAGGATATAAATACACTGGTACAGCCTGTGACATGGACACCAGCAAGGAGGATGAGGATAAATCTTACAGAGGCACAATCACAGTGTTCAACTTCAAACTCGTGTGGTAGAAATCTAATTTCGTGCAAGACCTTGAGAAAATGGAAAAAGGTCACAACTGTCAAAAAAAAGAAAAAGAAAAGAAAATCTAAATCTACTCTACTTTAAAAACAAATAAAAGAGGGAGCAAAGCACCAAGAGAAGAGAGGAGGAAAAAAAGACGAATGATGGAGAAAGAGAGAGAGAGTGAGCTAGAATGGAAGGAGACAGAGAGGTTGAACAACTACCATCTGTTCTGTTGACAGTGAACTGTGGACCTAAGAAGTCACAGACAACAAGAACAAAAAACAACATGGCAGCGAGAACTTGACTTCTTACAGCATAATTGTCGCAATCACTTGCAACTGTTAGGAAAGGTAACAATTAAAACCATTTGCCAAAGTCACTGGACTTAAAGAGGTGTTTAGAGGTCTATTTTCATCTGGGTAGAGAAACAGACTTTAATGACTTTAATGATGCATACCGGTATTCTGCATATATACCTAGAGCACACATCCATTGCACATCCTTGATAATCACACCAGAAGAGAGAACTAGTTCTGTGTCATATTGTTTTAGAAAATCACCACATTTCATTTCCTGTCGGCTTTAGTACACTTTGCAACTACAAAAGTGTCAAGTTTTAAATAGGAGAAATACCAGAAACCTATGGACACTGTTAAAGACGATGCTATGGGTTGGATGCTATGGAAGTGACAACTATGGATTGAATGACACATGCTAACTTGAAGCTAAAAATTAGTCAGACGGAGACAACGGCTGGATGACCTGATGAAAAGTGAAATTCAATTGTTTAACTCCATTCATGTGGCTTTATGCCATCGAAAATTAATTTGAAGAGGATACCAACACTAATATTATGGATATATCAAATAGTAAGGAATAACAGTGTAGCTCCAGTGATTTACGCCATATAACATAAAACCCTTTCTTACTTGTTCTGCATCACAAATAGGTGTTATGGATGTTGATATCACTATTTAAATTGTGATGAGGCTGCTTTAAGTATATTTATTTAAAGGAATGAGTCTGTTAAAATCTATATGTGCATGTATCCAATAGGGAGGGGCAGTATGAGGCAAAAGGGTCACTCACACTCACACACACACACACACTCACACACACACACACACAAACATCGAATCAGCCCACTGAAACCAGGAAAAGAGCTGGAGCAATTTATAACTACATATTGATCTGGCACCAGTGATTGTATGTACATTCTGCAGTCCCACAGGCACAATTTTCTGTGTCTCTTTAATGCAAAGGAGAAAACAGGGGAATAAGAAAATATGGTGCTGGCTGGGGCTAAAGTCACTACCCAAGTCAGGAGCAATGTCCCTTATATAGAAGTCTATTGATCCATGCAGTCTGCCAGGCACACACACACACACACACACACACACACACACACACACACACACACACACACACACACACACACACACACACACACACACACACACACACACACACACACACACACACATGTACACACAAAGGTTGTAGGGCTTTGGGGGAGGGGAATGATGGATGTGTCTGCCAATAGCTCTGAACAAACCTGTTAGCTAATTGCCAGCAAAGACAATTATCCCTGCATTGTTTCATAATGGAAACACATTACAAAACTCTAATATACACACAGGGAGATTCAATGGTTTGACCGTGGAGACCATGTGCACGGAATTTCATTGCCAAAGGCCAGGAGGGTCACCGCTGGGATGGGAGAGGAGAGAGCGTGTCAGAATAGAAGTCACTCAGACTGGAATGCCAGCTGGAAGCTTCCGGAATGGAGGAAACTAATGTTAGCAATCTGATGGCCGGGAAAGAGATCTCGGAGAGGCACGAGAAGCTGTTGCACAATAGAAAATAATACTGAATATTTGAATATCTCGTGTCTTTGAATACATTGTTCCAATTAATCAAAAGGCCAGGTCAGAAAGTTATTGAAATCCAAACTGTAAACCAATGGAAAAATAAAATATAATATGCCTTTCAGATAAATTTCATGTTTGACAGATGTATTTAATTCAATTTAGTTAATACAGTTTGAATTGGAAATGTAGACAAACAAAAAATACTATTAAGAACTATTTAACTGTATTTACCAAGCATGCTAACAGACAGCTAATTCTGTACAGATGCCTGGCTACAGCATGTTAGCACTAGCTTCCCTGAGAGGTTTCCCCTGACAGACACAATACAGACTTGTAGCGGTGGAGAGGCTTTTGTAGGCTTCCCTGGAACACAGCCCTGCATCAGAGGCAGCCCGGACTACTATTTTGACAAGCGCTGGATAACGGTGGGTCCAAAGCAATCACTGGCTTGACGTTGACAAATGGCTGTGCCGTGGCGAAGTTGAAAATAACACACATCCACTTTAATCTGTTTCTTGATTAAATCGAAGGCGTACAGTTTTGACATCATGTGATTCACTCATAAAGCACCTACTGCCATTTTTTTTTCTTGCCAGGATGTGTCCATTGAAATGATATTGAAGCCTTGTGCACGCACCTTGTGAAGATTGGGCTTGTGTGTGCGTGTGTATGTGTGTGAGAGTGAGAGAGAGTGAGAGGGCGAGAGAGAGGATGAAAGAAATACACACAAGTCCAGCCCTTACAAAAAGGAATCTCCAAACCTACAGGCTATGACATGGGGTTAGGATGAAAAAAGCGTACCGCAGGGGGAGACAAGGACAAACAGCAGCTCAGACAAACAATTATGTTTCTTCTTCCCTTGTTTTTCCAAGGAGAGCTACAAGAGGACAAGTCCTTCCCTGTCCTATGCATTGTAGTGAATGCACCACCAGAGCTGTTATTTACACACTACTTATAGAAAAGTGACAGAGATGAAGGATATATATATATATTCTATTTATAGTCTCTCTCTGCCAACATGTCAAGATCCATCAGATATGCCCAAACCAGTGTATCAGGCTTCATGTCACGCAGCCAAAGTGCATTAGACAGTGCACAATTACATAGTTGCTCACAAGTCACTTTGAATATCACTCACGTATCATTAAAAGGGAGGCTTTTAAAGCACTTACAATGGCTAATAGACTCTAGTAATCAGGACAAAAAAAAAACAATTGTTTTTCTGCCCTCAATACCATACTGTAACCAAAGTATTTGCTAAGAAACTATGCATGCCATACCAAAACATATTGTTTGTGTTCAAACCATTATACGAGACTATGCATTGAAATACATTATTTGCATTTTGTGTGGATCATGTGTATTTAATACATCATATGTAAATATCTAAGTAATAATAATATATATATTTTTTCTCTCCAAGTGTGTGTCAGTAAGGACTGCCAATAAGTGAGCCTCCGCTAGCTTCCCCTCAATTTTAACTGAGGCGAATGCTGTAAGAGTGACATAGAGGAGCAGGGAGAAAAGTGTAGGTTTGAGTGAGGTGGTGTGTGTGATAGATAGAAAGTCAGGGAGTGAGAGAATGAGAAAGAGCGAAAAACAGAGAGAGAGAAAAGAGGGGGGGGGGGGGTTATAAATAACGTTGATGAACTGAAGTAGCATTGATCTAAACAGCAGTTAAGTGGTGGGTGGTCTGCCCAATGCTTAATTGTCAGTCATCTGCCCCAGGTACTACTGGTGGTGGGGGGGCCTGCCTCTCATTAAGGGCAAGAGCAGCAACAGCAGGGCGACCGGGAAGAGGAGGAGGAGGTGGTGGAGTTGGAGTTGGTGGTGAGGAAGGAGGTGGAGGAGGAGAGGTGGATGAGGAGGTGGGGGCGACTCTACTCACATGTCGAGCCCTCCTGCTCCTGTAGGAAGCGCTCCACCATGAGGCGAGCCAGCAGCGCGGGCGACACGTCCACCTGAGAGCAGAGGACAAAGACTGAAACAGCAGCATGGTAACCACAACCACGACAACAACCACCACCACAGCAACAACAACAACAGTATACCAGCAACAGGAACGAGGAGGGAAAAAAAAGGGCGGGAGGCGGCAGCAACCAGCCGCCTGCCCCAATTAGTGATGGGCTCGTTTATGTCTCAAATGACATAAGGAGGGGAAAAGGGAGTGAAGTGAAAGTGAAGGAAAGTGGTAATAGAGTGTTTGAGTGTGTGTGTGTGTGTGTGTGTGTGTGTGTGTGTGTGTGTGTGTGTGTGTGTGTGTAGGTTGGTGGTGGTGATGGGTGGGTGGTGGTGGGCGTCTTTGCTCCACAACCACAAAGCGGGAGAGAAGAGGGGGAAATTATCACTTTAAGTCGCGCCCACTCGAGACGATTCTTGGAGCATTATGTGGAAGTGCTTACACACCGTGAATGCCGTTGCCAGCTCCTGTAATCCCGTTTGCGTTTGTTAAGGAGCCCTGGCTCTTCAATGGAGCCTCTTCAATGGAACGATCCTCTCTTGTTTCAGATGTCACTCTGACTTTCAACGGAGCTCACATTAATTGGCAGCCGACAAACCTTTGTTTTGTTTAATGCTTCTCTGTGGCTGGTAGCCGAATGTTTAAATTATGAGCTTTTTAAATGGTGGTTACCTGCTCTTAAGTGCTTTGTTTGAGCAGCAATTCTGCATTATTTTGGCAAATCTTCCAGGTCCAGGTGGAGAGAGCTGATAGTACAGCATAACCAGTGGCAGATTGAGAAGATAAGGGAAGGTTGACAGCAGAGGAATAAAATAGGCTTTCCAGGAAACAGTCTCAGATGTACTGTGTGCCATTTCTCACAATGTCAGATACCTACATACAGTTATAAGTACAAAATTTTAATGCATCTATGCATTAAAAAATATCTAAAATAAAAAAAAGAATTGACATATTTTACCGAGGTTCGCACAGAGAAGCTTTGAAAATGGGATGCGCGTTCTCCAGTCAGAGGTGTGCAAGTTCGTGAAACCGTCATGCCTGGAGCTGCCATCATACCAAAAGTTCAGGGGTGCTCTCTTACGGAGAGCCAGAGGACCTGTAGCGGCAGCGCACCTTTGAAGCTAAAACACCTTGAAAAGCTGCAAGGGGCAGGCGGGGAGATCAAGGCCGAGTTTGACGTGCGGCGCGGCCCTCGCGTATGATTTCGCCGTCTGATATTGAAGGCGATGCTTGACAAAGACAAGGAGGCAGGCCTACCCCTCAACACCTCTCAACACCTCTCCGCTTCTTCAGTCGTGTTCTGCCGTGTGCAACCCACCTCACCGTGATGGAACAATAGAGTCTAATTATCGAAATATCATTCACCAAAGCACTCCACGGACATCAAGGGAAAACAGACGAGAAGTGTAACATACAACACATTCAGAGTGTATAATTTGCGAATCAGGGGAGAAAAAAAAATGAACAAAGGAGTAGCGGAAGCACAATAAGAAAAAAAAAAATGCATCTCATTACCCCTCATGCCTCTTTAGTATATTAAACACGGTCGGCCTGCTTCAGCCAGATCCCTGCTGCAATGAAACAGGGCGTCATTATAGCCAGGAAACATTTTTTCCTCTTGTTAGCATAATTGGGGCCTAAAAGTGAATCCTCGGCTGGCGCTTGGCTCGATTGTAGCGTTTTATCTCTCCTGTGATCCTTCCTGGTGTTGCTAGAAGCACTCAGCACTAGCGCACAGAGAGATTTACCGGTGGTGTTATTTGTTAACATCGCCATAATTCTGCATAGAGAATACAGCCGCACGCAAGACCAAACATGTCTATAATTATTACGGCGAGGAGCAGCGACGGCATTCGTCTTCATTAGAGATCCAGGAGGATTCTCGTTCTTTTTTTCTCCTCCAACTGAGAGCTCTTTCGTCTCCTTTAGCCTGCAGGTCTATCTCTTTACAGCAGTGTCTGAGATCCGTCTGTTTTCCCTGAGATTCTCTTGCGTTTCCTCTCTGCATCTCTCATCGTCCCTAATTGTCTTCTGCGCTCTCTCTCTCCATCCCGTCTGCCTCTCTCTTCCCCCGTCTCATTTGAAATCTCAGGATAACAATTGTGCCGCAGCTCCAGTAACCCACATCAAGGCTGACACTTGAGAAATGGCGGCATTACCCAAGGTGGGTTGGTCTGAATATGGACCAGCTGATTAGTTCAGGTACTTGCATCCAGCTAATTTCCATATTAATCACAAGGCGATTCCACTCAAAAGTCAGCCACATCAACTTGAGCTTGAATGTGAACTGTAAGTAAGGCTTACAGCCTCCTGCTTACAGCCACCAGGAGTTAGATTTATTAGGGACAAAATGCTCTTTGTATAAACTGCAATTCTAATGGAAGACCTCATGATCCTGAAAATAGGTAATAAATAGGGAGGGGAGAACACACATCGTCTCTCGCACATGCTTGCGCACACACACACACACACACACACACGGAAAAAGCTGAAGTTCTCAATTTTAATAGTAACCCTTTACTGGTGATATACTGTCTAATAAAGGGGATTTGACTACATCAATTAGCAGTTTGAGGCACCACAGATGACTTTGCAGAAATGTTAAGAAGGACATATTTATAATAATTGTAAAATCTGTTAAATGGCTCATAGACCATTATCTAAAGAGTTGAGACTAGTCCGCTGAAAGAAAAGAAAAAACATCAAATAAAGAATGAATAACGGTAGTTGGGTTTTATCTGTCACTTAATGAATACCATATTTCCAAGACTAAATTCCCCCCAGTGAATAGGTCATACAGTGCACCCACTAACTAGTGCTATGTTCTCTGAAGTGATTGGGATGACTGCCTACTACTAACATGACATACTACTCAATAGTTTAAACTTAGATGATGTTGAACTCATATTGAGATCCAGTTATCAGATACGAAACAGTGATATGAAATTTGTGGCAAAATGAATACATCTGTCAACAGCTCAGCAAAAGCCACAGCAAAAAAAAAAGAAAAAAGAAACTAAAGATACTAACTCATGCTATGTATTCACTTCTTTAAGGTGTGATTCATGGGTGAACCAAAAACCGCACTTACTATTTGTTGTTTATCTAAACAGGCTACTATATGAAAGATTAACAGTTATATTGTAGCACTTTCTTGAATTGTATTGCATTGTAGCAAGATTTTCTTTTTTACATGCTGTATATTCAATGCAATATTGATTGAGCATACCTTTGACACATCTTAAAATCTTGCTTCAACACTTGATTATGAATTAACTGACATGACTTCTGGGCATGTGGGTACTTGTGAAAAGCATCTTTACCTGAGCAACGAGCCCCTGGGGGAGGGGGGGGGGGCATCTGATTAAGGGTCTGGGTATTAACCCAATTTATCTTTATTATTATGTGCGTAAACAGAATCTGTGGCTTTATGCGATGCATTTAAAGCAATCCCAAGGCTACCCACAACACAGACCAGCCAGACACCCTTTTAAATGTGTGGCACCTTAGGTCCACCAGAGCTCTTTTCACTAGCCATTAAACCTTGAGTGGAACCCAATGTTAATTGTTAATTTGCTGACTGGCTGCAATGCACAGGAGACACTGGCTAACTGTGAGGTGGTGGTTGTGTGTGTGCACGTGTGTGTGTGTGTGTGTGTGTGTGTGTTGTGTGTGTGTGTGGGGGGGGGGGTCCCATTCCTTCTTATTAATGTGAACTTGCCCGTGTGTAACACTTTAATGGCCAGAGCGTTGCATCACGCACTTGGTCAGGTTCAACTCCCACATGGTCCAGCCGGCTCCTCTGGCTGCCCACTCAGAAGAGCCACTTCAGGGCAATCCCATTGTCTTCTCTTTCCCCCGCTTGCCAGTTTAGCAGTGTTTGACACATACAACGCTACGATCATTAATATCACTTTGATTGCCAGCAATAGAGGCATATTTTCGGAGTTTACTGATCAGGCTATAAAACCAGAGACCCGACTTTGCAAAGTAAACAATAGCAATGATTTGGGTTAATTTGATTTAATAACGTAAATGGATTTTCATTTGTCAATCAAGCCTTTTTGTTAATAGCTGTATTTATGAACGTCAATTATTATAATGACGCAAACA
>JAODXP020000024.1:27229310-27269310 GCA_027497455.2 Sardinella longiceps | reverse complement strand
AGACATCAAACAATTCAAGCATTTCAAATTGAAGCATGGAAGAAATGTTTACCCAAATCATCACAAGCAAAGCGGGAAAAGGGTAGGTTAATGTCCATTAGTTTACCATGCTGATTAATATTTCATGACTTCAATCTCAGACAACAGGGGAAAGCAGCAATTTGCTCACTCATTTATTAGAGTACTACATCAATTGACTGAAGCCAATGAAGATGAGAGAAACTGGAACGAAGGGGCTGGGGCTGGAGGCATCCTCAGGCCAAGGGGATTGCTTTTATCTGTGAATCAGATTCCTTCTCACGCCAGGGCTCAGTCAATGACATTGTCCAGGGTCTCTGCTGACCTGACCCCCTGATTACATCTGCAAATACTAGGCCAGATAAAGGCCGGCCATTTCACACCTTCCTGAGTACACGGACGGGGACTAATCTTCACACCCTCTTCCTCTCTCTCCTCTCCCTCCTCCTTCTCCTCCAACCAAACCCCTAACCAGGCTTGGACTTATCATGGCCCACAGAGACTCAAGAGTAAATAGATACCTCTCATGACACCCCACCAGCCCACACACAAACAAACGCACACTCTCTCTCTCTCTCACACACACACACACACACACACACACACACACACACACACACACACTCACACACACACACACACACTTTCTTAAATGCAACCCAACACATCTGGCCACTGGGAGATGACCGGTCCTCTTGGTTTGCATTAGAAGGCGCATTTACATGTACAGTAGGTAAATCTAAAATTTACTATACTTTTCTTGTACTGTAGCCATTTTCACAATACACTTTTGTACTCTTTTTTAAACTTTTTTTTTTTTTTAACTGTTAATACTGCGATTCAATGCTATATACAGTAAATGCTAGGCCTATGTAGTCTGTTACTTAAAACCATGGAAAAAAAAGGTATGGATAAATGTATGCAACACATTTCAGGTGGCGTCCAGTTCTCCATCTAAAAGGCATTAGGGCATCATCACAGAGCCGTGCTGAGCCTCTAGCCTGTAATTTGAAGCTCAGAAAACAGAAGGTTACGAACAGGAGCAGCGCTTAGAAAATCATTCACTATGAGCATAATTATCCCCCTCAGCAACCTACCACATTCAATTAATATGCATGGGGACCGAAACGATATAGAGGGAAATTTGATAAAAATAATCTCCTCTCCCCGACTGCAATGTGGCCGTCTGCTTACCTTTCCTGTGATTTAGGCCATATCACTTATGGAGATAAATTGTATAAAATTACAGGTTGTGTGAGATTCTGTATTGTAAAATTGTACCCTTTTTTCTTACCTAGTTAGCCTTGGTGGTTATGTTACACACTAAAAAAGAAAGGTATAACTCCCTTTCAAAAGATAAAAAAGGCCCTTTTCTATTCCAAAGCTCAATTTTTCATCAGAAATAATTTTTGACCTTAACGATCCCTGAAGGGAGCCCAACTCTCTTCACTTTGACAAAATAAAGAGATCATATTTAGGCAGGGCAACAACCAACCACACCCCACCATCAACTCCATAGGCCTCACACCACAGTAAATAAACCAGCATGGATGGAGCACAACAAATAGAGGATAGCGATAGATTGCATCTCAACCTAATTAAAATGATATCCTTCCAGCTATTCATTATTTTCGAAAAAAAAAAAAAAATGAATAGCTTACAAATAATTAATAATAATAAATGGCAGTAATTTAGCTAATGAAAGCCACCTGGCTAATGACATGCGAATCATATGTTGCGACAGTACTTAGCATTTGGACGATCCATAGTCGGAGAGCAGTGAGTAGCTAGGCTCTTTAGGGCAGAAACCTAACCGAGGCATAGCTAATTTTTTACTAATGACTCTGAGCAGGGGCTCAAGATGGTTTGTGAAGAGAGAGAGGAAAGGGGGGTGGAGGCTTCAAAGCATTCCAAAATCATAGTTGATTTTCAATGGTTAACATTAATGTCTCGAATTTGTAAGAAATTGCTAAAAAAAAAAAATCCAGATATAGGGTGATATTCACATGGTTATAATGCAACTGCATACTGTGTAAATTTGTGTGTGGGGGGGGAGAAGGGAGTGTATTCTGAAGAGAAAAAAGTTCAATCACCACTTAAGATAACATGATGGGCTTGGAAACTGTTATGACAGTCTGAGTAGGAGGCTGTGTTTTTTTTTCCATGTATGTTCTTAGTTCCTGAATCAATATTTTGCGAGGGGAAAAACATACTTTGCTGGATGTGCTTTGCTTAAATGCATATGTAAATGGAACTAATTATACATGCTGATAAGAGAAGCTGAACATCTGCTTCCCCCAAATTTGATCCCCATGAACGAAGCACGCAACTATGATCAATCTGACAAACCAAAACTACACAAACACCATGGTCCTACTTGCTTGGCTTTTAAACTCTGAATAAGACAGAATCTGAAAAGTATCACACAACAGTCTGGGGTAATTCTCTTACCACACACATACACACAAAATCAAAATCACCACCAACAATGTAACCACTGTACAAGATACCCACGCTACACTAGCACAGCAGGCAAACGGCAACTACAAAAGATTTGTTTTTGCAGAATTGATATAATAATCCATTTATAACTTATTTAAAGTGTATGGTTTCACGGTAGACTACATACAGTATATATTCTCACTGCTCTTGGAAAAAAAAAAGGGGGGGGGGCGACTCTGAAGAAGTATTACATCTGAAAAGGAGGAATCTTCGGCAGTGGATGTCACAACAGTCCTGTGTGGACAGTTTGATTTAACAGCAGTGCTTTGTTTCTCTGCCACAGGAGGAAGGGAGGATGATACAGTGTTTTCTAATAATCTTTTAAAATCAGTGCCTTGGAGGCGATCGGGCCGTCACTGGCTTCATTTCACCACGGTAGAGACGGTGTTGTGCAAAACGCCATGGCTGACTTTAATTATGATTCAGCGCGAGAGGTTGGGCTCCTTAGTCTTATTTGTGACAAAACATGTTAGTTTTATGAAGCCGAATCCAAGGGTCTGCTGTAATTGTCATTGTGCCTTCCTCCCCTCACACTCAAAACAAAACAAAAGAGAGAGAGAGAGAGGGAGGGAGAGAGAGAGAGAGAGGTGGAAATAAGGAGAGACAACAAAGCTTCTTCTAGTCGAGTGCAAAAACATATCACACTAACTGACCAACTGCCTCCTCCCCTGAAGCATGACTCCAGCACTTGTATCATTCTGGGCAATTTGTTCCATTCTCCTTTTTGCAATTGATCCCAGCATGCAAACCATACCTGGGGCAAAAACAACCCCTCACCCCAACCCACCCCACGCACGCACACACACCCATCACACAGACTCATCTCACCTCCTTCATTTGTGCTTCTTTTGGATGCAATGAACTTTATTTAAAGCTCTTAAACTTGTCAACTACTTTAAAACTTTACATTGCGTAAAATGTCGGGCTAGCACAAGGACATCGTAACAGGGCTGCTACTACTATAACCAATATTGTCTGTTTGGTGTGGTTATGGCATATTACATACAAGGCTCATTTCCCCAGCGTTTAAAAAATAATCTACTTTGGCCAGATCTCGTTTTACATATTTATATATATATGTGTGGCCACTCACTCCGCATCTCTCCTCGTACGTTTTTATAAAGGTTCTGACTGAAGTTTTCAATGCTTATGTCTGCTCGACATCTCCAATAGAGATTCCTGGTTTCAAGAAACCATCAGCTTTCAGCACGTGCTTTACAGTCAGCACAGGGTCTGCAGAGAAAATGGTAGGTTTGGTGCCGGAGGAGGAAGCGTTTTATTCTTGCGCTGCCAAAATCGCGTAAGCACAAACCCGCTTTCACTCTCACAAACCCCAACGAAAAGGCTCCTTGCCTAGCATCCTCTCTCTCTCTCTCTCTCTCTCTCTCTCTCTCTCTCTCTCTCTCTCTCTCTCTCTCTCTCTCTCTCATCTCTCTCTCTCTCATTCTCTCTCTCTCTCTCTGCCTCTTTCGCTCCAGTCGCCACTCGGCTTCCTCCCTGCCAAAGCCCCTGACCACATAAACAATTCCAGTCCTGTCATTAGTCCTCCCGTATCCCAGGCTGCACGGCTCTCCGCTGGCTGCAGCGCGCCCACAAGCCCGACCTGCCAACTTCAGTTTCTGCTGCAGCCGTGAGCCAGGGATGTGTGGTCTGGAGGAGGGTGGAAGGCTGGGCTGGGCTGGGTTGGGCTGAGAAGGAGAGGAGAGAGCGAGGACAGAGAGAGGAGAGGAAAGGAGACAGAGAGAGAGAGAGAGAGAGAGAGAGAGAGACAGAGAGAGAGAGAGGAGAGAGAGAGAGAGAGAGAGAGAGAGAGAGAGAGAGAGAGAGAGAGAGAGAGAGAGAGAGAGAGAGAGAGAGAGAGAGAGAGAGAGAGAGAGAGAGAGAGAGGCGAGAGAGGAAGGCTGTGGCAGTGGGCGGCCATGTTGGCTGCTCCAGAAGCCTGGCTAGTGGCTGGCAAATGTCATCGCCACACTCTCACGGCTCTGACTAAGCAAGAAAACACCATTTAAAAACGGTGAGAGGAGGGGAAGAAAACACACACACACACACACACACACACACACACACACACACACACACACACAGAGAGAGAGAGAGAGAGAGAGAGAGCAAGGCCTGGGGAAAATGAATATTGCGAGAAAAACGCTAACAGATGCAGACAGATCCTGTAGAACTGTACTTTGTTTGGCTTTGGCCAACTCTGGACTAAGTGAATCCTAACATCCTCAAACCTGCTTTACAAAGCTTTGATATTTCAACATTAAAAAAGTGCACAATGGAAATACATTTATTAAGCCTTGTGAGAACTGTGAGAACGAAATCTGAAGAGTAGGTTATATCGACAATTTAATGATTTCCACTGTAAAATTCCACTAAAGAAATTTTTACAAACCCGAATTTACAAGTAAGTTCACCTAGGCTTAGAGAGCTATGAACTAATATGAGATCACCCAAGTGAGTTAAGGAATAATGCAGCCTCTTTTGTACAAACCAAAGTGCGCCAGCAGTGAGAGATAAACACCATGAACAGTGATAAATAATCAATGAGCAGAGGCCCTCGGCTTCAAAACACCATCAGCTCCCAACATTACCATCAAAAACAAAAACTATGTGCCGCCAAAAGAAGAAGAAAAAAAAAAAAAAATCAGCATATCAATGGCACATGCCACAACAAGGATGGCCTGGTCTACCCTCCCCTAGATCACGCTAGATAAACCCCCAATAACAGAGAAATTAACAAATGCTTGACATTTGCTCAACATCCATTATTCTGACACTCCTTCAGAATTTCAAAAGGCTGAGCGCATGCTTAATCAACATTCATATTCCCCGAGCGGGCCGGCGGCACCATATTGCGGCCCGCCTCAGTGCTGATGAAAACGGCACATTAGGGCCCGCTTTCGAAAACGTTCGGGGACTCTGTGCCAGCGATCTGAACGCATGGATGTGTGTAACTGTGTGTGTGTGTGTGTGTGTGTGTGTTTGCATGTGTGTGATTGAGAAGACCAGGGAGGGGACTTCATACTTTCCTTTTAAATGCATCCAAACACAGAAGCATCTGCCCTTTATGCCCGCCCTCAACACCCCCCTTCCCCCCTCCACACACACACACACACACACACACACACACAATCAGCCTCACACTTCCAGACTTAAGCCAAGCCACTCCGTCTCAGCTCACGAGACATATGCAAAACGAGCATGAATGGCATTTTAAAGAGGGAGCAATCATTACATCCAAATTCATTCATAGGGGCTTGTGCGGAGGGCCAGAGAAGGCGTTTCTCTCTCTCTCTCTCCCTCCCTCTCTACAGGGAGCAGCCATGGGAGGGGGGGGGGGTGAAGGAGGGTGGAGGGGTGTTGACAGTGGTCCCCGGTGTGCTCCAGGAGGAATCAGGCTAGACCCCGGAGAGCAGACAATCATTTCCAATTCTAATATTATACAAGGGGCTGAGAGAGAGAGAGAGAGAGAGAGAGGCATGGAGGGGGGCCTGATGTCACATCCCGCCAGTGGCCCATCACGCCCCTCCTTTCTTCCCTCCTTGTGGCTGGAGAGGGAGGGTGGGTAGACTTTTTTTGGGGGAGGAGGGGGCAACACTAGGCAGGACAGGCCGAGCCAAGCAGAAGGTGGGCTGCATTTGCATGCCACTCCATTGTGGTGTGGGGTAGGGGGTGTTGGGGAGGTGGTGGTGGTGGGGGCAGAGTGACAGCACCGTGTCCAATTCTTTTCCCCTCAGACCGGCCGGTCCGCAGAGGGAGAGGCCAGGCTGACAGATGACTCTCAACATCTGTGTTACGTGAACGATACAGATGAGGAACTCCAAAGTCTCCAATGAAATCCCCCACACCACCCACTTACCCTCACACCCACCCACCCACACACACACACACACACACACACACGCACTTACGCACACACACACTCTCTGCTTGATAGACTACAGATGCCCCCGTGTAAATTAGCTTTAAACAGCCAATAACATTATCATGTGGAAACGTCCCCTTTGCTTTCCATTCCAAAAATGAGCCCAACCGCAAAAAAAGCTATGACAAGTGCCTCCCTACTAAATACTAATGGCACACATGACTGAAATTTAAATTCGCATTCAAAGCCTATTTAACCTTATCTAGTAATTCCGTAAGCCACACATTTGCTGATCAGGTGTGAAATTATTTTCGTCTGTTGTTACTCAAATGTAACAGAGTTATTGACATTGAATTATCATAATAACTCTTCACTAGTGAATGATCCAAAGAGCAATGACGGTGGACTCAGACGCTTCAAGCAATGGTTTTCCCTAAAAACCCTTATCCATACAGGCTGCTATGTTATATGCCTGAGATGAATTCAGAGTACAGAGAAGCTGGACTAATTGCGCACACATTAACTCCCGAGTTTTATGGTGTGCCCTTTACAGCATGTATATTCTCCTCCTTAATACTTCTTGAGATCATTAAATCAAATCTCAAGCAATTATCACAGCACTGTAGCACCTGCAGTGTGCATACTGCACAGTTGCTGACTAAGCACCGGAATGTGAGTAATGACTGTGCAGAGAAAATGTGTTTGTTTGGTGCGGAAACAAATAAATAATGCGCAGCATTTCCCTACGATTCACTCTGGAAAAAGAAGTCAGTGTCCACCTCAGTGCACGTTCAGAGTTGACGGAGATGACGATGACAAGGGAGGAGCAATGGCTGTGGCTTTCCTATGAAGTTGCTGTGGTTTCAGCCCTCCCGAGTGGGACCATCCTGGCACGGGGACCGCTGAAAGACAGACGGCTACCCGTCCAACAGTCCCTCTCTCTCTCTCTCTCTCTTTCTCCCTGTCCTATTTTACACCCCTCCGCCTCCCCTCCCGAGTGGTCTCCCTTCCTTTGCTCTTTTATCTCTTCTTCCATATTCACTGACTCCTCAGACTCCCACACATGGAGCTTGGTGCTGCTGGGGAAAGCCATGGTGTGGCAGTGTGGTAATGGGAAGGGGATGTGCATATGCGTATTTGTGTGTGTGTGTGTGTGTGTGTGTGTGTACATGCATGCATGTCTGTGTGTGTGTGCGTGGGGTGGTGGGGGTAGGCTGACTGCCGTGCCTCAGCCCATGCTAAGAGATGATGGATGGCCTAGTCGATATGTTATGTCTTAAGAGCCTGATTTCCTGCCAGTCCAATCACTAACCCTCCAGAGCCCGGCTCAGCTGATTGGACAAGCAGAATAATTTCGCAGGCTGTGAAAACACGGCTGCCGTGCCTGTCTGTCAGGCCCCTTTCTGACGACATTCAGGGCTTTTTTTTTCTTCTTTCTTCTTCTTCTTTTTTAAGTGCAGAGGCCCTGGTAGGGATCCCTTTGCACGCAGGGAATATGAACAATGACTTGCAGCCCAAACAAAGCCTATCACACCACATGCACTAATAGCCATATAGCCATTATCAGAGTGAGAGATCTGAGAGCTTGCAGTTTCTTTCAATTACGGGCAATTCTCGTTATTTGAAACGATATGGCTAATTAAAGAGTAGATTACAAAGGGGAGAAAACCTAGCCACATAAGAGATGAAAAGGCAGCAGGATATTATTTCATAAATCCATAATATTATATATATAGAGAGAGAAAGGTCCATGAGGACCATGAGGCATAAAAATGCATTGGGGAGAGGGAAGAGGTAGGCTAGATCGGCTGAGGCTAAGATATTCGATAAAAATGCTGACGCCAATAACAAAGCCATGCTCAAGGTAGGCCGCACGGCCCCCTGGGAGCCCAGCGCCGTACTCCAGCAGTGATTATGGCACAATAGAAGCGAGAGAAGCTCCAAATTCATGCGACTTCTTAAGTGACCTCTAAAGGATCAGGGCTGTCCTGTTGGCCTTGGGGGATTACACGTGTAACATTCAATAAAGACCCTGGCCTCATTGTAAAGGAGAGCGACGCAAACACAGCCATTAACCCCCAGAGCGGCCATGTTGCAGACCAGAGTTAATACAATAAAAAACAGGTGTAAATGAAGGAGTAAAATAACAGTGTAAAACACTGTAAAAGGTACAGTGTTAAACTGTTAGGATTAACATAAGTTTTGTGTTTAATGCTGATAAATAATGAATAATGCTATACAATTGAGAGAAATGAGCATTAAAGGTGGCTGTATAAACCGAGGGTGAAAATAAGGTCACTGCATTTATAGCAATGCACCTGCAAATGATGATGTTCATAATGTTGGTCAAATAATCTGATGATTAGGCTATTTCTTGTGTAACTGATTAACTGTCTGTTCAATGGAATTTTAGAAAATTGTAAATAAGTATTTCAAAGCCACAGAAGCAATGCAGAGAAATTAGAACTCACAAAAATATTTTAAGAGGCAGAGAAGAAAAATCTCCTTAATAGTAATTACCAAAAATAAATAAATAAATAAAATAGATTAAAACACAATAAAGTAAAAACAAAACAATAACAACTACTGATGAAATAATGTTACATGTTACAACATTTCCAAGACAACATATTTTTCCAAATCATAGCATACAATATTCCTATAGGCCTACAAAAAAATAGCAGTTGTGTTAAAGCTGTGCTCTAGTTAATTTAAAAACACCTGGCCATTCATTACACCTCATAAGTTATAACACCTAAATATCCAGAAAATCTGACAACTTAAGACTAATAATGTGTGCAATAAGAGTGTTTTAGGGACTGTAGAGAAAAGAGTAAATGTTAGGGAACAGGTTAAATGTCATTAAAGGGTCACAGGTCAATCAATAAATGTAGCCTATGTCTGGAAAGGCTGACACTTACTTTGGGAATTTCTCCTTGAGCATTTTCATACACTGTCTTGTTGGTCGAAGGTGCTCTGTGTATCTCGCAATGGTTTTATATTCCGTCCGACAAATCCTCATTTTAATACGTTTGGCGTCATCAACTGAAAGGAGAAAGATCTTGATGTGACTTCATCTAGGGTGCATAGACATGCACACATTTATGTAACTTTACTGGGCATAGTTTCATGTAAATAATGTGTCAACCTGCTAATGACACTGCATTACAACATTTCTTTTGTTAAGTGGATCAAATATCATGGCTCTCATCTTGACATAAACATTCCTTGATAGCTTGTTTTGGCTTTGAATACAGATGTCACAGGCACCAACACTCCCTTTGCTACGTATTCAAGGTTGGTAGCCTAGCCAGGCAGCTAACGACAGCCATTTAGCCATTCAGCTAATATCAATATTTGTTTATTTGCGCCGTGAGTAACCGTTTCATTGTTTGAGTAGGTGGAGAAGCATGCGACAAAAACGAACGTTACAAACACTATTTACTTGTCACCGCAGAACAAAGTCATCTTTGTCGTCACTTCACGGCAATTTCTTTGGAAAGAGTTTAGTGCTTGCCGTTCGGCAGTGGAAGCAGCCAGCAGCAGCAGCTGTAACTAACTTCCTGGAAGGTTCCCGCGAAATACTTCAAACAGTGACGTTCTTAAAAACACAACCCGGATTGGTTGTATGTTCGGGAGCAAGTATGGCGGGCTCTGATAGGTGCATACGTCGCCCACACTTGAAAGTCTGTGAAATTTCTCTGAACATAAATATGCCAGCTATGAGATGAGATATTAAGACAGTATATTTAATGGAATTCATCTGTCGCAGTTGCATTCGGTCAAGTAAGCTATTTTCTCTCAGCAGCAGCATAACCCCGGTCTATCCTATAAGAGCTACAATGACACAGATATTAGGCTTCCATAGAAATACAGGCTTTCAGCAGTATGTTCAGCAGTAGGCTACAGTATGTGGTAGCTTGGCTCTCTGGTTACCAGAGCCCACTGTGCGAATTCAACCCAAATTTGAATAATGACTTGGCCTAAAAGAAAAGAAAATTAATAACCCATTACTCAGTTAGCCTACTCACACTTACTTATCAACTCATAGTTGCTAAAGAAGATGCATCAATTTTAGCAACTTATAGTAGCCTAATTTTAGTGTTTTGGCTATATTGAAAAGAAAAGAAAAATGCTTTAGCAGACCTCTTCCCCATAAAATGTAGCAACTTTATTTACACAATAAATATAGCCTACACAATTTACTTATTGAAGTAAAACTTTATGTAGGCCTGTTTATTAATTTATTAAATAGTCCTAATTCATGTATTGATTTATAAATCTTGTAGGCTATAATGGAACAGTTCCATCAGATACAATTTCATCCATTGTTCTTTTTAAAACATAGCCTACTTTAAAGAGTAATGTACAATCAGTAGGCTATATCTCTTTTGTTACCATTTTGTATAGGTTGAAGGTGAAATGTTTGCCTAACTGAAAATACTTAGCCTGGAAACGCGGAGTAGGTTTTGAGATAATGTAGGCCTAGTGAGTATTTTCTCTTTGACAACTAATTTGCCATAAATCATGTCAATGATCAATACCTTTTTACTGAGGTACAATTCTGTAACTGCTCTTTAACAAGGGTTAAATCCCCCTGTGTTAATTGTTTTTTCTTCTCTGTACAGCAACCAACTTGTGCAGCTCAACAGAGACAAATATCTACGCCATCACTCAGAGAAGGTTGATTTGCAGTATGATTGGTGGTTAAAGGTCAGTTAAACTGAAGGCAAAGCGACGCTTAAGGTAAGAATACGTTCAGAATTACTGTGATCCCATTAGCATAGTAAAGACCTGTTTTCAACTGAGTGATAAGAGAGGGAAAATGAATCGCCAATTTTACAATCTTCATAATTGTTTTCAGGATTTGTTTGAGTTAACGTTCAATATACTGCTGACTTTCATTTAAGCTGTAGTGTGTGCTAAAATAGTTATTCGAGTGCCTTTCTTGGAGTCGAAGGTCTGTCTTGTGTGTGTGTGTGTGTGTGTGTGTGTGTGTGTGTGTGTGTGCATGTGGGAGTGAGAGTGTGTTCTGCTACGTCTATCTCAGAGTCTCTGTGTATGTGTATGCAGTTACTGAATCGAAAGAGATTCAGCAACCATAAAAGACCAGTGTATTTGTATTGCTATTGCTATGAGACAGATAAAAATCAGGTGTCTGGAGGCTGTGTGTTCTCTGATTGGTATAAAAGGCTGAGGTCAGGCAGGATGGAGCCATTTACCCTCGCAGGTATCAAAGGATCAGGGTTTGGGGAGCGGCGTGTGTAATAGGTCTAAAAGGATCAGTGTACTGTGCTGGGTATAAAAAGATAAGAATCAGTGGCTGGGGAGGCAGCGGCACACTGTAATGGGTGTAAAAAGGCAGGGATCAGAGGTTGGTGGGTCCCGAGCAGCGTGACGGCAGGGGAAAGCCGTGCTGCCGTGTGTGCCGCTGTAATGGAGGACTGGGGAGGGAGAGCGAAAGAGAAGGGAGAGAGAGAGTGTGTGTGTGTGTGTGTGTGTGTGTGTGTGTGTGTGTGTCGAGGCTAGAGAGGAGGGCTTGTGCTGGGGCCGCCGTGTAAACAGGGCCACGGCGCATGCAGTGCCATTAACCAGCTGTGAAGCTTGCGCTCAGTGGGAGATGAATTTGCAAGGGATGTTTCCTCTCTGATATTGTGGAGATGCTGCGCAGATCTCCGCATCAGAGCTCTCGGCTGCACCATTGTAGTGCTAAGCACCATGCTTGTAATGGAACGTATATGCATTAATGGTCGTGAAGCGTTTACATTTGTGTGTGTGTGTGTGTGTGTGTGTGTGTGTGTGTGTGTGTGTGTGTGTGCATGCTCACTGTGTATGCACATATCATTTTACCTCTGTGTCTGCAGTAGATACATTTATCTCATTCCTTTGTTCACTTATTCCAAATGTGTGCTGTGATTTTTCCTTGGTATGATGAAAAGGAAAACAAAATGGTTGATGTAAAGTAGTTTTTTTTTTTTTTTTTTTTTTTAACAGCAATTTTTCAGAACAAATTTTAACGTCACATAATGCAGAACAGAGTTGAAAATGTTTAAATGTTTCGCTGAAATGATGTATGGTCAGTTACCATTCTTGTTGTAATTTTAATTTTCTTAGCTGTCAGGGCGTTCCATATTCTGTGCTGAAAAGCCAAAGGTCTGACATGAGGTGAGACATGGCCCAGGAAATGCCTGCAGTATTAGCTAGGTATCAGTTTCATGCTTTCGGAAAATGTCTCACAAGCGGCTTGCCCGCACCATTAGAAAATACCCACAATCATATTTTACATCAAGGAAGACAAGACACATGCTTTTTTTTCTCTGAGCCTTTAAAGCTGTTTCTCTCGTTCATTTTATTAGCCTTTAATGAATATAATTAGAGGACAAGTAATTAAATGTAATTGTAATCACTGTATCCTCCTCCCTTGTTGTAAATTACTCCAAACAACATGTGTGGTGTGACCAAATTTACTGGATTAATCGCGGATAGATAATATTTTTTTGGATAGTATTTCACAGCAAACGGCCCCGTGCAGAAACAAAGGCTGCGGCGCAGGCTCATTAATCATTGTCAAAGTGGGGCTCTGGTGCAATTTGCATGACTGAGGCGGCGGCACATGCTGCAGTTCGGCCCAGGCTGCTGCTGCTGGATCTCTCTGATTTCCCCAAACCGTTAACGTCACGTCAATCAGGGATAACCCAGTAATGCCCTGTCTGACGCTCAGAAAGGGCAACCCCCCACCACCACCACACACACACACACACACACACACACACACACACACACATACACACATACTCCTCCAAAGACACACTCACACATACACGGACACACACACACACACATACACACCGACGCTCACCAAATCTCCCTCTGGCCCTGAAAAAAGCACTGATTTCAGGCTAAGCACTAATTGCTCTGACACAGTGAAGTTTAAAGAGAAGCCCAGGACGACGTGCCAAATTATTAAGGAAGACGTGACGCAATCCAGGAACTTAAATGTGCTGAGCTAGAACTGTGCATCGCCTCTGTTGGTGCGATGGTGGCGGGGGGGTTTATTGTGTTGCATGGGAGAAGAGAGTAGCCTACAGTACGTATGCCGAGCTTTCGATCTGTAGGAGGTGGAAAAATGACTTACAGCAGAGATTAAGCTATATTAAATCTCATTGTACCTGTATGTGTGAAAAATAAAAACTTTTATCTCTCCAGGCTTTTCAGCACACCATTGTACCAGCCCTCAGAAAGGCAATTTCGACTGATAATTGGGTTCAATTGTGAAGCAGTGTGGTTCAAAATGGGGCATATTTCTCAAAGCTCTAATCTCTCCACCAGCTCCATATGCTGCATCCTAATTATCTCATAGCAACGTTTGAAAATGAGAACCCTTTTCCCTACTTCTTACCTTTATTTTTTAAAAGCCACAAAAAAGCGAGAAAAAAATAAGCTTGTTTTTTTTCTCTCTCTCTGCATGAAAACAAGGTGTGTGTCTGTGCGTGTGCGTATGTGTGTGTGTGTGTGTGTGTGTGTGTGTGTGTGTGTGTGTGTGTGTGTGGGAAGCCGGCGGTGGGGTGGAGGGGGCTGTTTGTGGACGTGTGACTGCGCATGGTGTCTGGGCAGCCACTACCTCTGTTGCCCCAGCTCATGCTGGGCTTTCTCTCTCCCCATTCCTAATATCCTCCAGGCATTTTTCTCATTATCAAATATTGTTTGATGTCTTTGTTTCTTGATGATTAACGGTGGTCACCAAACACTGGTCTGGATTGTTTAAAATTTAATTTTCATTCTGTGAAGTACCCATGGAGTGCCTGACTGGTTGGGGATGCACATATTTTATGTATGCTATTTTTCAAGCTAAAATGTAAGCAGATGCTTTTGAAAAAAAGGAAAGCGCTTGGTAAATTTCCAGGAGTATCTTTAAAGTACCTCTAATGCTATTTATTGTCATTGTGGAGGGCTTTTTGAAATTGAATAAATTGATAGATTGTGACAGGGCATGTGACAGTTGTGATAGAAAACATGGATAATCTCAGTATTTCTGTGGCATATTTTAAAAATCTATTGCTCTCAATAGGTTTAAATAAATGCAATTTTTCTGTATTTAATAGTGGAATTATCACCAAGCCTTTGCCGTTTTTTTTACTAAAATTATAATCCTTTAAATTCTAAATGGGTTATAGCTTTCCGGTTAAACATATGACTGTGGCAGAAATGCTTGAAAGATGAATGGTTTACTCGTGGAATACGATTCTTGATATTCTTGACATTGTAAGCAAACAAATAGCAAACCAACACTCTGCAGTAATGTCACCATGTCAAAACTATATTGAATACTTGAAATATCTCAGTATCCAGGGTTGAATAGCCGCCATTGTATCTGTCTAATGACATTATCTTGTGAAATTTGGGGAGAAAGAGAAATGGCAGAAATGAACAGTACCATTGTCTGCTGTCTTATTTAAACAAATCGAGACAGTAGACAGAAAGGCAGAGCAAGAGAGATAGAGAGGGGGGAGAAACAGAGTGAGAGAGAGAGAGAGCGAGAGAAAGAGGGAGAGAGAGGGAGAGAGAAGGGAGACGGCTGCGTAAATGAAAGGTTATGCGTTGCCCTGCGTGTTTGTATTGTCAATAACTGGAGAAGGCTGTCAAGAAAGTGAGGAGATAAAGGTCAATAACTCTGACAAATGTGTTTGTGTTTGTACACTCCTGCCGATAGCACCCTGACGTTGGAGGCAGCGCCTGACACTCCACAACAATAACACAAATACTTGTGCTAATAATAGAATAGTAATTATTTAAACTGGAAATGAGGGAGGGCCCTGTAGACACGGTTCAAGCGACAAGCCAAATGTCACTCAAGTGTATAACCCAGGAGTGAGGCACAACGGATATTTGCAAAGGTGACAATGAAGCGCAAACAGCAAAAGACTGTGTTGCCAGATCATTTTTATATTTTTATTCCCACCGTGGACTGAATAAACAGTGCCGCTAATGTGTTGTTTTAACTGATCTTGGCTGGAGCTGAAAAAATGGTGCCAGTGATCAAGATTGTCAGCCCCCTTCAGCCAGGCACACATACATGCATTAATTGACGAGACATACCTCAGTGCAAAAGAATTGTGAATGTTAAAATGTCTGCATATTTGTGTAGTATTAAGATTATTTTTTAGTCTCACGACATTTAGAAATTAGAGCTGATGGGAATGTTCTGTTTGTGTCCACAGTTCTGTTAGAAAAGAGTTGTACTAAGTTTTTAATTTATTTATAAGTTTCTCATTAGCACACAGCGCTTTGTAGTTTTCAGCGCAGCCAAATCTTTTAAATATATCCTTTCTTTTCCCCTTGGGTGTATAATGTACCAAAACAAACGCAACTAATCCACAAGAGATGCTGTGAGACAAACAAGGGACATAACTGTGTTTTGCTTTTAATTGTTTGAGAGAGAGGAGGAGGGGGGGGGCATGTTTAGTGTATGGGCTTAGTTGCTATAGTGACACAGAAACACTGGCCTTTTCTTGACAGTTTTATCTGGTGTTTGAATTAAACGGAGGTGTTAACTCTCCCAGTTAACCCACATACTCCAGAACTTTCCTTTTCCATAGTTACAGGAAGGCACAATTGGAGTAGATTTGTTCTTATTTGTTGGCACTCCACAGTAAGTGTATGGTGCTCGCAAGGTGTTCTTCACTGACAAATACACTGTAACACAAGAATGTGTGAGTGCTGTGTATTTAGTGCAACAGCAGCTGCTTGGAAGAACTTTTTTTTTTCTTTTTCTTTCCAAAAGGGCGTATATGCAAATGTGCAATTTCTGGGATATGTATCACTGTAGTTGTTACTGACATATTTTGCCTTCAATTTGTTTTAATTTCAGGACATGTCTTCAGTGTGTTGTGCAGCGTGAGGGTTTGTGTGTACTTTACTGAAAGCTGAGATGCTCTTTTCTCTGGAGAGACACTTGGTGAAAAAATCGAAAAAATTTGAAAATGCTTGTTTACCTGATGTTGTGAGCAAGTGCATAATGTGAAATGCACTTTTAGCAGATATATTAATTCCATGGGGAAAAAGTGACTACACCCCACCCCCTCTCTGTCTCCAACACTACTTCACCTCCACAAACACCCCCACTCTCGTCTGTTTGTTTTTGTCCATATTACCTTGTGGTTTACATTTTGTGTGATTATGTAAATTCCAGGGCTGTTTCTATGCATTACGGGCCGGCGCATTGTCAAGATCTTTTGTACGGCAGTCAAGGAGCTATTTCTGCATTCTTTTATTATCTGAGAGTGCAACAAAGAAAGTCTTTTGTTCAGCTCTCTTCCCCCGCATGCATCTCTGCTCCATGACTTACTAGTGCCCCCTAGTGGATGTGATCTCAAGTCCTCCCCCTCTGTATTGCAGGAAGGGTGTCGGGCTTGCCCGCTCCTCAGCTCAGCCCTCTGTTACTCTGCGTACTTTTCCCTTCACTGGCTATCATAGGCAAACATTTGAGGCACATATTTGCAGAATTGTATGACAGAGGGCTCAAAAAGTGTGTGTGTGTGTGTGTGTGTGTGTGTGTGTGTGTGTGTGTGTGTGTGTGTGTGTGTGTGTGTGTGTGTGTGTGTGTGTGTTCGCAGTGGCTTTCTTTTCAGTGGGCAGCTTAGAAGAGTCAACAAAAACAGGAACCTTGCGTCTTTGTGTCCATTGTATGGCCTAAACTCATGTCAATAAGGGCATTGTTTCCTTGGAGTGACACACCGAAACTGTGACAAGAATGTTATCAGACCTGTGGAATAGGGTGGGCAGATAATTGTGCTAAAATGTAAGTATGATTATTTGGACAAACCCTGTGCAAACGTGCTCAAGGAAAGGCATTCCACCCACCATTTCCTAATAGGTTGGGCAAAAACACAGAAGTGTTTGACATTTGCAAATAAGGCTGAAATTTGCCAATATTTTGATTATACTCTCCAAAATAACAAAATACATATTTTATTTGTTTATTCTGTTTATTTTTTACTTTGTTTGACAACCAAGAATCATTCAAGTGTGTCAGCATTTGGTTTGTTTCCTTTTTTGTCACGGTCAATTGGATTTTTTTTCCCCCCTTTCAAACCTGTGATTTCCTAGGACTCTCGTAATAATTGCGAGGGTTAAAGGGCTGCTCCTCACTGATGCTTCATGGACACCAAGTCAAGTCACTCATGTCAAATGACCAATTAAACCTGGTATAGAGGCTGGCAAGGAGGTCTCTAGTGCCCTTAGCCCCACGGGACACCAATCAAACGCAAGCTCTATCACTCAAACGTAAACCCCATTCATTCATTAGCCATTTAAAGTCCCTATCATTATTCATTACAGTGCTGTTCACTGAATTATTTTGGTAAGCATTTGCCATTAGTATCAGTGTGTAGTTAAAAAAGACACTATCCTCATGTGAATTGAAAGACTTGGAAATGCAAAGAATGAATTCAAAAATTGAATTGAATTAATCAGATGTGACTGTTATGTATTCCACCTAGGGGTTGTGAAGGTTTATAATATTGGTATCTTGATATGTAACATTTTGTTATGCAAATAACAATATCTGCACTCATTTACAAATAACAGTGAAGGCAGTGTAAGCTATGTAGATTACATTACTGCCCTTTACTCATTCATTGGTATTGGTATAAATCTCAAATATTTTGCTAATATATGTTTAAATAAAGATTTTCTAAAATCTTTTTAAGATGCAGATAAGTGGCAGAATTTTACCTTAGCCTATACCTATCACAATGCAGTCATTGGAAAGTTAACTAACACAATTCAGAGTCCTTGAAGACTAAGGGCACCGCCGAGGTGATTATCATGAAGTCACCACATTTCTTAGAAGATCACTAGTGCCCTTGGAAATCTCACACCAGATTTGCTCACACTGATTAAGACGAGTCTGGGTATGTGTGAAAAAAACAAATGTCCAGTTTTAGCTTTCTCGGGCTTAACAATGGTTGAGCAACTTGTTTCTTTTAGTCTTTAATGGACACGTTACAAAAATGTACACATTACATAACAAATTACACATTACATAAATTTAAGAAATGATTTCTTTAAGTTTTATGTTTAGGCTTGCATATTTGTTTTGGTATGTATTTATTTTATGCATACAAGTACATATCTGAATTACTTTTGCGGTTTATGTTGCATAGTTATAGCAACCCCCACCACCTAATTCTAGTAATCATTGGCGAAATATTGTCCCCATTCTCCTCCCTCCTCCATCACCTGAGAAGCCTTGGATGCACGCGCTTGAACTTAAGGTATACATTAGCTCCCATCGATCGTGTGCTGTGGGGATTAGCATCCCATTTCCACACACAAAGCTGGCTCCTTGGCTTGTGTTTGCTAGATCGTTGGCTTTCAGGGCTCACCTTTGACCCCCACACCAATGAGCTTTAAGCCAGATAGCATTCATTTGGAGAGATAGGCTATGTAAACACATCCTGTAAACAACATGATGGTCTTTTGTTGTTGTTGTTGTTGTTGTTGTTGTTGTTGTTGCTGTTGTTGCTGCTGCTGCTGTTTTTGGCTTTATCTAAAAACTTTTAAAAATACCGATTCTGATTGTCAGGTTATATTTGACTTGGCAAAGAAGCAAAGCTGCCGAGCGTACAAATGCAGCTCACCTGACAGTTTGTCAGGGGACCCACAGCTGTTTGTTTTCTGTGTACATTTATTTTTATTTCAATAGCACAGGTCCCGAGCAATTGCTTTTATCTATATATAGCCTATATAGCCCGTTTAAAACTTTGCGTCCTTGGCAGAGCGGTGCTGTGTTACATACCACCACACAGAACTCAGAGGGTGAGACAGTGCAAGAAGTCTTAGTTATGGAGCCAACTGTTAGATCTGCCCTTAGCCTAAACTAACACACACAGGTGCAAGAGTGACGGGCAAGTGCTATATTTTCTACGGTGTCACCAGTTCATCGGTGATAGGATTTCATTGAAAATATCGGTGTACTTAAGAGATTTTTTTTTTCTGAAGTCGTATCAGAAGATAAATATTTTGACGGGGTGACAGTGTCCAGACCTTGCACTCGAACGTCAGGTTGAGTGAACCCAGACACTGCCACAGAAACACAGCACTGAGGCGTAACACATGTAAAGAAAAATAACAATTTTTGCTTTCATAAGGATCCATTCATAATAATATGTTTTTACTTCAGAAATGTATTTATGTGTGAAGTACACATGTGTTTTCAAACAAAGTAGGGATTTCGTCAAGATCGTCAACCCCCTTGAGTCCACCCCCCACCCCCCAACACACACACTCCCTTACACACACACATACACACAAGTGCCACCCTGTGTCTTGGCATTTACAGTGCCGCTTATGGACCTTGTTAATTTTTACGGCCTGAGTTAATTTTCTCTTTCACCCCTCTGGTTTTCTCAGGTGTGTACAGCTTTCACAAAGTGATTCTCGCGGAGGCCTGCAAAAAAAAAAAAAAAAAAATTGCCTGCTTAATTTATTAGAGTAAGTGCTAGATTTATAACTGTTCTAGTTATGGAGAAGTATTACTGGTCCCCAGGGAGGCCAAATTACTGTTTACGGTCGGCCTGAGAATGGCTAAGCAGATGATGAAGCACCTGCCAGAGTTTCCCTCCCGTCAGTTCTGTCTGTCTGCTCTGCTCTCCTCTCCTCTCCTCTCCTCACTGCTCCTCTCCTCTCCACTCTTTTCTCCCCACCGCATGCTGTCACTCCTCGTTCCCCGGCGGGGTCCACACAGAGATCTGTCTAGAATTTAACAGCCTCTCAAACACCTCTCTCCCTCCCCACCCCACTCCCCTATATGCACAACATCACTTCCTCTCAGAAGATTAATGCCAGATTCTTTTTTTTTTTTTTTGCACTTAATGCAGTGCAGAGTTGTCTGTCGCTGAAGATTTATACTTTCACAATTCATGAATTTCGGGTTCCATTCAGACTTTAAGCTAAACTGGAAAATATGTGTATTAGTTAATTGTTTAAAAGACTGTTCTCGTTTGAATCTGAACTGATTTAGAACTTAGAATTAGGTTCATAATTATTATTATTGTGGTAATCGCGTGTGGAAAAAAGTCAGGTCAAGCGAAGGACATGCTTTGAATTGTTTTAAAGCCGCTTGAGGATGAAGATGCTGAAAAGTGTGCTTATCCCAAAATGGTTGACCTTGATACTGGAAAACACCTGTGTTTGCACCTGGCTGCTGAACCTTCAAGCAGATGATCAAATATCTATTCCATTAGGAAGAAGTGTGATATTTCAAGTGCTGCAGTTGTTGTCCCCTCCCTAGACCTGAGTCTGCATTTTAAAATATAGTCGTCTTCCTTCCTTTTTTTCTCTTTCTTATCTTTCTTTTTTTTCTGGGGACCCTCTGTTTCTTGTGCCTCTCATCTTGTTGGATTGTTGTTTTTTCTGTACAAACTACATCCTCTGTACACCGCTCCTGACCTCAGTCCCTGTATTTCAGTTTTTTAAAAGCAGACTTTTAATTTATCTGCGCAATGGGAAACACATCTAATTTTGAGGTCTTGTAATTTATTTTTCCGGCAATTAAACCTTCTAGAAAAAGCCTCATAAATCTCACAAGACATTGTTTTTTCCCCTCTCTCTTGTCACTCCAGACTTAAATCAAATAGTAAATTATTTTTGCCCCCTCCTATTTCCATGTCTGAAAGTACTATTTATACTACACTCTCTCTCTCTATCTCTCTATTTTTATCTTTTTGCATATCTAATTATTTTTGTGGAATCCAAACAACATTGTGGGCTAATCGTACTGGGAGATGTTATGGCTCAGTTTCATCTTGGCAGTGTCTCATTCATCACTGCTCCTAACAAGCCAACGTGCACTGACGTCTCAGTCAGAGCGACCATACAACACTGTCACCTTCCCTCTGCATGCAGTGTTAACTGAGATCATATAGCTGCAGAGAGAGAGAGAGAGATTGTGCAGAGGCTCAAAAAGGCGTATACTGTACGTAAGTGTGTGTGTGTGTGTGTGTGTGTGTGTGTGTGTGTGTGTGTGTGTGTGTGTGTGTGTGCATTTTAGGGCATACACAGAGCAAATGAAGAATTGTCGTGTTGTCTCTTTATACATTATGATTGAACTTAATGAATTTGTAAACATATGATTAAGAGTCATTTGGAATGGTTGAGAATTTAGGCAAATGTTTTGACTTGAAAAAGCTTTGCGTGACATTTTTCGATGCCATCAATTCTTCATCCTAAAGACATGGCCTTGATGTTTTTAGGTGTCATAATATAACATGCAAGTATTTCTGCTCAATTAGTTCAGCTAATCTTGATTCCAACAGAAAACCGCATTGTGCTTAGAAATAACACAGCAAATCAAGAGCCTAAATCAGTGACAAAGACTTATTCACTCTATGCACTGTATAAGATATTGTAGCAATAAAGCATTTATCATAAATAAATAAATAGTCAATAATTAATTTGAATGTAAGTTGGCCAATACGTGGCCTGAAAATAATATATATTTTCAAGGTGGTTTATTCCATTATAAATCAGACTTAGGGAGACAAGTTGTAAAAGGACATTAATATCTTTAAAATATAAAAACACTAGTCAGATCGCAGATGTGATCAAGTGATGGAGATCTAATGCTCTCTCTCTCTCTCTCTCTCTCTCTCTCTCTCTCTCTCTCTCTCTCTCTCTCTCCTCACACTCCCTTCTTCTCTCTCTCCCTCTCTCTCTGTGTCCCCTCTTCACCTCTGTGCAGTAGGCTTCGTTATTTTACACGCTGTCCTGGCCCTGTAATGATCGGGCCCTGAAACCCACGGGGCTTTTGAGTAAGTAATCCTCTCCATGCTGTAATTATGGATTATCCCCTCTCTTAGGACACTGGTAGCCAGGGTGGGCTCCCGCTCTCTCTCCTCTCTGCACTGGAGGAGCTGGAGCGATGGAGGAAAGGAGGAAGGAGGGAGGGAACAAACGGTGTGTGTGTGTGTGTGTGTGTGTGTGTGTGTGTGTGTGTAGGGGTACGGGAGGTTAAGGGAAGCCGTGGATTTGCCCAGCTGTCAGATTGATCTACGGTTTCAGAAGCGGGTAGCTCGGCACGGTGGGACCGATTTCATGCTCAGGACCAACGTCTCTCCTCGGATGAGGCCGATTTTGGACCGGTACCGGACACCCGGGGTGCTCAGAGAGGGCTGTTTCTTTCGGTGAGGCGTTGCTGGTGACATCAGGAATGCCGCTGACATCTTTGAGTGATTAATAAAAGTAATTCAGATCCCCTCGTGACAGAGGAAGACCCCAGATTGGTCTCTCTACCGTGACATGGGATGCCAGATAGCTGCCAGTGCCAAACTGCACTGCTGTTTTCCGTGCACAGGGCCAAATAGATCCTCTGAGAGTGACATGGGCGAAATTTAATGCAAAGTGCGTTATCTCAGTCATCATCACTGAAATGTAGTAAAGGAAATGCTCTCCTGTGAAAGACTCAGAAAAACATATATAATTTGGGGGAGATGTCACACTGTGTGATACCCACAGACCACACAGACCGTGGTCAATTTCCAATCCCACTCCATCTCTCTCTCTCTCTCTCTCTCTCTCTCTCTCTCTCTCTCTCTCTCTCTCTCCCTCTCTCTCCTCTACCTGTATACCATAGTTATATGTGAGATCAATTTAATCTCAGAAGATCAGAACAGACAGATGTTGAGATCAGATGTTTTCAATATGCACGCACGCACACACACACACACACACACACACACACACACACATGGCTTCCTACACCTTATTCCATCTGCCACCTATATCTCAACACAGGCACACGTTGGTATTCATTTTACACCTAGGACTCCCAGCATCCCCAGTCTTAGTACAGCTGGGTCGCCTCTCTTTTCCATTACTGACAAAATGTCCATTCCCTATGATTTACAGAGTCTGGTGTTATGTCTGGAGACTGGGCCGCGCTTATTTGTTTTGCAATATGAGGCCTGCTAATGTGTTCACTTTATGGTAGATTGGTTGTGTTGTTAGAAATATGCCGAGTATTTAGCTTAGAATATTTTGTTCTGGTCCGACTAGCAGAACTGATGAAAGATGTGCATCTCTGTGCCAAAGTAGCCTACTACATCCAGTACAATCAACCAGTCACATAACAAAACAGTATTTCAGTGCCAAGCCTTGTATCCAGTATGTCAATAATGTAAATTACACAGTACATCTTGAAATTGACTGCCGATTTTATTTGGTTATTGTTGTGAGAATGCAACCCAGGGTGTATCAGAGTCAGGGACAGATCCAAGTTTTCTTGTTTGTGCCGGTGGCACGGCTTTGGGTAAGACACTCACAATATTTCACTCTAAGCAGCTTGTAGAGGTCAAACCGGCAGCACTAAATCCTGCTTTAATTATTGCCATCTTGGTCACAGCATGTAACTGATCAGCCAAAATGATACCTTTCCCTGTTCCAACCTATAATCTGAATGTTATATGTATTTATAATAGCAAAATTGACTATTGTTGTCATTCCCAACTTTACTTCATAATAATAAAAACAACTTTTTTTTTCCTCCCACTGAACTTTAAGATTGTATCCGGAGTTTGAACTCTCTTGAACCATGACTACAACTTTGGACATGTTCCTCAGAACAAAGAGAAAATATATAATTTTACATAAGTACCCCTAAATGCATTCTGCCACATTCAGTGCTTGTCATTGTGCAAAAGGGGGTGGGGGTTGGGGGGAGGGAGGGGGCAACTTTATGAAACCCATTTGAATTCAAGACAGCCTTAGTCGTGTTTTTCAGCATCAAAATAGCAGCCATCAGGGCATAATGGGGGAGGTAGCACTGCTCTGACGTCCGTTGGTGAGAGCGGTGGGGGTCGCCTTCACCCTGCCACTAATGGAAGAGGGGGGAGAAAATGGCCGTGTCACTTCTGTCAGTGTCTCACGTCTTCAGCCCCAGACAGTCAGTGTTTTTTTTTTGTTTTTTTTTCCCCTTTGCGCCCGGGCCCGTAATTCGGTGCCATTAAAAGTGCCGGAGGAGGTGGGCCCCCGACCAAAACGGAGGGCTTTGCACGGGCATCAACAAGACGCTCTCGTCTGCCATCTCAACCTCAACCCCACTCCCCTCACCGACACCCTCACTTCGCCTAATTCCCCATCGCCTTTTCTCACAGGAAACTTTTGGCACGGCTTGAAAGCGTAACGACCGGTTGCGCCACTAAAACGATCATAAAGTCAATCATGTGGCTAGAATTACCGGGCCAAGCTCAGTCAGCCGCTCTGCGTTCCGCTGCCGTGCCAGAGGTGCCCCCCACCCACGCACCCCGTGCTATGTGAGTGTGCGCTTGAGAGATGGACAGCCCTGATGGCTGCTGGACACCCACAGCAGACTCCTTAAGCCACTGCTGGCACTCGCAACAGCGACGGCTGTGGTCGTACTGTAGCGGTGGGCAGGACTTTTGCATTTGTAGTTTCGGCCTCAGGCCCAGGTTGAAGGTCTATTATGTGATCTCTAAATGCAGCATGCAAGTACAGATGCATTTTTTGTTCTCAAAATTACACAAAGAATTTAGAAGTAAATGAATTGAACCAAAAACATAGCCACACAATATACAATTTACCACAGATTTTAAATGCTGCCCATCTTGCATCTTTAAACCATAAATACATATACTACTAAAACTAAATTGTTAATGCGGTTGTAAATGCTTCACTACCTTGAGTTTTGCTAAAATAAATGATTAAAATATTGATAAACATATAACTTTAAAACGTTAAAGTTAACGTAATTTGTAATCTAGGCCTATCTTAGAAAAAGTAATTTAAAGAATAGTGTGATTTTTGACCAAAGTAATGATTTTGGACCAAAAATCAACTACAGTACTTCATGAATACAGAAAAATTTTGCACACTGATTGTGACCCACAGTCAGAAGCTTCCAGAAGACTTATACCACACAACTACTGTGAAAGCCAGCCTTCCACTAATGTACCTGAGGTGCTGTAAAGGAACTGTACCATAAACTTTACTGTTCCACATCACTAGAACACTATGCACATGGTCACACAGATACCCATCCTTCCAATGCTTCTCATTTGTTCATTATTCATGCAATGTAGTTGTCAGAGGGCCTCAGGAGTCCTTCTCTGTCTCCTCACCACCCACCCACCCACCCTCCCTCTTGGTGCCTGATGTTAAAACCATGTGCTGTCCCTAGTGGCTATGTGTGTAGATGCTGAAGCACGGCAGTTTTATGCATACAGTTAAACACGGCTTTGCGGGGCTGTCAGAGGCTTCTGCTAGGCACCCTGCTGGGTCCTCCTCACACCGAAAAACACCACTGCTCTTTGGTGAATGAGATGGTTTTTGTGATGGAGAAAATAGGCCAGGCCAGAGTTACAACGTATGATATGGTGTAGCATAGCATGTGGCACAATATGGCGTGGCGTGGCATATAACATTTTTCAAAAAACATGTAGTTCTATTTCTAATTTTTTAAAAAGGATTTTCCTGTTGCAATTGCTTCCTACAAAACCTTCATTTTTGTTTATATCACATCAAACAGTTATATGAACTATTAAGTATTATATATAATATATATATTATTATATATAAGTGTCTCAAGGATCCCTTGTACAGTACTATAGAGTGGCATGGTGCTGCTCATCAAACATCCTCATCAGGATTGTCACTCCCCACCCAGAAATATTGAAAGGACAGACTGAAGCATTTGGTTCCAATTTTATCCCGTTTGTGCCAAGTTCTCAGAACTTGGAGTTCGTTAGCAGTATTCATTAAATTGGATTTCATCAGGGAGGCAGAGAATGTCACAGTGGGACACTTATGCTCTTGTCATGAGATTTTCTATTAAGTGCTCTTATCTATCCCCACCATCTGAGCAAATAAGAGTCAAGACAATGACAGGACTGTAATAGAACACTGTCTACCTCTACGTGTTCATCAGCAGGTGGGGAAGTAATAGAACCACAAAAATATATATATATAAAAAAAAATACATCCAGATTGCGAAGATTATTGAAACAACTTTTTTTTTCTTCCTGGACACAATCGCAATATCAATATTTTAGGCAATTGCAAGTAGTCAAGGAAATGTCCTGCCCGGCAGCTGATGTGTATTTTAGGGATGTTGGAAAGCGGGCGACTTTTGTGGCTTGATGATGTTTTGATTAAAAACATTCATAGTCCTCAGCCCCTCACCCCCCAAGCTTCAAAGCGCTTAGTGTCTTTTTGATATGAAAACAGTGAAAAAAAAGAGAAGCTTTCTTTTTCTTTTCCTCTGTTAGCTTTTAGTGGTGATCTTCAGGGCTTTTCCTGGAGGTGGAAGAATAACTTAATAATCTGGGCTGAATGTCAGTGTCTTGTCCCAGCACAGGCACCACACTAGAGCCCTGACATAATTTGTGTGTTATTTCAATACATCCCAGCAGGCACGCATACTGAGCTATGTCATGTATAATCACGCGTCGCAAAACAACTAGTGTCTGCCATTGTTGAATGAAAACTGTAAGACGCCAACGGTACCTAATAGCGAAGGTGTTTGACTACAATTTTTTTTCCAGAGAGCTCTTTAAATCAAGGTGTTTGACAGCAAGCAGCCCAAGTGTTCCTTGCGTCAGCGGTGAAATTGGTTTTACACAGTTCACTAACTTGAAAATTGTCTCCTCCTCTGCTCGGGCACGATTCATTTACAACTCGTCTTTGTTTTTTATGGCATGCCTCACGATTTCATGTCTCTATATAGACCTGCGTTTACACGTTCCATTCTGAGGTGTGGACCATCAATTAGCGTGAAGCTTTCAATTTTCACACTTTAAGATTCCTTACCTTTATTAGCATAAGGATTACACAAAGTTTTGTTTCAAAATATTTGTAATTTAACAGATAGCATTGACTTAATAGTGAAGTATTAGTGCACTAAAAATGTACCAACCTCAGTGATAGATATAGACCCCTCAAATGGGGAAGCAGGATCAAGATGCATACATTTCTACCAAGTTAACTACTTTTCTTTTCAGTATGACAACAACACAGCTATTGGTGGTTATGTGAGTCTGTTGAAATTCTGTGGTCGATGTTCAATATAAGCGGCAGCTGGAGAAGTGTCATGGGAGCTGTGCCATCACATAGCATTATTAAAGACGGGCTTTAGCTGTTGCCTCCTCTGTCACCATGCTGTGGCTTCAGCCATAGTAGCTTTTGCATATCTAAAGTGTGCGTGTGTGTTATGGGTCTATGTGCAATACTGCATGGGGCACATCTGTTTGAACCTCCTCTTTCAATCTTGTTTCTGTAGATGCTGTCAGTGTTGAGATCTCGAAGCCTCTCCTGTTCCTCCCCTCCTTTGACACAAACGTAATTTGAAAATCATTCCGAATCAGACGTTTGCAAGGATCACGCCAAACTTTTCTGACAGAGTAATAACTGTCCATTTCTTTCCCAGGCTGTTTTCAAACCCAATACTGAAGGCCCCCCACATGCTTCTGTCCCTCGATTTCGCCTCTCGCCATCTCTTCCTTTCTGCAGCAAAATTAATTACTGTATGTTTTATTTTATGAACGTGTCAAGAAGAAATGATGAATGGCTCGTAATATCAAGATATTATAGACGTAGTCCGAGACAGTGGATTACATTGGGAAGCCCCTTCCCCCTCACTCACACACACACACACACACACACACACACACATAGCCACTCACACACACATACACACACACACACACACACACACACACAAGTGCATGTACGTAACATCACATATGCGCACCAGCCTCCGGAGACATTAATCTATGGCTTCATATTTTGTTATTAACTTACTGAAGGACCAGTCCAAGCCACAATGTCGTTGGCAGTGCTACAGAGAGACGTAATGGAAGTGATCTTTAAACCGGTCTTCATAATGGCCATCTGAGGCTCCTTGATAAGATTGCAGTATTGGTTTGTTCGCCGAGGCCCCCTCATTACAGTTCCCAATGAGAAGGAAGCATATCAGCATTGGGTAATGAGCGACGGCAGTGTGAAGGTCATCTTAATGGGATTTAACGGGTTGGCGAGACCAAAAGGTAACATCGTTAATGAGGACACCCGGCCATCCTCCCAACTCTGAGGTTATTAATTGCATCCGCCATGTCTATACCCCCTCTGAGTTTTTTTTTCGTTCCTCATTTAATACACTCGACCACTGTCTTGGATTCCTCTAAAGGAGGAAACAAGGGCACATGACAGACATAGGGAGAGAGAGAGAGAGAGAGAGAGAGAGAGAGAGAGAGAGGTGTCAAGACGGGTTCTCGTGGATGCCTGTGCTCTTGGAAATGTTTTGTTGGTGTTCTATTCTTTCTGCCTCTGTGGACTCAGACCAATTTGAGATGCATGTGTGCACATGAACACACATGACTTACACACACACACATAGGAAAACACACAAGCAGATGCACACATGGTCACACTCCTAACCACACACACACACACACACACACACTTGTACATACAGAGAGAGAGGGAGGTTTGAAGATGCATGTCATTACCATAATTCTGCCTCACTTCTTCCTCTGGGAGGTGTTTATTGGAGGCTACAGTTTTATTCATTGCTCACTTATGGGTGGAGGGACATCAGAACCAGCCGGCAAAAACAATGAACGTTAGGCAGCACAGGCATTAGAGCAGCAGTCAAGCACGTCTAGCTGTGTGTGTCCTGGATTTTTACATGCATGAAATATTCAAAACAAATAAAAAAAGTGAAATAGCCTCTCCGTCGTCTGCATATGACTCTGGACAGGGCAGTGTCTGAAACTGGCTATGTGGAGAGACTGTGATCGCCATTACTGTGTTCTCTTTCCAGAATTACTGACAAGCTGAGGAAATTGAATTGATTGTTTCTTGTATTTTCTGTTTTGGTAAAACTAAGGCCTGCTTTTGAATACTTAGATGACCTCAGAATACCCTTGCCAGTGTGAGTGCATGTGTGTGTGCGCGTGCGCGCGCGTGTGTGTGTTTGTGCGTGTGTGTATGTGTGTGTCTGTGTGCGCTCAACTAAGTAAGCGGTACACGTGGCCGTCACCTGTGTAGCCCAGGAAGTCTTCGCCTACAACAACAATTACATTAACCTTGACATTGATAGGAACCACAGCCAAATCATAGCCAGAGGTTTAAACATGCAAATGCAGAAACAGGTTCTCATTGCTTCCTGAATTATTTGGTTAATTGTGAGATGGCTTCTGTAGTTTTGTTCAGGTCATTGGTTGGTGAGTTTTGTTATTATTGGCTACGAAACCAATAACGATGCAAATTATGCTTATTTTGTTTTTGACATTTGAAATAGACATAGTTATTTCTTATAGTGAAATAGTGTATTTCTTTGCATTGCATTGCATCATATATTTTTAAGAGTACCAGGCAAATTTGACAGTGAATGTGACAATAGTTGAAGCATAAATTTCCAGTCCTCTTCTTCCTCTACTACTTAAAACTGCTGCTGCTGCTGCTGCTGCTACTACTACTGCTGCTGCTGTTTCTAATACTGAAGTACTTCTACTGATAATAATGCTATAGCTGCTACTGCTTATTCTATGCTAATGTTATTGCTAAACTTTTACTAAACTTTTACAAATTGTTTCCTTATTCTTAATTCTGCCGGGTTACTTGCCTACTGCTCCATGCCGCAGCTTCACTGTTTTTTTGTGAAAGTCTTCACAGGATCTTTGTTAGGAATATTTTCCCTGTGACTTTGTGCCACATGGGACGTGCACTGCAGGGCATGGGTTCAGAGGTGAAGGCTCCATTTTGAGTCTATGATCCATCATCCTCCACACATACAGCCCCCCAAGCCATTGACATGAAGTGGTCAAAGACGAAGATGAATAGCAGAGGTAGAAAAGGAAATTTGGGTAAGGTAAGAAGGGCAAAAAAAAAAAAAAAAAAAATTGGGGGGTGAGGGAAAGGAGGAATATTTCTCCAAAAAGTGACACATTTTTAAAAGAAGAATTGCAGATAAAGAATTGGCAAACTTTTATTAAGAAAAAAACATGTTGAGCATAATTTTTGTAAGGTACGGATGGGGGTGGGGGTGAATGACTATCATGCCAACTGCTCTACTCTGACTGACTGGAAACGGCAGTAGATGAGAAAAGGGAAAAGCGAAAGGTGTTGCACCTCAGCTCGGTATAATTCACTGCACTGCATTAAAGCGCAAGGGGGGTTTTAGAGGTGATAAAAAGGCACAGCGAAAGAATATCGTTCGCTAGATAAGCCAGTCACCCTGCTTCCACAGGCTACATCCTTTTTATTGCATCTGGCAGCAAATTAAGGCAGAGAAAAGAGCGAGGGAAAGAGAGAGCGAGAGGGGAAGAAAATAAACCCGAGGCTAAGCCCGAGTCTGGTGCCTGCCTGCCTCCCTGCCTGCCTCACTGCGCTGGCTTGCCCCGCACAGACATTATTCTTTGATTTTTAGATGAGATCCGTCTGATGATGATTATGACCCATAAAAAAGATATAGTCCAATAAAAGGACCAAAAAAAAAAGGCGGGAGTTCACGCATGGACCTGGGGGGAGTGTTAAGTTTGCTCCGAGCCTTGGATGTTTTCTCCTTCATTGATTTTTAGAGATGATTACCTTTCTTATTTACGGTGGGAAACAAGCTGATTTGGGACTGTAATCTACCACAGAGACCCCCTGGAGGCGAGGTCTTGCGTCTCGCCCTGTCAGGTCCTTTCAGGGCGGGACAGTGGGAGTCTGGCGGTGACGGCCATGTCCGGCGAAAACCAGATATTACAGAATGTCTCCTCTTGTGTGGAGGAAGCGAAATACAACTCAGCAGAGCTCTAATGTCTGTGTGACAGCAAACAAACTACAAAGGGCCCAGATGAAAATCCAGAACAGATGACACCGGCCATGTTGATATCTATAATAAGCTGTTCTTTTTTCTTCTTTGTTCATCTTTTATTTTTTTTCCTTTCCTCAAAAAAAAAAAAAAGAATCGTAGTACTGGAGTGGAAATGTGTCTTTTGCAAGATGTTTTGTCCTTGATTGTGGCTGGCCTACCTCAAGGGTCTACCCCAAGGGCACATAAGCATGCATAAGCTGTTCTCCCATGGCCTGTGTTTTTGCTTGCATTTGCACTTGTTTTTAGTTCTTTGTCCACACCAAGACCTCTCTGGGCCTTCTGATCATCAGTTGCTGAATAAGAGGTTTTTTGGTGTAAAGTAACCCAGGCGTGACCCTACGGGGGCTGTTGTTGGAAGAGGAGAGAGAGGCCAGCTAAAGAGAGAGAGAGAGAGAGAGAGAGATGGATAGAAAGAAACAAAGAGAAAGAAAGAGAGGGAAAAGGAGAGAGGGAGAGAGTGGGAGATGGAGAAAGAGCAACTGTGGAAGGCCCTGTGGCCAGACGCCCAACACTCTCCACTCCACTCCTCTCTTCTCTTCTCTCCTCTCCTCTTCTCTCTTCTCTCCTCTCCAGCGCTCTGTCATGCAGACAGCAGGCTCCAGTACAGCCCATTCAGCGGCACTGTAGGCAGCCTCTCTGATGTGACACGCGCTGTGTGATCTCCAGAAGAGACGAGCCAGGGAATAAAAAGACCAACAGCAACGAAAAAAAAAAAAACTCCTGATGCACACAGGAAATAATCAGGGCAACGCAGGCAATGTTCAGAGGAATGCAAATATTTTCCGAGCACTGGAGACAAACAACACACAAACACACATCACACAAACACACACACACACTCACACACAAACAGAGTGCATAGTAGACAACAACCACACTAGCCCCAGTGCATTTGCATAAAACATTAAGCCGAACAAAATGATTACACCTGACAAGTTGAGTTGGAGGGAGAACATCGCTGGTGGCAGGCGGTTACTTGCAGATCGCACAATCATTTCCTCGTCAAGCGACTGTTCCGCGAGCCGATTACTACGTGCCGTCACAGCGGCTCGGTGTGATTAATCTCCACCCTTTGTTTTGCGTCTCCGCGCCACCCTTTTCTCCATCGCCACCCACGAATCCGATAACTTCGCCTTAAACCAAGTTGCCTCTGCACCTCGCAGATAGGGCATTGTGATGGATATGCCGACAGTGATGCGCGGCTCTGGCTTTTTGTGTGGCTCCGCTGTAAAAAATCGCGCCTGTGCGGCTTTGCATTGTGTCGCCCCGTGTTTGTCTTGTAATGCAATTAAAGCGCGTGTGTTGATCCACCCCCACATTGGAGTGCAATTGTTTTGAGCACACAGAGAACTCTTCCATTCTTTTGTGACACTCTCGTTTAACCTGAGGTGAAAAAAAAGTGGGGGGTCGTTTTGTGAGAAATATTAAAGTGCAGCTTGTCGGCGAGTGCTTGTGCTGCTGGTTCATATTTGGAGAGATGAGCATCAAACAGCAATATCCTTCTTTTTCATTTGAGTGACTGATGAAAAATCTGAATGCTGTGCACTTGGCTGAAGGATGGCTCCCAGATACAGAGGAAAAGAAAGAGTGATATAGAGAAAGAGAGAGAGAGAGGAAGTGGGAGATTATTACACACTTTCATGCTTCTCCCCAGACAACCCCTCGGTATGTTAATATTTTTCCTGAATATTTTCCAAGCATAAAAAAAAAACTTAAGAAATGAGTCCTGATAAAGGATGACAGCACTGGAGGCAGGCGTGATCTTTAGCGTGACAGACGGTGTCAAAAAGCCTGGTGACGCTGTCACGCTGACAAACTTTTCAAACAAAAAATAGGCGAAGAAGAAGAAGAAAAAAAGAAAAAGACATCAGTTTATTGACGTGGAACTATGAGCTTCCTTCTCTTCTCAGTGTTGGCTCTACAGATTAAGAATGGTACAGTGCTTAATTATGCATACCGCCACTGCTCTTCCTACATATGCCAACAAACTTTAAACGTGTGTCAATGTATGGCACCGTACGTATGTCTGGCACATACCTCAAAAAAGAAACGTTATGTAAAAGAAAGACGGAAAAGAATAGGTTGTGAAGTGGAGCCTCTGCTTTGAATAGCAACATGGTAGGTTGTCGTTGATTTCAGAATCAGCTTTGATATGTTAATGTCGATGAAAATGGATTTCATTCATGTGGTGGTGTGTCTATTCTAAGCCGTGGAAGAGAATGGTATCGAATGGGGATGAGACAAATCTGAAGCTTAGCGTTTGTGCTAATTAGAATAATTTCTGTTGCCGAACCCCCCGCTGGGAAAATGCTCCTCATTTAGAGGAATTCGTACATTATCACATCTTAACAAATCCGAGGACGAGCTCTCACAATTACTTAGCCATGTTGTCATTTTACACAAGCAACTCCCCTCCTGAATAATTCTCTTCTCTTGAGAGTTAGTTTCTTCAAGAGAAAAGAAAGAACATTTCTGTGGAGCTTCATGGAAAATAGATCGCCATGGATTCGCTTAAACATGTAGCGTCTGACATCGAGAATACCACTGACTTCAAGCAGCGGGGGTCAGCACTTGAGACTTCTGGCGTGGGCTATTCTTTTCAAAAGCAGGTGTTGCCTTGACATCTGCGTCTATTATTGAATTTTTCTCTTCTCTTTTAATCTTCCCTTTACTTTTATTAGAGCAGTAACTCTGCTGACCTCGTCAAGTCTGTTAGGATCCGAGGGCCATTACCCGCAAGAAGAAACAGCTGGCCGCCCATTGTTTGGAATCTACCAGCTGTGTCTATTTTCATAACCCATTTTCCTTTTGTTCCTGTACACCTCTCTATAAAAGTACCCAAGTTGTATTTCACCATTCATGAACTCTTGGTCCCCCCTACTGGACTGATGATGGAGCGGGGGGGAAAGGGGGTCGAGTGGGTGAAGAGTTGGGGGGGGATTGAGGGTTGGGGTGGGTAGAGGGGGAGCGATGGTCTCAAGGCTGGACAGGAGAGGCAGATGGGAGGTCGGATCTGTAATCACCTAATCCAAACATTCACTCAAGCAATCTCATTACTCCACCGCAACAGTTTCATTTTAGCCTTATCTGGTTTCAATCAGACCCTTTCTCATTATGGCTTGTCTCGGAAATGTGATTCCTTTTGTCTAGATATCCCACCGAAAAAGCCGCGCTGCATATTCGCAGAGGCCGGCACAGCTATCAGTGGCTCACTGTTTGCCCTGTCCGTCAGACTCTCAAATAAGAAAGTCGAACGGCGAGTAGCTTCGAGAGTTGTTATGCATCGGTCATTGGAGGCTGGGGGAGGAAAAGAGGAAAAAAAAAACAGAACAAAATAAATAATTAAATACACCAGCCAGGTTTGGGAGCCTCTGCTGCTTCTCGTCACCATACAGCCAACCAGCAACAGGGGCCTGTTTGGCACATCAGCCTGCGTCTGTAAAACGGATGGCTAGTAAAGGGGAACTCCCCCCTATTCCCCTGTCTGCCCCTGCCTCTACCCCCCGCCCTCATGTAAACGGACATTAAAACGAAACCTGACCCTGGCCCTGGAATCTGTAAGGTGCAGTTTTTTTTTGCTAGAAGAGGACTAGGAGGAGGCAGTGAGAGGGGGGACGACGTGTTGGTTGGGGGAGGAGAGGGGAGGAGGGGTGGGGGTGGAGGTGGAGGTGGCCGGGTCAGGGAAAGGTGAGCGACTAACAGAGGCAGCACCCTGGGTGAACTGTCGGAGGAATCCGAGATTAAAAAACTCCAGAAGTTGAGTCAGAGATAATCACAGGATCTGGAATTCACAATAACAAACTGGCCATATATCTACCTGTCTCCGGCCTCCGAGAGAGAGCCACAAGGTCAGAAAAATGGCCGCATTCCATCAACAGCTCTTTTCTCTCTCTCTCTCTCTCTCTCTCTCCCTCTCCCTCTCTCTCTCACTCTTCCTGACTGCTTCAACGCAAAGCTTTTACTACTTTATGTGTTTACACAAATCAGTCGACATGATTGTTTACAAAACCGGTCAGCACTTTTAGCCTTTTTTAACTTGCATTCACTTCTCTATATTATATGATCCCTCTAGCAGAGCTCTACCCTATCTTATCTCCTTCCCTGTCCTCCATCTCTGGGGGGCTGAGATACTGTGGACCCTGCAGGGATCTCTGAAAGCTGGGGATGAGGCAGGCGATGGCCAGGGCAGGTAGCAGTTTGATTTACATAGTCCTCCTCTCCCCTCCCAGCAGCCGAGTATTTTAGTCTCATCACACTCGTCCCCCTGGGAGCCTTGTTTGAAGAAGTGAAGCTTTGCGATAATTCCCTGATTTACGAGAGTTTCCTTCCCCACCTCCGACTCCCCCCCAACCCCTCAATCCCTCCCTCCACTCCCAGCACACACCACACCAGCCTCAGTCCCCCCTCCCCTTCCTACTGCCACCCCCACCCAGCTCCCATCCATCTGAGATGTGTCTGCTTCGTGATTTATTTTTGTTTGTTTAGGTTTATTTGCTCGGGCTTGGGGCCGTGGGACGGACGGACGGACGGACGGACGGTCAAGTGTCGAGTTGTTGTGCAAAACCCGGCTGCTAGCAGAAACGTGCCAGTTCACAGGCTCATCGTCCTGCCAAGTTGCACTGAGCTTCGCTTAGCCAATCTGAACCAAGCCGCTTGTTTGGAAAATAATTTGTCCCTCTGCATCACTCTCGACTCGGGGAAATTGACCGACAGTAAGGGCGCGAGCGAGCATCCGTCTGCGATGTTTGTAAACAGCCTCAGGGCGAGCTGAGAAAGAATGACTACTGTGATCTCATTCACTTGTCGTCTTGAGGGACACGAGGCTTCGTGCTCCTCGTCGCTGAGTGACTTATCTGCACACTGTCTGTTGACAAGTTGATGACACGGTAATACACAAGTGATAATAATGGCGAATGATCCCTGAATGTTTGGCTGTTCAGCAGGATGAACTCTTAGCTTACACACTTCAGTGAAGAGAGGATCCACCGCAGCCTGCTGTAACACACACACACACACACACACACACACACACACACACACACAAGAATATTTCAAATCTTATGGTGAGACAGGAGGAGATAATACAATTTAAATAATAAGAGAACTACTGTATATAGGAAAAAAGAGATTGAAAGTAAGACAGCTTTAAAGAGAAATGGAAAGCATAAGAAACGGAGAGGGAGAGAGCGAAAGAGAATGACTTCCCTCATACTCTGTAATCTGCCCCTCTTGGCCGCATTCAAATCATTTGCTCCTTGGGTCGAAGATTGAATTGCGGTAACAATTGACTTCCTGTTCTAGGGCAGATATAAATTTCATTCATATTGACAGATGCCAAACAGAGAGCCTATTGCGTGGCATTTAATTATTAAGAACATTGATCAATGGAGTGATTTATTTCTTGTATTTCTGCAAAACAGCTTACTTCAGACAGTGTGCTGAATTCAGTCCATTTTCTGGTTCGTTAAAGGGAAGTTAATATGACCAACAAAACCATTTGCCCTACGGTATCTCTTTATCTTTCCTTGCGCTCTTTTTCCTTTTGTTTTTAATTTTTGCAGGAGAATGAAACGCGATCATATAAACACTATCCATTTAACAGATGGACTGTCAAATGTGCAGGACATGTTTGGCCGTATTTAAATGTTTACGTTTTTTCTGGGACAGGAGTTGCTGCTGCCAAGGCTAACCATTAGCGACTGTTAGTGGGCCCACATCACATCACACCGCAGTGAGCTTGTGGATGAATGGTGTCTTTTTGGCAGTCTACGCATATACACCCAGCCACTTACACAGTCCCAGGGCAGGGTGGAGAGGGGTGGAAATGGAGACGATGAAGACATCAGAGATGGACATTTACAGTCGCGGGCCAGCCAGCGCTTCCGTCCGTACCCCCAGCCGGCTTGTCTTGTCTCCTCTCATCTCCCGCTTCTCTTCTCTTCTCTTCTGCTTGCTTTTCTTTTCTCTCTGTTTTTCTCTCTCCCTTCCTAAACCCCCCACAAAAGAATCCGTGCACAATCAACTATCCACAGAAAATCATTCGCATCTGTCCCACAGGCCAGGGATGACGAAAGCTGGGTGAGGCAGAGGGCCGTTTTACGGCGGGGTGGGACTTTAAGGAGACCTTGCTTGCTTTTCTTCATTTCTATCCCCTTCAAACACACATACACACACACATACCCTTTCTCTCTCTCTCTCTCTCTCTCTCTCTCTCTCTCTCTCTCTCTCTCCCTTCAGTGGTTCAAAGTAATCTAACTGTCAGTCACAACCAGGAGCCCCTCCCACCCCATCCACTTACACTCACACACATGTATACACAAATCGTCTCTCTCTTTCCTTTTCCCTCTGTCTCTCTTTCGCTCTCTCTCTCTCTCTCTCTCTCTCTCTCTCTCTCTCTCTCTCTCTCCGTCTTCACTCTCACAGTTGAGTCAGTTGGCTCTGCACCGACAATCTGAGGCTACTTTCTGGGGTGCGTGACGCATGATACCTCAAGCATCAGATTCATCTCTTGTATGGTAGCTCTTGTATGGGGGGGTGTTGGGTCTCGGACTCGACCGGTAACTTAGCACGAAATTCAGCTCGCCGTACTCCCAGGGTGAGTGTGCCGAGCCGGAGCGTGCGAGGGAGTTTCTCCCGATGCTTTGGTCAGCGCCTTCCCAGCCAGCTCTGGCTATTGAGTTGCACGTGACGCAACGGGGCCCCCATCTCCCCTGTCCATCCAGTGCCAAAAACACAGCGTGAAGTGGAGGAGAGAAAGAAAAGAATACCTCCCCTCCTTCCACCCCTCTTCATCTCATCTCTCTTCCCTGACTCTCCCATCTTAGATGTTAGCCCACCTTAAGAGGACAAGTTTGGGTTGGCCAGCCCTCCCAGCCTCATCTGATGGTGGTTGAGGTGAGAGGAGGTGGGGTTGGGGGTCTTTTCCTCTGTTCTGTGTAGGGATCTGATGATCTCACTCGGTCGGGGATGGGAAAGAAGGGGGGATTACTGGCGTTCCGAGCGGAAGACTGAGGCTCTGAGGTTAGCGTCCCAGGCACAGTTTGAGACAGACACCAGGAATGGAAGAAATTAGCCCAGTGGAGGGGGAGAGGGATGATGGGCAGCACAGAAACACTGGATCTGGGACTCAACAGGGGAAAAATAGCACTGCAGTTGAATGTGTGTGTGTGTGTGTGTGTGTGTGTGTGTGTGTGGGTACGGTGGAGCTCCATTCCTGGGCAGACACGACTGGTGGAAGGGAATCAGCCGAGTGCTTCTGACTAACCTCTGTTGAGTGAGTGCATGTGTGCACACAAGCATACTGGTGACAGTGACCTCTCAAGTCGTGCCATATAGCCTCATGTCTCACCACAAGTAGAGCAGGGGCGTGCTTGAAGGAGATGTCTGAAATGGATCTAGTGAGACACCAGACACATTCTCTTCTCTTTTGTGTTTATTGTTTGGGAACAAAGTGGCGGTGGTTAAGGCTGCAGGTCACCAGGCTGGATGTGATTTATTAGGTTTTATCTGCCATCTTTGGGTGCCTCTGTTAGTCTTTGCATTCGTTTCTGCTAGCCAAACATTTGGCCAAAAAGAAATTGTTATAGTGTCAGAGGCCTAGCATTTAATATAACTATGAACTGTGCTTTGTATGTCTGTATGTTTTGTATGAATTGCAGTTAATTGAGGTTTGGATCAAAGCTTGGTTATTCACTTGATGAGAAACGCCTCACTTGGACCAGTTTCATTCTGATGTGTCAGTTAACAATTTTGAGACAATCATTACCTTATTTATTCAACATAAATGGCATATGGTAATGTAATGTGTAATGTTTCCAAGGTGAGATGCAAAGCTACAGGGGGGCGGCTGTGGATCACCAGAGAGCGCCTTTATCTTTCCATATTTTGGCTTCTGAATGTTAACAGAAATCTGGGTCTTTAGTGCACACACACACACACACACGCAAACACACACACACACACACACACACACATGAGATGGGGAGCCGCAGCAGAGGGTGAGGTCTGGTCTGGCTGTAACCCCATCTGCGCTGCATGCCTGGATGAGTCCACTGGCTGTTTTTGCTGCTTTCTCTTCTCCTGGGTTTGATATGGGGATATCATGTTTAGCTGGCCCTCCAGCCATTCAGTTATTTAAGCAGTGCAAGGATTTGGCTTACCTCCAGCTTACCTGTGTGCGTGTGTGTGTGTGTGTGTGTGTGTGTGTGTGTGTGTGTGTGTGTGTGTGTGTGTGTGTGTGTGTTTATGTGTGTGTGGAATGGTTTGTGTTTGTTTGGTTTTAGAGTGTGTGTGTGTGTGTGTGTGTGTGTGTGTGTGTGTGTGTGTGTGTGTGTGTGTGTGTGTGTGTGTGTTTGCACCAGTGTGAAAAGCAACAACGCAAGTTCTTTTTATTACTGCAAAGCAACCATGTCATCTGCAAGTCACCAGGGGCAAAACTCCCATGTGCTGTCAATCACGACCGATTTAACCCCATTGGATGCGCCTTTTTTTTGCTAACACCACGCCCGACCCAGATCATCACTGGCTCATTCAAAGCAGCCAAAGCCTCTCATCACATTGAGCCTTATCTCACATCACTAATAGTCAACCACGCATACCATACCATCTCCTCTGTGGGTAGACTAGACGTCATGTGTAGGCTAAAGCATAGCGCTTCATGCTTCTACCAACAGATGCTTCTTGAATCACACACATTTTCACATTTCAGCTAGCGAATATAAAACCACTAATACAATTGTTCA
>JAODXP020000024.1:27191810-27224310 GCA_027497455.2 Sardinella longiceps | reverse complement strand
GCCTGCAACGACTGATTTTTATTCATAATTATGCCCTGCATCCTCTTAAGACCGAGGACTTGATGGCACAGACGAGGGTTGAAGGGACGTCAAAGTGGATGCCAGGCCTCGTCACTGTTGGCAGCCTGATGCCTCTTAGAGCTCAAAAAACGACACCACTTCGGCAAGACTCCCCAGGGTTTTTGCTTGCCAAATGGGCCCCGTGACCAAAACAGCACCACCCCCAACCCCCCTCCATATGACAGGAAGAGGAAGAGATGGTGATGAGCGTTTCGCACGCACCTGACTCCGTGATTTGCTGCTGCTGCAGTTGTTGGCTGTTCTGGAAGTTTCTGCACAGCTCAGTGGATTTGCCCTTGCGCCTCGTTTAAGGGAAGCGCACATCCATGACAGTGACCAGATAACTTCTACAGCTCATTTTATTGGACTGAAGTTATTGGACCAGAAGCTGGCAAAATAGAACCTGCAGCTGACTCACCAACTGTCAGTCACATGATTTAATTTTTGACGTCCTTCAAATGAAATTATGTACTGTGCCTATTCTGTTTTGACATATATGTTTAGGAATGCCATTGTCGAAAAGGGATGCTCAGCGTTTTACACAGCTAGGTACCAAATTCTCAACTAGTTTTGTTTCTATTGCCTAAAGTTAAAGTCTTAAGACATTCCACGTTGTTATTGAAACGTTTGTTCAATGTGTTTCTGTGTTTGTTTGGACTTTTCAAGCAGTGAACTTGACACACCATGTGTTTTGCTGACACCTACAGTACTTAGACCAGGCAGGTCTGCCGAAAGGACAAAGGTAGTGACCAAGAACAATGGAAGGATCCTTCCCAAAAACGACTGTTGTGCTGAGCACTCTTGCTCATTCTGTGTGTGGGCCAGTGTGTGTGAGTGGGAGGCCTTCTGGTCCTGATTTTTTTGCTGACACACGCCCGAATGCGGGGGATATTCCCCCTGGTCCCTGGTGGGGTGTTGCAGCCACTGCCCTCGCTCACCTCAACTTCCACTGTCCCAGCAAACACACTTCCTGTTTGTCGGACATCCACAGCTGCACGCCAGGAAGACCATGCTCCTCTCCTTCAATGAGCATGTGAACTGGCCTCTACAATCCTATTCTTTCAATTAATACACGTGACATTGAGGCACATGGGCAGTGATTGATTGATTGATTGATGTGTTTGAGCTTTGAAACAGTGTAAGACCTTGGAAAGTCTTAAGATGCAAAAGTTAAGTCTTCACCTTGCCTTGGCATTCAGTACTCGGGAGTTGTAGTCTCAGCATTTATCACCACTTAGAAATGAAGCTACTGCATCGGCACTGGAAATGGAGATACCTGATATTGAGGTTGTTTCTTTTTCTGCTGGTGTAATCTATCCATCTATAGCTCTATAGCTCTTCGAGACTGACCACATTGCTGTACCAAGGTATCATCTGACATAAAATTTTATGCCACACCGTGACACCACAACTCTCTCTCTCTCTCTCTCTCTCTCTCTCTCTCTCTCTCTCTCTCTCTCTCTCTCTCCCACTGTGTGTTTCACCCCCCAACCCCCCTATACTCCTGCCTCTCTTTTCTCTCTCTATCTCTCTCTTGGCTGCCAAAACATGAACGACACAGGAGGATGATTAAAGTTTTACGAAAGGCAGTGCACCCTGACCCACGCCCTTCCTTAGTGCTCGTAGCCTACCTTGAACGTTTTGTGAAATTCGAACGACCCCGGCTCAGAGGTTAACTAATAACGGAGACATTTGTGAAAGATGCTTCCCGAAATATAATGTATTGAAAAATCTGTTTCCTGGCTTCACCGTGGTTCACATAACCTCTCGGCTGACTTGTTAATGACACTCCATGAAAGAAGAAAAAAAACAAAACAAACACGCTCACTCACTCTCTCTCTCTCTCACACACACGCACACAAACACACACATGCGTGTTTGTATGGGGGTGTTGCAGGGACTTTTTTTTTTTTTTCATTATTTGTCTTTGTCAGAATTAAGGCATGACAGAGGCCCCAGTAGAGATTGAGGATCCACCTGTGCTGATTTTAATGAAGAGAAAGTACAAACAGAGCATCCCGTGCTGTGTCAAGGCAGGCATGCACATCCGATACAGCTGGACATGGCTGTTAAGCATGACTCCCTCTCAAGGACTCTTTCGGAGGAATATCCCTTTACACAGCGAGCAAGAGAGGCAGGAAACACTGAAATGTCTGTCTACCCTCCCAGTGCTCCAGCCCAGATTTATGCCCCTGCCCCACACTCACTGCCTATGGGGGAATTGAGAGGGGTGGTGGTGATGGCAGGGGGTGGTGGTGGTAAGGGGGGTGGTGGGGTCGAATGGGGCTCAAGGAGTTTGCAGCAATTTTTGCTCGTCAGTGAGAAACTAATTTACAGCCCTACGCTAGCACCGAAGCATGTTTATATCTTCTGTTTGGGCATAAATAACATTTCCGAAGGGTCTGTGAAAAGCAGAAGATGACCCCCTTTTTTTCTATTTTACTCTTCCTCAGCTATTTTTTTTCAGTTGCTTAATGTAACTGGAAAAGCAGGTTGCTTCTAGGATTAATTCTCTCTTGAGCTGCACCCCCGGTACATCAATAATTGTCTGTCAAAATCAGAGTGCTTTGACAGACAGCTCGTTTGGAATGTGGCGTGAAACTATTTCACAGTTCAGTGTCAAGGTTGCGGTGCATCATCCAAATCCTGGCTAATCGGAGAGTCAGTCAGCCCCACCTGACAGACAGGGACGACTCCGCGAGTGAATTGTTGATGTGTTTCCACAAACCCGTATGCCCAGAGACGTTTTATTTTGGTTGGCGCCCTTTCAGACGGATGCAGGGCGCTGAAAGGATTTTGATTGCCTGCGAAAGTATTTAATGCCCAGCAAATATTTGCGATACTGTCCATGGCGCGGAAACAATACATGCATTTGCAAGCATTCTCGGTTAATCAAGCGTTGCAAAACAAACGAGTGGAAAGGCGAAGCAAGCGGTTGGGGGGGGGGAAGAACCTTCAGGACAGAACTCGTGGAAAAGAAGGAGAGCTGTCCTGAATTTGCTTTCCCTGGAAGTCCCTGGAGTCTTGAGACAAGAACCAGGTGTTTATGATGAGTGAACCAGGGTGTTTTGCCTCAACAGTTTTATCACCTGCATGCCTATTGTGTTCATGGATGTTTATAAAGACAATTAGGTTTGTAAGACCAGGCTCAACTCTAAGCCTTTGTCCTGTGAAGACTCCAAGAGGTACACTGGAAAAATACAATATCTTCTGTGTCAGCACTTAAGGTCTATATTATTCTGCCTCAGGATATCCCTTTCCCGAAAGGAAGCATATCTCTCTCTCTCTCTCTCTCTCTCTCTCTCTCTCTCTCTCTCTCTCTCTCTCTCTCTCTCTCACTCACTTTGAGTCCTAACGGAGCAATATTCAATTTCAAAATGTTAAACCCATATTAAGTGTTTAAAATCTGTCTGGCAGACTGTACACATTTAAAAATCGAACATCCTAGAAATAAAAATAGTTAATAGCTGTATATTATTGTAACAGGTTGAAAAAAAAAAAAAAAAAACAATGCAGCCTTCCTCTTTCTCTAAAGACCCACGGTCTGCTGGTGTAATCGGCCTACATGAGTCAGTGGTTTGATGCAGTAGCAAGTCCACTTTCCTCCATCGTATCAAGGGATTTCCTTTGGGTCAGAATGAATGAAACACGAGTGATCTTCACATTTTAAGCACCGTGCCCTGAGGACTCTTCTGTATCGTCTGACAAGAGGCTGCAGTTCTGCAGTCAGTGTTCTTTCCCCCACCTTCCTGCTTTGTGAAAAGAAGGTGGTGGTGGAGGTGTGTGTGTACGTGTGTGTTTGTATTGGAGGGAGTTGGGGGGGGGGGGGGTCTACATGTTCCTCGCCTCTCATTCTCTCTCTCTCTCCATCTGCCAAGCGCTCCACTATGCAAAATCAATAGCGGGTCCATTTGGCGTATCATTGGCGCATCCCCACCGAACCCGGATGGCGATGATGCTAAGATAACCCACGGGTGAGATGCGTAAGGGAGATTTTCAGTCTGATCAATAAAGCCAGGGTGCATTATGCATTTAATTCTGGCAGCACGTACCAGGCAGTTCCCTAGTTTGCTCGGCCCCACTCTGTGCGATGGTGCATTCAAGAGAGAGGGCTTCTCTTTTTGTGAATCAGTCACGTCTCGACTTGAAATTGTAGGCTTAAGTTAACTTAAGTTATCCCAGATGCCCTGAACTGCACTGTTGAAATTCCACAGAACATTTCTAGGCCAAAAAAACTCAGAGAAAGAGAGAGTGAAAAAAAAAGTCAGAAAGAAACAAAAACAGCTCAAAGTTGTCATGCGAGAGTGCAGTATGGTTTTGTCCTGCACGCTACTGACCACATAACATGCTCGCGTGTCCGTTTCGTTTTCTGGCTGCATGCCTGCATGTGCATTTGTGTGTGTGTGTGTGTGTGTGTGTGTGTGTGTGTGTATATGTTTTCCTGCTTGCTTTGTGCATGTGTGGATCATTTGTGCGTCTCCATGTTTTTTTTTTTTTTTGGGGGGGGGGGGTTTGGAGGCCTGCCCTTGGATGGCAGCAGACAGAAGTGATGTGAGCTTGTATGACATCACCCGCTAATGGCTTCTCCCTAAATCATGGGCCTCACCTTGGGGAGGTTTTTAAGCGCCGGGGCCCTCAGTGCTGGGAGCCGCTCTGACAAACACCACTTAAGCCCCATGCAGCCTTGTGCTTCCTAAACAAGTATTTAATCCCCTCATTAAAGATATATGAAACTGGAAATCAATGAAGGCTATGGGTTAGACCCTTGTGCTCCGAGCAAAGGCTCTAATGGCTACACGCTGTTTGACATTACACAGTCTCCACTTGCGTCTATATACATTACAAGATGGAGGAGCCAAAACCTGCCATTTTCTCATTAGCAACCACGGCCCTTTGCATATTCACACTTTGGATTCGTTTGTCTGACTCAACTCATAGTGCAAAGGCACCTCATGCTCCATGATTGTTCATTGTAATTTAATGGCTACCTGCCTCTCAGTAACCCTCTATTATAGTCCATGTGCTTTCAGAAGCTTTATAGCTTCATTCATTTCATTTAATTGATATGAATCGGAAGACGCTTTATTCAGAGCCTGGTTGGTGTGAGGTGTTTGAAAATGTGGGAAATGTATAGCCAGACTCAGCGTGTTGTTGCTCAACCTACCAGCCTGGCTGCAACAAGGATACCCACAAGGTTACAAAGACAACCACCCCCCCACCCCACCCCTTTTGCTTTCTCAGCCAACCGGCCCTCATTTCAGTTGTCCACAACTGCAGAGGTAATAATAACAAAGGGTGTTGGTCAAACTTATTAGTTGACTTCAGCTAACACTGTGCACTAGGGCGCGTTGGAGCCCATTTCATGTCCTGGGTAACTGTTAAACACTTTATTTTGTTATTAAATTGCTCCCTCAGAATTCCATTTTTATCTCCCAAGATATAGCCAGTGAATCACCATTAAAGACCCCATCAAGCTGTCAGGGAATGTGGACTGCAGGTGCACCCGCGCTTGCGCTCACTGTAAACAAGCAGCCGAGGCGCGCCGGAATAATGGAGGCTGGGCCTTTTTTTATGTGCTTCTGGCCGACTTAAAGAGATTCATCCCCCGCTGCTTCGCACCAAATTTGATTCTTAACTCGGGGAGCCAGGGGTGCTGAATGTTACAAACACCCCACCCCACCCCCTCCTTGTCTTGTGCGGGGCGGAGGTCTCGGCCTCTGGATGCGAGAGTGGAGTAGTGGGGTAGTGGGTGTGATGGGTTGGCGAGACTGGCGTTTGAAATGAAAATGGAAAGAACCCACCCCACCCCCTCTCCATCCCCCCTCTCCGTTATACCCCCCGACACGGGTCATTACATGGGCAGAGCAGGCAGGGGTGGGATGCTCTTGTCTCAGATTGCCGTCTGAATCTGTAAGTGAAAAGCTCACCTGGTCAGCCCGTAGAGCTCTCGTAAGGGATTTGACATAAAATAGGTTATAATTGTAATGTGGTAATATAGCTTTTGGAGTGGTTATACTGCGCAGGGATCATAAAGCTTGGGTGTAACTGCCAAAGGAAAGACAGAAGTGCAGGGTCAATGTCACAGAAAATGTGACCATATCTGTACTATGGAAATACAGCAGTCTGGGAACACTGGCTCTAAATAAAGATTAAAACATCTAAAGATATTTTTAGACCTTCTAAAAAAGAATGTGAGCTAAGTATAGGTGTCCAAATATCGCATGAGTACAAAGCCATTCTTTTATGGTGTGGTGTTGGTTATTGAAGCATTGTGGTATTAGATTAAGTCTGCCTACTGTGCGTGAGTTCTGTTACTGAGTTGAAACACTAGAAAATACACGAACAAAATCAGTAGTATTATTTAGATGACCTTTTGATTTCCTCTCTGAAAATTCTCATAACTGAATCTTTCCTCTGAGTCAATTCTACATGTACGGCATATTTTGTAGGTAGCACCCTGGGCCAAATTTGGCGTGTGTGTGTGTGTGTGTGTGTGTGTGTGTGTGTGTGTGTGTGTGTGTGTGTGTGTGTGTGTGTGTGTGTGTGTGTGTGTGTGTTTGTATCTGTTAGTGATTTGGGCCTGGCGGGGGGCCATGCAGGAGCCAGGTGTGACTCTGCACACTCGTGGTCCCACTGACAGCTCGGCGAAACTGTAAAAGATGCTATCAGAGGGGAACGAAAACAGCACTCAGCAGGTCTGTCAAGGAAGATGGACAAGTTAAAACAGATGATGCAAGCTGGGGCGGCCTCCTAACCCAAAGCACCCCCGCCACACACACACACACACAGAGAGAGAGAGAGAGAGAGGGAAAGAGAGAGAGAGAAATGGACCGATGTACACATAGACACACCCACATACACACACACTAACACACACACTTACTTGTGCCCGCACGCACAGACAGACAGGCACATACACATAGAAACACACACGCACTCCACCACAATCCCAAGCCCCTCCTGGACGAGACCTTGCGTGCCGTGCCGGTGGTTCCTGGGTCGCCACATCTGGTCGGCCTCACCTGGTGGCTGACATCCAGGCAGGAGGAAGGGGCACTGCAGAGAAGACAGTAGGAGACTTGTCACTCCAGAACACTGTGGGATTCCTGCGCTTCAGATGGGATATACACACATCCCTGGTACTGGTGTGTAAATCCTTGGCAACAAGCTGCTAGTGGGTTTGGAAACAAAAAAAGACTTTAAACCTTGTAGACCCTTAAATCAAAGTTGTTTCGAACTGTCAGCTTGAGATTTTTTTTTTTTTTCCCTCCCCAGAAGTCAAGCCAGATTCTATCCTCAACTCCCACTCTTACTGACTTCACTTAAAAAAGCCAAACAGTAGATATTTGAAACAAAGTTCTGTTTGGCTGCTGAGAAATTGGTTTATTCGGTGTGGTGAAAGGTATCTTGACAACATTGCAAATGAGGCCTAGAATCTGGCGTAGGCCTACACTCTTATGCACAATGGGTTTGGAAGCGCTTGATATTATGCTTCTCAAGAGGACAAGAGCGCCTGAGGTGTGTGTATGTGCGTGTGTGCGTGCGTGTGTGTGTGTGTGTGTGTGTGTGTGTGTGTGTGTGTGTGTGTGTGTATTTGGAGGGGGAGGGTGGAGGGGTCACTCCCATACTGTTCCTGTTCTGCTGTGGCAGCGTGGTGAGCTCAGGAGACCCGTCCTGATTACTACGAAGGGCCCGGGCCACAGAGCGTTTTCATTAGGGTGAGGTCCAAGATCATACAGGAAGGTTCCGGACCATTAATACATTTGAAACGGCAAATGAAAGGAGGAGGGGGTGCTGCCGGGCTCGAAGGAAGAAAAGAGGAGGAAGAGGTGGTGGTGGTGTTGTGTGGGGGGGTAAAGGGGGGTCGGGTGGTGTGGGGCACGGGTTATTTTGAAAAGGGAGAACCCTGCAGAACAGGCATGAGAGCCTTGGCGAACAAATACTGGGATCATCTTAACCCAAAGTTTCCCCCCCTTTCCTCCCCTCTTTCGTTGCCTCTAAGATCTGCAGCCAATTTTCCTGCAATTTACAATAAATTGTTTGTGAAATCCTCGTCGATCTTCCCCACTGGGAATCTATTCCCGAAAGCAGAAGCAGTGAGAAGCTGCTGCTTGCTCCTGCGGCTTGAGGGAAACTGGAGAATTTTGAAGTTCTACTGTTTGTTTTTGTATTATCTGCAGATGAATTGTTCACGCCAGTAGGTAAATAAAAACGCTTTCCTGATTGGCAAATACTAACTGAACACCAGCCGATGACGTGAATGTCATGGTGCAGCTCTAAGATTTGTGCGCATTTGGGATTAATTCAATTAAATTCATCATTTTAATCAGATGTCTTGCTTATTTCACCCGAGCAGAATTTAATGAACTGTGCTGTAATGTTAAGCTACACGGAAATGAAACAGACCCAACTGTGCTCAACCTGAGCCAATAGAGATCAACGTTCTCCTTTTTGTTTGGCCTGTGTAATATTCCCCTCTTTGTGGCCGAGCTCTAGGTATATATTACCGACCAGCAGGGCCACTGTACGCCCACTGAACAAAAGAAATCTTCAGGTCATTTTCAAAACCTGTTAATATTTCATCTTGCATACAGTATTGGTCTAATGACCTGTATTGATTTCTCATTTCTTATTCATGTGGTCTGGTGCCACAGTAAAATGCTAATCGCACATGACATCTCAGTAAAGAGTTTGGATTTCTCTGCCTAATGTTTATAGATGGGCGAACGAGTCTCTCCTCTGCCACATTTAATCATCATAATGGATTCAAACTAAATCTTTTGTCTGCTCATGATTTATTTGCAGTTTTGGAAATTATGAATGGAGATGTTAGTCATTCATATTTCATTGGTTTGCGTTTGCAGAATTACAAAGGATGTGTTTTATTTAATGTCCTCTCTGTCTTTGTGTGTGCTAGAGGCTGGGATGTAATTAGTCATAAAATCATCTGCATTACATCTGTTTGAGAAGGTGAAATATTTCGCATATTTTGGGGATAAAGTCTCACTCAGGTTGCATCACATCACACACACAACACACAGGAAACCCAACAGTATGTTATTCTAGCTGATTGCCGGTAATTTGGTTCCCCTCGTGCTTGCTGTTGCTGCACCAGTCTTGGCAAACTCTGCAGATTGGCTTGCCAAAGTAGGAACTCCAGCCGAGCATCTCCAGCAAAACAGCAGTGTATAACGCAGATACGTGTAAAAAAAAAAAAAACTCCCATCTCACACATCGATCGTCTGTTCGTCAAGATTAGTAGCTTAACACGCACGGAGCAGAACTTTCGCTGTGCTTTCAAAGCTCTAGCGCACGAGCAGCAGTAACAGCAGCGGCCGTGGACATGCTAATTGAAGTCTTTGTGGCCACTCCTGACCGATTTCACCTCATTAACACAGAAACAGTGGACAAAACGAGAGGAGAGGAGCGAGCGGAGAGGGATGGTCCACGTGCTGTGCTCCACCACTGGAGCGTGACATCGGGTGGTGGTGGGAGTAGTCTCTCCCTGCGTCTCTGCATGAATGGCCGGCGTCTCGGATGGAGCGGATGGCAGGACATGTCAACACAGCTGTCCATCTGAGTGGGCCTCCCACTGCTATGGACACGTCGAGGTGTTAATGATGAAAGAAAGGAAGGCTTAAATGTGGACCACAGACAATTAGGGCCTCACACACAGAAGTTAGAGTGTCACCGGTGTTGCACTTGTGAAAGCGTTTAATTATTTGACTCGTGACATGTTGCTGAGGAGCTCGGAAGGTGGGCCGACTTCTAAGGAGTTGGATGTTCCAGACTACTTCTTGGTCTGTTGCCCTTTGAAAGCACAAGGTCTTAAGTAGCCAGCAATAAAGCTGAGGTAAACAAAGTCTTTACCTTAATTCAATCAAAGCCGCTTCAGTGCATTTAGAGATCTCTGCAGGTGTTCTGCAGTTACGACACAAGACTTCACGGTTCTCTCATGCAGTATTACAAGAACCAGTGAATGAATCAGATGGTTCTTGCTTTGTATTGGTGAGGTGGCCTCCAGTACTGTTCCTCTCATCTTTAGAGTGTGTTGTCAGACTGGCATGAAAGGACAGGAGGCATTTCTTACCCAGCAGTGGCTCTCCATCCACCTTCTCTGCCATAATCAAACACATTCTTGTTGACAAAACTAATTTTGTCAACAGTTAATACCTAATAGTTAATAATAATTAGTTAAAAGTTAATAAGGTAATATTTTTTGGCCTGGTTCTGTCAGAGGTGGACAGATGGAGATCTCCACTGGAATCGAGAGTGTGAGAGTGGAGTAGAGTGGTGTTCTGGGGGACGTAGTTTTATGAGAGGCTGTTTCTAACACACCCTGTTTTTTTGTTTACACTTTCATTATATCTCCACTACATTATCTGATGCCTCCATCCCGTTTTCAATCTCGGCTCGGGGGTTTTAATCTGGCAACGCAAGCCGAGCACTCGCCTCACCATGCAGGGGGATCCGAGAGAGAGGTTATATTACTGCACATGAATCAACGCAAAATGAAATGCACTCCAGTTGCTTTCAGATGGTTTTAATTTATGGTCGAAAGGACGGCAGATAGAGAAAAATGCGTATAATGTAATCTGATCACTTGATGCAATGCTAGATTTATGATCCATCTGATATGAGGCCACAACTTTGAAAAAAAGAAAGAAAGAAGCCAGGAGCAAAATAATAATGATGATAATAATAACAAAAATAATAATAATAGTAAAATTTTAATAATTTAAATATTTAGATATTATGTTTTTTTTTACATAATGATAATACCGCTAAAGGAGCGTATATTTAGTGGTTGATGATGTCCATTGACTCTGGCATCCCACACCCCAGTGGTATACCCAAGTCAGCATCCCAGTGGTGCAAACGCTATTGACATCCCAATTATAAATTTCTCTCTACTCGTCGTTCATCGGAGAATAAATCAATCTGTGAGCGCTCCATATCGGCTGTTTTGCTTGTCCATTATTATCAGTCCAGACTCTACTGGGCTTTTGGTTAGCGCCCTTAAGAGATCCACAAGAATCCCCCCATCTTCGGAAATGAAAGCCAGAGTCAAGTTTTAGTGTTTCCGAGCCACAGAAACCATAGTAAAACTATTTTGGTCATTTGTCTGTAGCACATTCTGTTCTGTCCTGACTGTAATAGTTTAAAGATGAAAATGTTTTTCAGAGCTTATTTCTTCATCATGTAGACGCTCAAAAATACATCAATTATCTGGTGAAAAACACGGCTTCTTTTCTCAAAGGAAGATTTCTTCTTGGCATTCACACATAACTCATTTTTATAAAAGTGTCAACTAAAAAAAGGACTGAAGCTGTGCATCCACGAATGATCACATAGATAAATATTTTTCCTTCTTCTTGCATTTTATATTTCTTTAAAATGGAATAGTCTTTGAAGAATCACATCACCCCTCTACTATCTGCAAACGTCACATAAGAGGAATGTCCATAAACCAAAAAGACCACTAAGAACCCAAAAGAAGACATGCATCAGCTCTTCAGCAGGGAGGGAAAAAAAAAGATACACTGTTGTCTTACCAGACACTGGGGTTGTGTTCCTCACTTTCAGTACATTACAAGCAGGGTTCTGTTTCACCATCCTGGCCTGTAATATGGACCCCTGAACCTCTGGGTGTAGTTTGATCCTACAAAACACATCACTGGTGGTGTCACAGTAAGGACTGAAAATTAGTTTGCAGAGACTTTTTGGATGTTGGCATAATCCTGCCAGAAGGCTCAAGTTGAGCCAAAAAGAGTAATGTTTATTTTCCTTTGATGCCATTGTGTAGTAAATCTGAGGGAAATATTTCTCATCTGGTCTTCACAAAGCCTGTGGCTATGACACACTCGGCAAGAAAGTTGCTTCACCCAGTGGCCATTAGTCCGTGCAACAGCGAGCTCCGGATCACTGGGAGATAAAACCTTTTTTGAGTCGCTGACACTTGTTTGTATGTCAAAAGACTTAGAGTCCGACAGTTAATCTGAATTCACTTGTTTTGTTTGCGAGGTTTGGACTTTGTTGAAGTAGGAGGCTGAAGAAACACTAAAAACTACATAGAAAATTCTCCTCCATCACTTTTTTATTTGTCATTTGGCTTCAGTCTGCATCTGCACTTTTGATTCTCTTGTAATTTAACCTCAATGGGTTTCAGCAGTTCTGTATAAGAGCCACACTAATCACAATTAACATCCGAAAGGAATAAATACAGTAAATGCTTTTACCCTTTTACGAGCATAAGAGGAGTTAATGTGTATGAGAGTGCGCACAAAGAAATTTATTGTTTGCTGGCTGTTTATTGTTAATCCATGAATCAGGCACAGAGACCATTGCTTTCATTAAAATAATTGAACCCATGACGACAGTGTTCTTCGCTACATTGTGCACTACTTCACTAAGTGATGATAAACCCGGAGCCAAGCCCACTTGTGTTTATATTTTTTTATGCCAACACATAGTAAAACTCTCCAAAATGGGCTCCTGTAAAGACTTTGATGACGGTAAGATGAAGTCTACAGTCTGCAGCACAAAGGGGGTCTCTTTCATAATACATTTGGCCAGCAGGGTTTTTCTTTTTCTTTTTTTTCCCCCCTTTTCATTTCGGAGACGTTAAAGGACGGACGCTCTGAGGTGTAAGAGGGGGGACAGTGTTGCGACACTCTTTAGGAACGACATCAGAGGACAAGAGACTGGGCCTCCGCGCCTTCGCCCTGTAATGACCTCATTTTTTTTTTTGCCGTTGCCAGATATGCGCCAGGGCTCATAATGCTCCTTTGTACCTTTCCTATTATCTGTCCCTGCCAAGCCCTCCAGCTATTGGGGGAAGCAAGGGGTGCCTCTGGAGCACTCACCCCCAGACAAAGCCCCCCCTCCTCTGCCTCCATGCCTGCCTCTCTTCCTCCTCCTCACCAGGCAAGTGGAAGGAGCTTCAAATGAAGCTAGGCTGTCTTAAATTATTAAAAGCGGGCAGTAGCCCGAAGGGCCAAGTAAATTACCCCTAGTCACCGTGTACATATGCACGGGGCTAACGCCACGGCTGCCGCATTAAGGAGTATCTGTGTACTCCACACACGAGCATGTTGCACCAGCAAGATGATCAATGAGACAACAATGAGATGACATCAGAGGCTGGTCTGTTTTTTTTTAGAGGGTGCTCCACACATAGCTTGACAGGAGAGAGGGAGAGACACTCTACCATTCCGGAATCAAAGACGCAGGCCATCGCTTGGCCGGTTCGGCGCTCGTTGAGAACTTTTTCCCCGCATCTTTTTTTCCCTTTCTTTATTCTCTATCTGTTTTTTTTTTGTTTTTTTTTTCAAACATGGTCCTTGTTTGAGAAGACTGATGCAATGTTTTGTAGTTTTGTGTATTGTTAATGTTTTGTAGCCAACTGTATGCTCACCACTTTTTTTTGTCTCTCTCTTCTTTTTTCTCAATAACTCCAAAACACCATTTAAAATGATCACACTCTCCGCCAAAGTTTCATACATTCCCCCATACAACTCCTGGCGAATAGAGAATACAGAATGGCGAATCTACCGCCCTCCTCTTCTTCTTTTTTTGCCTCTTCTTCATCTTCGTCTTACATTTCCAGACAGACAACACCTTGAGGTGTTCTATCTGCGGGAGGCACCACACGATAGCCGTGTTTAGGCTGAAAACTATCCCAGATATCCCATTCCCCGGCCCCCCTGGCCCCCACCAGCCCCCGGTCCCGGCTTCCTGCTTTTACCTGGAGGAGATCTATTCCTGTCTGGGGCTTTCTTTCGCGCCCCTTTGAAAGCCAGGTTTTAGTGTCTCACCATAGGTGATTATTGATCTGTTGGATGGGGGCTGCGGGAGTCAGTCTACCAGCCGGCCGGGGCTACACGGTGTTTGTTGCACCTGCTGTGATGGGGCAGACAAGAGCGAAGAGGAGATCGCTTACACCGGGCAGCCGGAGAAAGGGCGGCTCACCCTTGACGGCGTGTCAGGGGTGGGGTGGGATGGGGGGGCTGGCAAGGGGGGTGGTGGTGTGAAGGAGAACATGGAGGTGAGGAGGGGAAGGATGGCGATCAATTAGCTGCTCAAGGGGAAAGGTCCGCAACACGTTTGGGGTATCATTAGTTGGTGTCAGTTTTCAGCAAACAATGGATTTTTGTTGTTGTTGTGGTTGTTGTTGTTGTTGTTGTGTACTGTAGCTGAGAAAGTGCAGTGCAGGCTTCATTTCTTTGATTTTGTGGACTGTGCTCATTTTCTTTATCAGGGTCAAGGTGTATTCAAATGAAAGTTTACATTCAATATCCAATATTAACATTTTTCTGTGAAACAGTCTGTTTTCCCCCCCTATGTGTTTCTGTTCTCTTCTTGCCACACTTAAACAGTTTTTACCTCGCCAAGATATGTTTTCGCCTGTGTTTGTCTGTCTGTCTGTCTGTGTACAAAATAAGTTGGAAAGTTATGCGTGGATTTGGATGAAATTTTTACCAGAGGTGTCCAGGGAAGTACACATTAAATTTTGGTGGTGACCAGGGATCCAGAACCTTCTGGAATTTATATTGCCTCATTGACCATATTGCCTTGGCGGAGGTCTGCACTCTCCAACAAGTGCTTTTCTAGTTTATGAATACATGACAGATTCATTGTATTTCCTTACATGCAGTCATACTCAGCTTTATGTTACCAGCCTTGCTTTGTTCTTCGTCCGTGACACATTCCTTTAACAGTATATGATCAGACACACAATCATGCTCACATGCACACAAACACTATCTGAGTGACTGCCACAGTCTATGAACAGGTCAGTCGCAGGGGCATTGAGATATTGTGCATGAAGTCAGTGGTCATCCCCTCCTTTGCAGACAGAGCCCTCCCATTGCTAAGACCTTGCATCAGAACTGCTAGTCTACAGCAGGGCAGACAGAACGGAACACTCATTGATGGAGTCAGAAAACACTGCAAAATGGGTCGATCGTGTTGAAGTTTTTGTTTTCAAACACTGGCACAAGCTCCACTTGACTTAATAAGGTCTGTAGAAATTCACAATTCACAGAAAAAGCAGCAGTGAATACTGCAGAGAATTTTATATAGTGCCCTCAAAAATGTCTTATTCAGTGTTAGCCATGCATCATTTCAGTGGTAAATTGATTTAATAAGAAGAACAAAACCTTAACTGAAATTGTAGCTAAAGAGGTAAAATCTGTAATTTGTGTTTTTATATAGAATTAAGGACTTAATGGAATGTTTATAGGAAGAAAAATAGCCACAAACATTGTTTCATACTGATAAAAGCTCCAAAGAACAAGGTTGGTAAAAGTCTATGACACCAGTGCATCGGGCGATGAAACATCTTTTTTTATAGCCTTAAATTGTTTATCTGTTTTTATCGCTCATTTCTTTGGTCTCATTTTGTTTTGAAAATCAGTTATCATCTGCACATATACAATCAGCACTACAAAGTATAACATAACACCATGTAATTACAGCACTATTACATTACAATTAATCTGTTGTCCAAGTTTGACCACAACTGAAAGCCTATAAGCTGGAAAACAACATTGAAATCGTAAACACAAATGACAGTGGACAAATAAATTAAATGAAAAATGTTTGTCTCAACATCTGTTGATACAAATATTTATCCATCATCTCTTAATGACCGAGACAATCGCACATGTTTCCCCCTGTGTTTCTCGTAGCCGACTGACAGTGATTCCATCTATGAGGGTGGTTACATTCCTCTCCCCATCCCTGGCATCCAGAAGCAGGGCAAGGATGAACCTGCAGACCTTGAAATGCAGATCAGAGAGGTGCAGAGAAGCGATGACAGCTGTCATACTGCACTGATAAACTGCTGTGGAAGAAAGATGAGAGGAAGAGAGAAAGAGGAGCGAGAAAAAAAAAGAGCGAAAAAAAAAATAAGCAGCAGCAACTTTAATACTTTTTTGTGCTGAAGAGGCCGTGAATTACACAGGGCTGAATCACCCTGCCTGCTCAGCGTTTCACAGAAAAAAATAAAAGCATTGAGATGAAGAAATAAATGAGTAGCGCAAGTGACCACTTGTAAGGCTGTGCTTGTGCTTCAGGGCAGACTAGACTAGCACCTTTTGTTTCCATGCTAATGTGTGCTGTGGTGGCAGAAGCGCCGGTCAGGTCCTGCTTGCCTTTGATGCATATTACTCCGGCATCTTTTTAAATTTGGGAGTCGTCGGAACGTGGCGCGAGCGAGGCCCAAACACCCGGAGAGAGTAAAGACATGCTTTCCATAAAGCCTCACCTCAAGGCATATGTTTGTACAATAGCCGAAGCATGTGCTTTATGTAAAAATGTACACGCGTCAGCCTTTGAGGAATTGCAGCTTTTGTTATTCCAAAACTAATGAGAATAGCAGAAACATAGCAGGTCTGAACTGTCCTCTTTCTGAATTGCAGAACCTTTCACGCGCAGCAAGCCCTTAGTTTGATGGCTTGTTACATTTTGAGGTTTTCTTTCTTTCTTTCTTTCTCTTTTTTTTTTTTTTTTTTACACGCCACTCTTTTTTGATATTACGTTTTCATCAGATACTCAATTTCAGGCTCCTCATGACACATACTGTAGTCATTTCAAAAACACTACATGACTCGTTGACATCGACACATTTCTGGGGTCAGGTCAGCCATTGTTAGGGAACTGGAAGTGTCCTGCGGTTGTGCTACTTTGCTGGAACCCTATGACTTCAAGCAATGAAAACATATTGAGCTCCTCTTTTGGATAGCGAGGTCTATAGAGGCGATCCATTAAGAGGGTGTGTTATCCTCTGACGTCAAGTAGCCATCACACTCATTTCCTCACAGCTCACTAGTCAGAGCCAAGAATGCACCCTAAAACACATAGAGAGCATCTCACACTGTCCGTCCATATGCCTAATGTGTGTTTTGGGGGGTGTGTGTGTTTGTGTGTGTGTGTGTGTGTGTGTGTGTGTGTGTGTGTGTGTGTGTGTGTGTGTGCAAAGGGGAGATGGGGCGGGGGGGAGGTGTTTAGGGTGAAGGTGGGAGAGGGTGACTTTTCAGCAGGGGTGCAGAGGTAGCTCAGGAAATGAGCAAGAGGAGTGTATGCCATGAGAGAGGAGGGAAAGAGAGAGAGAAAAAACACCCCTCTTTTTCTTTTTCTCTCTCACTTTCTTCCCCCCTCAGAAAAACACAAAGGCCTGAGCGTTGTGAGACGCACTCTCGGGTTTCATTTTAATAGCGCCAGGCTGATTTTTCTCCCCTCGCACCCAGCATCGCGACAGGCCATTAAGGCCCCTCTGCACAATGTGTAAACCCCTGCTATTAAAACCACAATTTGCACTGTCAGCTCCTATGAGCCAAAGCTATGGCGGACCCAGTAACCCCCCCCCCCCCCAACAATACACACACACGCACACACACACACACACACACACACAGAGGCACACACACACACATACTAACCCCCCACCTGCCCCCTCCAGCTCACATCTCTCTCTCTCTCTCTCTCTCTCTCTCTCTCTCTCTCTCTCTCTCTCTCTCTCTCTCTCTCTCTCTCTCTCTTTTCTTCTCCCCCCTCTCCTTTTGGAGCAACTTTGAGGCCACAATAACCATCATCAGTTAGAGGCGGCAGATCCATTACACTTCCGTTGCCTCGGCAGCCCTGCATTAAGCTAATATTATCTATTCCCCGAGTGCCCTGGCCCTTCGCACACCCCATCAATTATTAATATCACAGCTCGCAGCTAATGTTTGGCTTGAATTATTTAAATGCATCTTCATTTATCAATAAACATAAATGTTAAACAAAGAATGGTGATGAAGAGCATTTATAATATTGTACAACTTCACAAGAGCGTCCAGAGATGTCGGGGGATGTCATGAGTGGTGTTCGTGGCTTTAGAGTGTGATTTTGGCACCCTTTCTCTTTCGTTGTAGAGAACGGTGCAAAAAGGCAGTGTGCCAACACAGTTTTGCCAGGTTTTTGAAATCTGACCTCTTTACATCATCATAAACATTACGCCTGTGCTTTATTTTTTATATATATTACCGGGTTCACATTTCGCCAAAGTGGCAGGAAAGAAATGTGTATTCGACAAAAACTATTTGAAATTCTTGGTTCTGCATAGTAGATCTATGAAAACAATAACTTAGCATTATTCCATTACACCCTGGGGCTCAGCATTCCCTGGGGTGCCATTACCGGTCAATACACCCATAGTGAGAGGAAAATGAAACCATGTCTCCGAGATGTCCAACCTGTTGAGAGAAGTAATGAACAGAACCCAGACTATTGGCGGGCTGCATGAAAAGGGAGACTTATCCCACCAAGGCCTTTTGACAAATGGGGGAAAACACGCTAACGTCATGCCTCTCCCATGTACAAACACATTTTCGACATTATGGATGACCTCTGCGCGCAGGAATAATACCGGCCCTGGAGGTCCTTATGAATCTCAGCTGGGTGCTGACGGTCGGGCGCGGAGCCCGCGTGCGTGTGGACTCCCGGCGATTTCCCCCACCGAGGCACGCAGGGAATTCCTTGATCCTGGCGTCACTGAAGGCTACCTGAAAGACAGAGGGGGTTGGGGGGGAAATGATCCCACCCTAGCGGATTTTTGCAGGTTGGACAGACAGAGGGAGAGGGAAGAGGAGGAGGAGGAGGAGAGCTCTAAGGGGAGGATGTGGTTCCACCACCTTTATGACCATTTCTGCGTATTCGAGCTACCCCGTCCTCTAGAGACCGAGGCGGGAAATACTTCACACACATGTGCTGTCGAAATGCAATCCTTCCACAGTGATCATCACCCCTCCCCTCTACTCCCCCCTCCCCATTATACCACATCATATACACTACTCCACTGACAGAGTGTCTTGAGCCTCGTTTTTCCTTGTCAGGTTCCCCCTTGCTTCCCCCCACGTGGGTGTCATTGCCAGGTGTGTTAGTCCAGGTGGGGGGATCCTTCAGCACTGGTATCTGGGTGACCACCCCTGTGCCCACGCCGTCTTTGCCGTAGGTGTTTTGTAAACAAGGCGGGGGGACCCCCGAGGTGGATGGACGGACGGACGGATAGGAGCGGAGGTGGCAGGTGGTGATAGTGGTGGTGGTGGGTGGGCAAGGGAGAGAGGGGGCACGCCCTGGCCTGCGGTGCCTCGTGACAAGAGACCAGGCGCTGAAGGAATGATTTGAGGTTTCGAGCGCGCCGCTTTCACAGCTAATTACCTCGCTGATGGCTGAACACGGCGGGGTGGGGAAGGAAGCATTTGACAGGCCTGCTGCAAAACATGCCCAGCGATGCCATCATACCTAGCACTGGTAGCAGGAGTGAACGAGTGAGTGAGTGAGTGAGTGAGTGAGCAGGCAGAGAATCAGGGAAGCTTCCAGTACCCACGTGGGTTCTGCTCCGCTCTGTGTGTTTAGTACGACTCATCTCTCTCTCTCTCTCTCTCTCTCTCTCTCTCTCTCTCTCTCTCTCTCTCTCTCTCTCTCTCTCTTTCACCTTCTTGTCTTCCTGTCTCTTTTGGCTATTACTCTCAAACCACATCAACGTGCAGCCTCTTTTTGCGTGGGTTGCATTACAAAAACAAATAACACTCACAAAATAAGTATGCAGGGACCAATGGGCAACTTCATCTGAGGCGATGACTCAATCTCCTGTTCAGATGCATCACATTCACGGGGCTCAGTCAGGAGGGAAAGAGTTTGCGGTTAGTCACTGCTGCTGGAGAGAGTGAAATAGAGAGAGAGAGAGAGAGAGAGAGAGAGAGAGAAGGAAAAAGAGAAAAGAATCTGGTTTGAACATGCTGAGGTTGAAACTGTCAGTTCAACTCTTGCACTCATTCATGTTTTTCTTTTTTTTCCCTTCTTCTTCAGTTAGGGGGAGAAGTGCCATTGTTAGAGTAATAATTAAGGGCCCTGTTGAGCAACATGCCCAGAGAGATGATGGCCCCCCCGAACACCCCCCCCCCCAAAAAAAAAAAAACCCCAAAGCACTCCCGGGCTGGGCTAAGCCGTGAAAATTCTCAGGAAGCTGGCTGTGAAGCGGCGTTTAAATATGAGCTAATCATTCCAGCTGTAAATTTCCCAGACACTCAGAGCTCCTGCTGGGAGGTTAGGGACCGGCAGGGGTAGCAGTGGCGGCAGTAGTGGCGGTGGTGGGGAGTGTGTGTGTGTGTGTGTGTGTATGTGTGTGTGTGTGAGGGGGGGTGAGGGGGTGTGGGGGGGTGGCAGTTTGGGAGGGATTGATGTGGCTGATTCACTCTAAAACCCCGAACGATCACAGCGAGCTTACAAAGCATGCCATTAACAGCCATCAATGGCCTCTTTTCCCTCCGCTCTTACAGAAACCTGATCTCCACCGCGCTGAAATCCGGGGCCTCCACTTGTTAGACGTTGGGTCAGTCTTTATGTTTTTGTGAACACAAACACACACATACACACACACACATACATACACACCCCTGCATTTTGGTTAGCAACCCACACCAGGGTGCATGCCTCGCTAATGATTGTTTTGATGGCCGGGGGTTCAGATAGTCGTTTCGTTCGGGGGTCCCTGATGTAGACAAACTGCCACCGGAGTGGCTAGACTAAGATGTCATTCCTCTGGCATGATGCGGATAAAACAGGAAAAAGTCCGACTGTCATCGGTGGGCCCAGAGCCATGTCCATTAGGCAATTCTTGGGCTAAATCTGCCCACCACCCAAAGATATCTGTGTTTTTTTTTTGTTTGTTTTTTTTTTTTCTGTTTATTCATTGGTTGGCACATTTATAGTCAAATGTCATTTTTTACGTATTGTTCTCAGCTTGCTAAGAGTTAATATGTGGAAGCCATGTTGAATAAATTCTTTGCTAATTCCTATCCACCTGGAGGCTATGGAAGCTAAAACAAATTCCACTGAGAGGAAAACCATTTTGTGAGACCAAATAAGAACACGCGTTTCGTAATTGACTCTCGACATTTTTAATCATTAATGTCAGAGTGCTGAAATTGTCTGATCTATGCGCAATGTTACCTTCAGTTGTTCAGAATGCCTTCACTTAATTAGCTCCTGTGGTTGTGCTGTCATGGTTGCGCATGCATATGCAAAGTGCCTCATTTGAGTAGATAAGGGCCGCTTTTTTGATGATTTATTGCTTTTCTAAAATGACAATATTTACATGATAACAACATATAAAAGCAGCCACACGGACATAAAAAAACGTAATTGTAAAATAATTGGTAATAAAATAGCATGCCTGGAGCGTTTCAACTCGGAGGAAGTTGAAGTTTCCATTCATCATCTTTTTAAGGCCCATTTGCACAGGCTCAATCCACCCACTCTCACTAGCAGCCTGAAGAACAATTGGATGCTTTGAACAATTTGATGCTTTCATTGCTTTATTAAATAAAAGCTTTGTGCCATATCCCACTGTACTATAAGTGTGATTTCACTTCATATGGGTAGTATTACAGAACAACATTTTGTGTTGCTACAGACAAAAAAAATAATTGTCCATCCATCAGGTGAATTTAAAATATTTCCATTTGGATCGACAAAGCATAGTGAAGGAAAACATCAAGTTGACATCCAAGCTACTTATGTCAGGTGGGGGAAAGTGTACAAGAACCACAGATCACTACCTGCCACAGACCACACTGATCTATGAGACTCAAAGATGCAGACATCTCCCAGAGACACCCCCTCACACACACAAACACACACACACACACACCAGTTCACTAGGACATGCGCGGGGAAAACAATGGTCGTCGCAATACGACGAAAGATAAATCTACCTCATTAATCCTTTATTCTCAGAGGCCGGGAGGCTCATCCAAGGGAACAAGAGTATTGTCGTCGTCATGGATATTTCACACACACACACACACACACACACACACACACACACACACACACACACAGACTCACACTCAGACACACAAGGGGCAAAGAGGAAGACGAAAAAAGGATTGGGGGTGGGGTTGGGTGGGGGCTTGCAGATCAGTGTCAATGTGTGCATCATTAGACAGCCCTGAGAGTACGACAGGAAGAGAAGGATTAGGATGATGATGCCTTCACTAGCGGATGATCAATGACGTCTTTGTGTTCGGGGAGAGACGCCCTCCTTTCTCCTCCTCTTTGAAGGGCTTTTTGCAGGGGCTCCCCATCTGGGCGGCTGGTGAAACCGAAGATGTCGGCGCGCGCGTGAGCTGTGACCGTGACACGAAGCTCCGGCCACATGTAATATTTCTATGAAATAGCGTAATTCAGTTCATGTATTTTTGAAAGCTACCTGTTCATTAAAGCAAATTAAAAAAATGCTACATGATAGCAACCTCATAAGTGCCCATTTTTTAGATGTATTTCATATTTCTTGCAGTTTTATTTGAACATTTCTGCAGTGCCTTCCTACAAGTTTAAATCAGGACCAATAAACTCAATTTCATCAACGTTTTTCAAAATAGACTACTGACTCTGACCATTTGAGTTGGTGGAAAAGTCTATAAAGTTCCATAACACTCTGGATATAAACATTTTATCAGCCAGTGGAGATTTTTTTTTATGGCACTGATAGTTAGGACCAGTGAAAATGAGTGATTTCAAAGGATTTCTGTGGATTGCGTATGCTGCTTCTCCTCTGTATCCATTAAAAGGGCAGACAAAAGTTTATTAAAATGTTATTATCAATAAAAAACTCTCTCACTCTTATTCTCTCAGAAGGTATTTACATTGTCAGTGTCTCCTGTCAACAGTTTGTTTGTTGATTCAGTGACGTTGGTGGAAACGTTGACAAAATTGCTCCAACAAGGAAGCCAGCTCCTTAAGTTCATTGGAACTGCTGAGAAGACTGGCCTCCATGTCCAAATGGCAGGTGAAGTTGTCACAAATGAGGGCATTCTGAGAGGCCAAATGAGACGGGACAGGCCCGAGCAACCTTGTTGATTACAAATTCAATTACAGCATCCTTAAATTCACTGGAAGGGTGGGTGGACACGCGATACATCCACGACCTCAGAGATCTTTCCGACGGATAAGAGGACACGATTCAATTGGTCAGCTTTGCATGCAGGAGAAAGAAAAAAAAAACTCACTTTGGTTTTTCCAGAAGGTACCAGCAGCGCTAGGGAAATGAAGGCAGACAGCTAAAACACAGGTCTCTCCAAATAAACTCCAAACAGATTCAAAATGTTTGTTGGCCTTTGTGTTGTGCTTGCCTTGGTGAGCACTGCACTGTGGACTGTGCTCTGCATTGAAAAAAAAAGAGAACAGGATTCTCCTCTCAAGTTGTTGCTTTTACCTCACTCGCATGGAATGGTCACATCTCTGTGAATCGAGAACATCTTTTTGTAATTTGTTCGTGCTATTATAATATGGCGCTCGCTAAGAGTGAAATTACGTGATCTGCCCAAGTAGCCTTGGAAAAGAAAGAGCTCTTTGTCTCGGCTTTTTCTTCTCGGCTCTCCTTTTAAAAGGGTGCGTGTCACTTAGAGAGGTGGATTGGAGTGGTTTTTTAGCAGACGGGTTCCAGCAATGTATCAAGAGCACACACACTCACACACACACACACACACACACACGCAAAAATGAGTAGAGAAGACAGTGGGAATGCCAGGGTTGACAGGTAAAGCACTATTACTAATTTATTTCTCTCTCTCTCTCCCCTCATAGTCTTTGCTAAGAGAGGAGAGGAGGCCGCGTCTCCGAAGTGCATGCTGTCAACCCTTCATCTCACCTGTCAGCGCGGTGACGGACGTACAAGCGCTTGTTTGCCCTTCCTGTGGTCTTCGCCAGCGTGTCATGACAGGCTGTGCGGGCGAGGAGGGAGCGGCCTATGCTATGGGGGGTGGGGGGAGTGTATGTGGTAGTAGGGCTGGGGAGTTAGGGGGGTGGGTGGTGGGGGGGAAGGGAGGCTCTTCTCAAGGCCTACAGGTCCCTACCCAATTCCTCCAGCCCAAGAAACCCATTGCCTCTCAGGAGATGTCATTTACTTCCATAAAAACCAAACCAAACATCGGAGAGAAATGTGGGGGAAAATGGAAGCTCAGAGACAAAAGCCGCGGCTGGACCGGATGTTTGTTCACAGTACCTGACGTGCATCAGTGCGCGGTGATTGATTTGTGAGTGCTGAATGATGGGGAAGGGGTGGGGTTGGGGTTGGGGTGGGGTGTTGTGGAGTGGGGTTTGGGGTGTGAGAGGAGACAGCAGGGGCTGCTACCATTTGATGTCATGGTGGTGTTTGAGTGATGAGGAGAGGAGGCATGACTGACATGCATCAGGTAGAAAACTTTTGGCGCCATGAAGTTTTCATAAGCAGTCGACACATGGGTTGCAGATGAGATGCTGTTATTGTTTTTATCTGTGTGTGTGTGTGTGTGTGTGTGTGTGTGTGTGTGTGTGTGTGTGTGTGTGTGTGTGTGTGTGTGTGTTTTGTCAGCACCAAAAGTAAGCATGCCTGTCGACAGGATTTAGGCTGTTTTCGCTCTCAAAAATTCACAAAGCCGCTATCACTTCCTGTGCCGACATATCAGCACTGCAAATCTCCATGCTTTCTCTCCCTGCTTATATTTTATGAGTTAAATTGTTCACTCTGTACAATGCTTGACATTGCGGAAGTGTATTATGGTGTAGCCAATTACTTACACCATTGAAATATTTGCCCTAACAACCACCTCAGTCTATTTCATTCTTTTTCAATTAAAACGGTCACGTCGGAGTTGGGGAGTACTTGCCAGAGTCGGAATCGGAATGGGGGTGAGAGGAGGTGAATTCTGGGATTTCCTGCACTGACTTAATTACGTGCATTTCACTTCGGAGAAAAAGACTCGGCGTTGAAATAATGCAGGCCTTCCTCTCACAGCCTTTGAAAATTACGAAACCCACAGTTCCAAATTCCATCCCCACACAAGTTTGAAAATTCATAATGTGAGATATACGACTGCGGCCAGAGCCAGAGCGCTTTGCATGATCATCTCCCGGCACTATTTTTAACCATAATAGAGGATAGAGAATGTGATCTATCGTCCGTTTCCCCAAAGCATAGTTGCTAATGAGTTAGCAAGTTAGTTAGTTGGCAATGGGAAATTGCATTGCAACCAATAAAGTATGCTTTTGGGAAACAGAGCCCAGTTTAGCGATGTGGTCTCCAGTGTCTGATGGTGTGATTGAATGCTGGCTCGGGCGGGCTAGTAGGGGAGGAGGTTCCAGGGTCCTCTCTGAAGGATGTCTCATCACAAGGAAGCCTTTGTTTTGGCAGGGGTTTCTTTCCTTTGGCATCCCCGACATCCTTTGATCACAACTCGGCCCCTGCACACCACGCCTGACGGACGACAGCACCCCACCTACTCCTGGAATCCAGGTGACAGCAGGTGAGAAAACACCCCCCCCCCCCTCGCTCGTGCCCTCCTCCCACTACCACTATGCTTGACGAGACGCTGAGAGCGAACGTACCCACAATGCACCACCATGCCCTGCCATGCGGGTTTAGTGATGCTCAGCTGATAGCCCGGACAGGGTTCGCCTCAGATGGCATATTACCGCAAAAAGATGTCAAAACATGTCAGTCTTTTTTTTCACCGTTTTTTAAAGCAAGGGGGGGGGGGAATGACCTAGAATTCAGAACACCTCAAGAAGAATGTGTCATTGGCTTAGATGAGCTCTGGTGGTATAGCGTCGACCTTTTGATTGTCAGGGGCCCTCAGCCAATAGCAGGCTTGTGTTAATGAGAAATGCTTGCGGGTGGAGCTTGACGGTCTCAAATGAGAAATGTCTGAACCACCCTAGGAACCTACCTCCACACGGCACTACAGGGTTTGATTGCCTATAAACCTACCTGTGCAGAATAACTCAGTGCCTTAATTTGATTTGAGTCTAACCTTTAATTATGTCTGAAAACCTTTATTATCCTTGTCCACTCTCTTCTTTTCTCTCTCTCTCTCTCTCTCTCTCTCTCTCTCTCTCTCTCTCTCTCTCTCTCTCTCTCTCTTTCCCTCTCCCACCCTCTGTCTCTTCCTCCTTGTGCTTCTCCTTCTCTCTCTCTCTCTCTCTCTCTCTCTCTCTCTCTCTCTCTCTCTCTCTCTCTCTCTCTCTGTCTCTATCTTTCTCTCCCCTTTGTCTGCTAAAGTGAATCAGTCTGTCACAGCCCTCTTATTTAACCTCTAGGGTTGCATTTTTCTAAGTGCCCATTTTTTTGGCATCCACTGATATTGATCCACTGCTTTCACCGTCACCCTTCTCCTTCTTCTTCTTCTTCTTCTTCTCCTCATCTTTAGCCAGTCTCAGATATGCACCCTCTTCCCAGAGACAAGTGTGTGTGTGTGTGTGTGTGTGTGCGTGCGTGCGTGCATGCGTGTGTGTGTGTGCGCGTGCAAAAAGTGTCCCTCTCATTCCGACGGGTGCTGCCATGGGGTGCCGACGCCGCTGCCGGCCAACCTTAAATGCCCCCCCAAACTCCTTTGTCGATAATATTGATGTAATGCGCAGGCATTTTTGAGTGATCCGGCTGTCGGTGCGGCTAATGACGGGGGGGAGCTGCAGGGCTGATTGGCCCAGGCTGACGCCAGCCGCACGGCATGCAGCCAGCGTGTGAGGTGGGGGCAGGAGTGGGGTGGGGTGGAGTGTGTGTGTGTGTGTGTGGGGGGGGGGGGTCATTGATAAAGTGTCAGAGACTTCAGCAGTTTGATTAGCCCTTCGCCTAATGCCATGCTAAGCAGAAACATTACTCTGCCCCCGCTAGCGATGCAAAGAGGAGGAGGAACAGGATAGAAAGAGAGAGAGAGAAAGAAAGAGAGAGAGAGAGAGTGTGAGTGAGTGAGAGGGGCTAGAAGAAAAAATATATTCTACAGGGAAATTAACCAATGCAGATGAAATGGTGTACCAAGGAAATTCTTGGATAAATTAACAACGCAATTACATTACATGACACGCCGCAAGATGGATGAGGAAAACTTGGCCGGTATTATGTTCTGTTTTCCAAATTGCAATTTATTTGAGGGCTTTAATGGATGCCGTATTAAAACATCTTGGGCCCTGGTCAGGTTTCATTGTGTGTCACCCAGCCATGATTGATGACCCCCTCTTGCCCGCCTCTCTCTCTCTCTCTCCCTCCTTCCCTCTCTCCCTCCCTCCCTCACTCACTCTCCTCCCCATCCCTTTCCCCCTCCCCCTTTCTCTTCCCCCTCTGCGTTCTCTGCAGATTTGCGGGGGAATTTTAAACATTAGCTACATTTATATGGATGCAGGAGCAAGCAATTGATTTTCTTATCACTTAATTTCCCTACTTGCTTCTGCAGCCAGCTGATAAATTTTGCACTCCTCCGTTCTGGAGGCCTGCGCTCTTTGCTCATAGTAAATTTCTATCAATAATGCCATTTGTCTCGAATCTCAGCTGGAGCATTTTTTCCCCCGTTTCCCCTTCCCATTCCCTGCGCTCTCCCACTCTGAGATCACAAACATCTTTTCATATGCTTTTGTTCCACTTCAACTGATAAAGTCTGCTTTGTTTTTGTTTTTTTCTTCTTCAAACTGTCGTCTTTTTGCTTGTCTGTAGTTCTTCTTTAATGAAAATATAATCGAAAGTATTTTTATTGCTGTAACAAATCCATTAAGTGAGTTAGCCACATCTGGAAGTCATCCTCCTCGAGCAGAGTTATGGCAATATCTGAGTGATTGTATTTTACCATTGGTAATTATTCACAGGACAGTCGAAACCACACAGTTCCTGCTTTGAACTGGGAGAAACTAGTTTTGGACAGCAAAAGCCCATCAAAACAGAGCAACTCCATACTGATACTTAAATAAAAAAAAAAAAAAAAAAACTTGCCACTTTTTTTCCTCCCTCCTCGTCTATGTTGCTGTTTGAAATATGGCGCCCCTTCTCCCATGAAAGAGAAAAAGAGAGATTAATGCTATTCACAACAAATGATTGTCCAAGAGATCCATGTGGTTACATCATTCAATCCAAAGCCCTTAAAAACTCTTGTTTTGTTTTCTGGTTGTTGTTTTTTTTTGTTGGTTGTTTGTTTTTGTTTTGTTTTTTTGCGAGCATGTTTATTTGAGATGTGTGTAAACAGATAAATAATGAATGATTCTCCACCGGCATGACACGCATTTCGCTTAAGGGGGAATGACTCGGGGATGGTCACAGCAGATTACAGTCTCGATAATGGAGCTGAGGGAATGGACTGGGAGAGAGGATAGAGGGCGGTTTTCAAAGCAAGCTCAGCACAGGTGAGCTTCCATCCGTCTTGACCCAGTTATAGCATACCGATGAAACAGCACTCTAGCCAATACTAGCGTTCCTCCCCCTGCACAGATTTCTATGCAGGAGACGCAAAGATGAAATGTGGATTATTATGGTCTATAAAAGCCAGTGCTTTGAGGAAACGTTTAAAATGGGAGTGAGCTACTCCATCAGCGCAGAGGAAATACTTCGCAGATGAGGGTAATCACTGATATTTGGAAATCGATTTCATTGCTGTTCCATTTCCCATATGTGGCCCTTGTGCGAGCTAATGGATGAAAAGGTCTCCCTGAGACATTACATTAGAACAAAACTATTCCCCGACCGCAAGTGACTCTCTGCAGTGAACGCATTCCCGAGTAAGAGAACCTTAAGCGATTATTTATTCTTTTTGGAAAAGGATGCCGACTCCGACTACTTCATATGCAGCCCCATGAAGTTCCTTTGCACGGCCCTAGAGTTTCGGTATGCAAAAACGCGCATGCACAACTTTTCCAATCCAGTATTTATTTACAGTGCATACTTTTCTTCCTGAAGGACGGGTGTTCACATGGTTGCTATTGTGGTAGCAGCCCCCCCCCCAACCTCCCCTCACCCTTTTTTCCCAGGTTTTTAAAGGTTCGTAAATGAAAAGGAGCGGCAGGTTTTTTTTGGCACCCGGATGGCTTTTAGAGGGTTTGTCTAAACAAAGTTTGGGGTTTGTAAATAGCGGAGGTTATCTGGCCATCACCGCCTCCAGATGGCTAGTGAGGCAGACCACCTGCTATGGGAATGCCGTCAATGTGAACAAGAGGGAAAATGCTAGGGTCTTAAGAGTCTCTCTCTCTCTCTCTCTCTCTCTCTCTCTCTCTCTCTCTCTCTCTCTCTCTCATGGTTGAGATTTTAAAAAGTTGAAATGGGAATGATAGGAAGAATCCTTTTGATTTCTCCTGCAAGATAGACATGCAGCCTGTGAGCAAAAATGATGAAACTGCACACTATCTCCCCACCCCTGTCTTGCCATTACAACCACTACCATCTCCAGTTGTAACCGCACACACACACACACACACACACACACACACACACACACACACACACACACACACACACACACACACACACACACCACACCACACCACACCACACCACACCACACACACACACACACAGGCATAAAGCTACCCCTCTGGTAAAAACAGCTGGACAAGCATTAGCTTTGCTGCAGGTCCGACTTCCATGGACAAAAACGACAGATCTTTTGAAAGGCAAAAGAGGGGGGGTAGAGAACAACACAAAATGAAAAGGAACAACAACAAAAAAATAAAGGTGTGTTAAAATGCCAGTTGCCAGTGGCAGGGTGAACCAGGGGAATGGCACAAAAGAAACTGCTTACAATACAAACCCCAGTGAAACAGCCTGCAGCCCTGATTTTGAAACGTAACCCTTGTTCCTTGAAGATGCTGAACTTGAGCGCATGTGTGTGTGTGTGTGTGTGTGTGTGTGTGTGTGTGTGTGTGTGTTTCCCCCTCTTTACATGCTGTCGGACATGAGTCCAAGCACAAAGTATTTTTTTTATTATTGTTTTATGTGCCTTTTTTTAAAAATTTTTGCATGTGGCTCACGCCAGTGGTTTCCTCTGTCCGAATTTTTTCTTTTGTCTCCTAATACGGTGTTAATCCAAAGACTCGTCTTGGCCTATGTGTGAAATGAGGGAAAAGTTTTGGATATCTCCAGAGCGCGGTGGTTTTCTGGGTGGAAATGAAATCCGTCATGCATGTCAAAATTTCCACTCCCATGTGGGGATGTGAGGGTTGTGTGTGTGTGTGTGGGGGGGTGGGAGGCGGAGTCAGTTAGGGGTGGATGGGAGGGGGGGCGGTAAGGGCCTTGTCCTGACCTCTTAGCTTCAGACATGCCTGAATGATTATTCAAACGACGATATTATGATCCCTCACCAGCCAATAGTTGGTTTTGACGCGGCCCTTTGATCAATAGCGCCTCTGGATTGCGGTCGAGCCGACACCCGCTCTCTAGAACCATTTAAGAGGTCACTCGGAGATCCCCCTCCCTGAATCATATCGCACAACTGCACCAGCGCACCTCATCTTACATGACACATGTTGGACAACATTGACCACAACAATGGGCATCCCCCTGCTTTGATGCGCCAAGGGTCCTACAGTGTTTATTTACATCGCCCACGCTCTCACGGCTGTCTGTCATTTGGGCACCACATTTCCCTTTGAAGCTGAGAGGATAAGAGATTGCAGCACATCAGCCTGGCCTGGAGGGGGAGTTGGAAGCTGGGAGTGGTCTGAGAAGGCAGCCATGTTTGCAGACTCTTGAACGAGGAGGCTAGGGCTATACCACGCACTGCTGAAACGATAAAATACGCTTCGGCTTTGATGAGCCGGTGATCTGAGGACAGATCCGAAAGGCCACCATCTTGATGCAGTAAAATTACAAACAAGGGGGTGAAGAAGGGCCCAGGGGAAAACCGAAATGGGCGGTCTATGCATTCCTAAAATTCTATAATATATTCCGAAGGCCTGAATAATTAGCCTGCCACGTTTTTTTTCTTCCTCACAATTTTTTTTGTCCATTTTTTTTTTTTTTTTTTGGTGGATGGAAGATGGAATCATTTCTCATTGCAGGAGTAATTGTGAGCTGTTTTTGGGGGTGGGGGGCAGCAGTAGTGGTGGTGGGGGAAATGGCCGCCCTCATCAGCTGAGCGGTGCCTGGTGACAGGCCCCAGCGCCGGCTGCTCCCCTGCTGGACCGCAGACAGCGGCTGCCGCCCCCACCCTTCCACCTCCCCTCCGCCCCCCATCCCACAGCGTTAATTAAAGCTGAAAGGTTACAAAAGGTAGGACCAAATAACAAGGCCACATATTACATTTAAGTCGCCTCCTCTCCTTTCGTGTGCTTAATAATTCATGCTATCAGAGCGCCTACAAGGAAGTGGGGACTCTCTCTCTCTCTCTCTCTCTCTCTCTCTCTCTCTCTCTCTCTCTCTCCTCCCCTCCTCTCTGTGTCTCCCCTGTTCCACCTCACCACCAGCCACAGACAGGATCGTCTGTCCGCCACACTGCTCCAGCGAGGAAGTGTGTGCATGCAGTGCATTGTAAAGGAGTCTGTGAAATAAATATGATTATAGTTAATGGGGTTTAAGGTTACCCATCCTCTACCCCCTCAGTCTCCTCCTAAGGGACACAGGATTGACATGTAAGAGCACAGAGACACAGTTCCCCCATAGACAGAGAGAGAGAGAGAGAGAGAGAGAGAGAGAGAGAGAGAGAGAGAACCTGGCATTGAAAGTATGAGTACTACATGTAACATCTTTTAATACAGGTCAGGACAGAACACTTTTTTCAGAACACGTATCAGTATTAGAGAGTGGAGTACATTTCTTTGATGTTGCATGGCCCTTGGTTGATGTGCTACTTTTCATAGATCAAAACATTCTTGATTTTGTTGTGATTTACTGCTCTAGAGAAATGCAGACAAAGAAAATGCAAAAAAAAGTGTGAAGGCCAGGGATGCTGCATGGAATTGTTCAGAATATTCCAAATAAAAAATGACAAATTTTTGTAATTGACAAAAAAGGTTTAAGATTTTTTTTTAAGTAGATCTTCTTTGTGTCCACAAGTAAATTTTCTTGAGATATTTCTTTAAAAAGTGTAGTTTACATTTTTGAGTAATTTTTTGATTCATTTAAATTAGATCAAAACCAAAACTGTTGATGTAATCATATAATAAAAAGAAGAGCAATTGCAAGTTGGAAACTTGTGGAAGTACAAGATTATAAAATCCTGGAGCAAGTCTACAGTCCAAATGCCACTTCCACTTTCTGCTGAATGTTGCCATCACTAATTTTATCTCCATCATCATTACCATAGTCAACATCGTAATCATCATTAAAGTCGACTTTCCTAAACTGTCCTTTCACTGATCTCTCTGTCCAGCCAGACATCCGATCTCTTTTTAAGTTCTTCCAGTTCATTTTTTTTTATGTAGTTTTCCTATTCTTGCACCTGCACTAATAGAGAAAGAGATATTTCATTAGCCTCTTAACCACTACTCACTAGACACAGACAAATCAGCCTGAGAGGAGGCAGCGTGCAGAAAGGGTCTGTCATGCCGTAATTCATTGTTGTTTGCCGAAAAAGTATGCAGCTATTTTAACCAAAGGAGATGGTCAGCTGGCGAGAGTCCACTCATGTGTAAACCATTCGCCGAGACTGTTTACTTGAGCTGT